>QJPP01002757.1:0-334220 GCA_003996215.1 Jaltomata sinuosa | reverse complement strand
CAGTTGGATGAGGGTTTAGCCTTTGTTGAGGAGCCGACAGCTATTTGGGCCAGAGATGTCAGGAGATTGAGGTCTCGAGAGATCCCGGTTGTTAAGGTTCAGTGGAGGCACCGTCCAGTCGAGGAGGCTACCTGGGAGACCGAAAGAGATATGCGGGTTCAGTATCCGCAACTATTTTAGACTTCAGGTACTCTCTTAACCTTGACTTTCGAGGACGAAAGCCCTTTTTAGTAGTGGATGATGTAATGACCCTTCCGGTCATTCCCACATTTAAGTTTTGAAGTCAAGCAAATCGACAAAAGATATCGTAAGACCTTTAACAAATTTTCTGAACTTTGGGTCAAATGTCTCGGGACTTTTCTCCCAATATATAAAGAGTTATAAGTCCCCCAAAATACCAAATCGAAGGTCTACAAGTCTAGTTTCCAACGCACAAAACCGCACGTCCAAATAATCTCGGAGTAAAGAGTTATGACTGTTTTACCGCGGACTGTCTCGCAGAAAACGGGTTGCAAACCGGGTCGCGAATCGGGTCGGGTTTAACCCGATTTAAGCTTCAATTTTACGTTTTAAAATGCCATTTCAGTTTCGAAACAGTGATAAAATATAAGGGAGGATCCCGAGAGAATTCTTGAATAATTGAAATCGTGCGTAGGCGAATTACGAGCCTAAACTTAAGAACCGTATTAGCATCGTGCGTGTATTTGAAATATTTATTTAAAAGTTTAATTTGGTAAAAATTATATTATTATACCCTTTGAAAAATATATTTGATACGATATAAGTGTATACGTATTTATTTTATAAGGTTTTTATACTCCGTAATATTTTAACGGAGATAGTAAATTTAGCTATGTTGAAATTTATTATTATAATATAGTAGGTTTTATTGGAAATAATTTTCTAATAATTATGGTATATTTAAAATACTATAATTATTTTACCACGAATTTACGCAATACCCGAATATATACTTAGCGGAACGGGTTGGTTGCCACCTCCACTTCCACGTGGAAGTGAAGTAGGGCAGCAACCATGTGGTGGCATATTGAGTTGGCAGCATCTCAACATTTAAATGAGTGCTGCCTAATTCATATGCAATTTACATATGAAAATTGAGAATTTGCATAAGTTGCACACAACTACGTACACTATTCAATACTTTCACGTGAGAGGTTGCTGTGGGGAAAATAGATTTGGTAAAGTAAATCAATTATCTTGTCAAGTTATTCCATCCCAAATCCGATTCCGATTCCGATTTAGTTTTGGATTTCTCGGAGTGGTTCGAGCTTGGACATCGTTGTTCGAGCAGCTTGTCGTCGGACGACAGGTAGGTTACGGTTTAATTTCCCCAGACTCCGTATATATAAAATAAAATTGTATTAATGGGCATCCTTGGGTTGGTTTATTAGGTTGGTACCACAGACCTTGACCGCTTTATTCATGTCCGCCTACTTTTGTTCCTCCGTTGCTTGTAGTGTTTGCCGATATATTTTATTTACCCTTGCGGTCCTGTGAGGCCTTGTTGACTCTGGAACATAGAAGGTGGGATTTTGGGAATGTCCGCGAGTCCCGGGCATAGAACTATCCTTCTAGGCTGGTTATGCTTGCTGAGTAGCTGTGGGCCTGTGCAGGGTCGGTAGGTTGATGGTAAGCTGTTGAGCAGCTATTGTTGTGTGTGAGCTATATTATCATTTTCCATGCATATAAAAGAGGTTTTATCGATGGTTTACATGGTTTTTGGCTTTGGGCCGACTGACACTGTTTTCTAAACCTTGCATGGCCCGGGGGCGCCGGTTTTTGATGGAAATGATTTGAAATGGTTGATTTTCACTTGTGGTTTAAAATCATCAGTTTTACGATTATCGCTAGACTCGGCAGGGCCGGGGTGCTAGTTGAGTTTTCTTGTTACTGGAGATGATTTTTAGTCTCGGTCGGACCGAGCACCTGAGATGACTTTTTACTGTTTAGACCCGGCTACGCCCGGGCACCCTTGGAGGGGTTTTTGAGATATTTCCTACTATTTTTAGTCCTGGACAGGGTCTGGGCATGCATATTCGAGACTGGGTCTCTATCTTGATATCGAGACTGGGTCTCTATCTTGATACATGTTCTGATACTGAGATTTAGTATGGGGTCTGGGACCTCCATAGACCTTGCCATCCGGGCCAGGGGCTACGGCTGCGTGTGCGGAGAGAAGGTGGTAACGGGAGTAGAGGTATACGGCAGAGTCCTTCCATGGAACCTACCTGTTAGGCCGGATCGGCGCCGGAGGAGGTACATACAGAGATACCATGGCACTTGAGATCTTTATGCATCATATCATTCATGGTTCGAGGTTCCACCCTTGTTTGCTGTTTGCTGATTGTACGCTCCGGTAGTATGGGATGCCGGAGGGTTTGTTTTCACTTGTGTGTGTTCCTCGGTTGTATGGGCGGCCGAGGGACTGTAGGTAGACTTTTGCTATTTTACTTACAGAGTTGTTCTCTATTAGGGATGAGTATGAGATTGGTTACTGCTAGACTGTTAGTTTCTAGATTTGAGATTGTTATGATTAGTTGGGTTGATTCATGTCTTGAGCATGCCTATTATTACTCTTTCTCCCTTCTTCTTACACTTGAGGTTACCGGTATACCGTCCATTTCGTAAACTTATTTTGTATACACTGTTGTTGCAAGGACCCCAGGTGCGTTGTTTCTTACTTTCACCTGTGCCTATGGTGTGTATATTCTGCTTACTAGCCTCACATGTGGTTCTGTTGATTTCCCTCTGGGCTAGTTCCTGTGTACCTTTCGTTGATTTCTGTGACTACTTGCTTCTATTCTGTCTATTACTGCGCTTTTATCTTATATGTGCCCAGTCGGCCTATGATACCTACTGGGTACCTTATGCTTCGCATTTGGTGCTCACCCCTACCCCCTGCATCTTTGGGTGCAGATCCTAGCGTGGGCCATCGCCGGTAGATCATTGTGATTCGTGCTTGGAGATCTGTTGGAGACTACTTCAGGCTGAGGGTGAGCTCTTGGCGACCGGAGCTTAGCTTTAGTTTATCTTTTGCTTATGTACTCTATTACCATTCAGAGACATCTGTATATATTCTTTGGTTTATTTGCACTCCCTGTATGTAGTTTGGCTCTGTACTATGATACCAGGTCTTGGGGTTTGGTTTAGTTTCCGCATATGTATATATTTATATACCTGTTATCTATTTTATTCGTCTTATTCTCTTATTCGTTAGATAGTAGCCCATTACTAACTGTTCTGGGCTACAGGGATTGGTTCACCTACCGGGGGTTGTAGGTGCCATCATGGCCGAGAAATCGGGTCGTGACAGTTCTAGATAATCCGAGTCCAAAACTACGTTGCTAGCATAGGTTATGTATCGCCTGATGGGCTTATGAATATTGTTCCATGTTATGATATCATGGTGCCCTTGCCTTAGCGGGGCATAGGGAAGCTTTGCCAACTAGGGTTATATAGTTGGATTATGGTATCCCATACCTTTGCAGGGTTCAGGGAAGCTTTGCTAATTAGGGTTATATAGTTAGATTCCATGTAGCTCACATGGTCTATTGTCAGTTATAAGAAACTCTCGTATGAATGTTTTCAAGTTTTCTAAGTCATAAGATATCTTTTCTTGAGGTTAGACTTTTATCTCATGCTTTATCTTTCAATTATGATATTTACTCATGATTTCTCTATTTACGCATGAACTCAGTTTTAAGTATGTTTTTATCATGATTCTGCATATCTCACATACTCAGTACATCCTACAGTACTGACGCATATTCTCGTGTTGCATCCTTTGATGATGCAGATTCAGGTTTGGGTCCTCAGATTCGTGGGTAGAGGTTAGCAGGTGTCCCAGCTTCGAGTGGTGAGTCCTCATCCTTCGAGGACTAGTATCAGTTTAGCTACTTTTATTGTTTTCTTCTTAGTATTTGGAGTTAGCTGGGGTCTTGTCCTAGCAACTGATTATTCAGGTTAAAGGCTTTTTAGACATAGTTCGAGATTCTGTATTTGAGGCTTCGGATTCTATTATGTTTATACCTTGATCTATTGATGACTCAGTTTGCTTATCTCTTCAGTTTAATGCTTCTGCTAAGTTTATCTATGTTTGCTTAAATCATGCTATGTCCAAGGGTTAACTTGGGGCACTTGTAGTCCCGGGTCCCGTATTACGCCTAGGGGGTAGTCTCGTGGCGTGACAATATCTCTTACTATAAATATGATCTTATATATAACCAATTGTTATAAAATAATATAATGGTGGATGTCCGTAACTCCAAAGAATTTACTTCTACCAATCTTCTCCATGATGTGTAGTTAATCCTCCACTACTCCACATACCATTATGGATATAACTACCACACTCTTTAAATTCCCCCATTATATTCTTGTTTAATTTTATGTTGTTACAACCTTTTGTATGCCTCTACACTATAACACTTGAACACTTGAGAAACACTTGAAATATACTTGGAAGGAATAAGATATCTCTCCTCCCTTGTCTCTATATATTCCTTGTCTATTTTATTGTTCATATCATTACTCTTTTAGTTTAATTTTACAACATGTTATCAGCACAAAGGCTCACAAAACAAACCAGGAGACTCTTATCAATTTTCTCTCTATTTGCAAGTGGAGGTCAATTTTCTTCTCTAAAAAATTGAAGGTACGTAGTTTCCATACCAGTGTGTTAAATATTTATTGACATAAGAATTAGAATAAACATTTTATATAGAGTGTTGACACCCAATTTTTACCCTCCATATTATGAATTAATCTTGACCCTTGTTGAATTTTAAACAATTTTTGAAATAATTGTCTTGTAAAAAGGGGTAAATCATTTTCAAATCAGCTTTATAATAGTTCTGAGTAACAATTTATATTTTTCATATTTAAATATGAGAAAATTATATAAGTTTACTGAAAGAACTATTTTAGAGCTTAGTTTCATAAAAAAGGTCCCTTTCAAAGATTAAACACTTGATTTTCCTCCAATTTAATTCAAATAAGAGGTTAATTGTATAAATTAATTTCATGATGGTTAAAAGAGGAAATTATGTGTTGAACATGATAATTGTTTCAATTTTTTTAAAGTTATAAAGGCTCGGGTAATTAATTTTAATTAATCCATCTTTATTTCTAGTCTAGCCTAAATCCCTAAAGCTATTTAAATTCTAGCCGAATTTCTTAAATCCTATTCAATTTGGCTACATCTTTAACTCAAAATGGCCACATTTTGCAAAATATGGCCAAATCCTCAATACACCTTATAACTCCCTCACCAGACCCCTTGTCTCTGCCCTTTTGGGCCAAAGCCATTACCAACCCGCCAGCCCACTCCCCCTTTTCCTTTGTTTATCTGCCTGACCCGGCTGGCCCAAGCCCAAATCCACCCTTATACGCCCCTTTCTCTTTTCTCTTACTCAGACAAAAACCAAACACCCCTTTAGCTTCATCTTCTTCTTTTTCTCTCAACAACACCTCTCAGAAACCCTAAGCGTTGGATACCCCTGCCACTCTATCACACGTTCCCCAGAAAGAGGGTGTTGTACGAGCAACACGCCTCGTACAACACCTCAGCTCCCCCAGTACACCCCTTAACTCTCCTCTCTCTTCGTCGTCTTCAATAAATGATGAAAACCAGTACAAATCCCAAATATTTCTCTTACGTTCCCCAATGTTCACAGCTTCAAATTCGCTCAACCTTCGTTAAAATTACCAAACGCCGTCCTTAGCTCCGTCAAAAATCGAGCTGGTAGACTAGAATGTTCTAGAAATCACCTAGATGTTGATTTCTCCGTGAAGTCCGTGAAAATCGGTACGAGTTTGTACCATTTCTTGATGATTCAACCTCGTCCATTGAAGGAATTCGAATTTCCTTGAACAAAAATCCCAAAAATTCCCTCTGGTTTTCCCCCCCATTTTTGCCTGAAATTCACTATAAATACCCGCCCTTAGCTGCATGAAGAAAAGCTGATTTTGGGGAAATACTGGGGGTTCTGGAGAATCGTTTCTCTAACCTCACGTAACCAGTCAGCTTTGGGAAGAAAAAGAACTAAAAATTCGAGTTCTAATGGATTGGGTATTAGTACGGTGGTGCTAATCTCTTCCGGTGAAGTTCTAAGCCCGAGTTGCTGCCCTAAAAAAGGTGAATCCCTTAACCTTCTCTTTTACTGTTTTTGTTGTTTTCATTTTTGCTTTTATAATGTTTAAACCTTGGTGAAATCTGGTTCTGGTCTTGTTTGTTAGTATCAAAGATATGCGCTTAAATGTTAGACTAATATTATGATTTCGAGTAGCAATCTTGTGTTAGAAGTGTGGTCTTTTACTGATTTTGTTTAATTTGTTAAAACAGTGAGTATGAGCATAAATTTGAGCCTAGATTGTTGTTAAATGATTTTAAATTTGTCTGGCTTTGTTCATAAAAATGTTTGGTTTTTATCCTTGTTTGTTCCCCAACCCCTCTTCATAATCATGTTCTTATTGGCTTACCAACATTTTCTAAACTGATATTTCATATATGTATTGATTAAGTGTTGATATGTTTTGCTCATGGCTGTTTGAGATGATTTTTAAACTTATTTTCTCTTCGCCTGTATAAACCCCTTGATTTCATTAGCATGTGTTCGACTTATATGATGATTAAATGCCAGAAACTTGAGCATGAATTTGTTGCTAGAATTTAAGGCTGATTTTGTTCATGAAAAGCTTAGTCTTTCTCTTTGTTGAACCTGTTTTATCCTCTTTACTGTCTTAACTATGTATGAACTGTTAGCCTTACTCTCCTATACTTGGGGGTGATGCTTAGGTTAGTTTTAAAACTTGATTGTCTATGGTTTAGTTAGTTCTTAAGTAAACTGTATAGTATATATATATTTGAGTACAGATTTTCATATTTGTTAATTAATTTGAGCATGTTCAACCCCTACCCTATTTACCCTTAGAGTTGAACTTGCTTTTAAATGGTTTTTCTTCCTTTCCCTATTGTTTCTAGCTATGTGGTATCAATCTACATGTTTGAACTGTAAGTATCATTTAGGATGATG
This sequence comes from Jaltomata sinuosa, assembly GCA_003996215.1. Taxonomy (NCBI): domain Eukaryota; kingdom Viridiplantae; phylum Streptophyta; class Magnoliopsida; order Solanales; family Solanaceae; genus Jaltomata; species Jaltomata sinuosa. The sequence continues at coordinate 327,165 of QJPP01002757.1, read as the reverse complement.
TTCGGGTCATCTTTGAGTCCTGATTACTTCTCATAAGTTTGTTGGTTTGATTAAGTATAGCATGAGCACATGTTGCCTATTGGTTTGTTGATGAAAAATGTTAAAACCCCCTCCTTGCTTCCCTTTGTTTAACAGTAATCATGATTTTCCTCTTCCCTTTCCTTTTTCACTGTTTTGCTAATGCTGAAATGACTAAGTTTTGCATATGAAATAGTTAGGTCTTGTTGTTATCTTCTTATGTTTAAATTGGTGTCTACTAATGCTTGTAGAACATTGTGACCTATTAAAGCTTCAAGACTTCTATGTTTCTTTGTTTGCTATATAAAGATGTTATAGGTTTTTAGACCTGTTCAACTCTCATCCCCTTTCCCTTATTTTTAATCTGTTACCCTGTTCCTTTCCCCCCTTCTCTTGAAATGATTTTAGCATACTAGACGGTTGTTGTGTGATTAGAATTTGTTTAGGTCTAAGGTTTTAAGAATCTGAAATCCATGATTGTTGTGTGTGTAAGTTCTGTTATGGAATAGAACTAGAGGTGAGGCATGCCTCCTTCTGACATATTCCTCACCCCTGTAGGTTCCTCTGATTCATCTTCATCAAGATGACCACTTCCCTGTTTGCTTTACATGTTACCTGTATGGACCATGAGATGATTTCAGCCTATATAATGTTAATAGCTTTCCCGTATACTTCTTCTTTGTTTTATTGAGCGATTTCTTATTAGTTGTACTGAGTAATCAATGTTAAAAACACTTGTTCATATCGCTTGACTTGTCTATGACTGGTATGTGATTTCCAGATTAGGTTCTTAAATTAGTCTTTTGTTCAAATTATATGGAATCTGCTCTATATGTTTAAATGTAAGTATTGAAAAATGTTGAATATGTGCCTTATGCCTATGTGATACCACTTCCGTGCATCTAAGAATACATGTCTTGTTTGAACCACTCCCTGCCCCCTCATTGATTTTCTGTAAAATGGTTAATCCATATGAATGTTTTGAAATGGCTAAGTTTCATAAAACATATGTCTTAAATGATAAAATTAGTGATTTTATTGTATGAATGTCCTTGATTCATATGCTTTAACTTGGTATAAATACCTGCGCATTGGTGTATATTTCTGTTTGAATTATTTTCTTTGTTTAATTTAGTTAAGACACATGCTAATCCTCATCTATTTTACTCTTTCTATGTATGAAATCCGGTGGAGTCCAATTGGAATCCCAAAATTCCCCTGCATCTTCTAGTTGGTCTTAGCCCAACATTATTTGATGGTCCAGCAAGAATAAGCCCAAAGGGTCTAAAACATCAGTGACAACAGCGGCAACGGTGGAGAGAAATGGGCCACGCCCAAAAGAAATGATCTGCATCAGAAAAAGTCCAAAATGGACTGAATAAATAAATTTTGGCCAAAGCCCATAAGATTCAGCAGCAGCAGTAGCCCAAAGTGCTAAAAGGTGAAAAGTGGACTAAGTCCAAAGTGAAAACGGCGATGGGCCTAAAGAGGGCCCACACACTAGTATTAGGACAGGATTAATATATTTTAATTATGTCTTCTTGTTACTTAGTTGATTAGTTTGATTGTATAATTGGACTAACTTTGCGAAACTTAGTTAAATTATCCCTAAAAGGAATCAAACTTTCTGATAATTACTGTTTCATTTACTCAATTTGTTTAATTTCAACTATTTTCTTTCCGTGAGTATAAAAAAGGGACCCCTTTTTATTGTCTTTTATAAAACAACATTTTTTCATAATTATCCTCTAAAATCAATCTTCTTTATAAAAAAAAGATGTTTTATAAACCAATCCCATTTTCAAACGTTAGTCAACAAGTTAGTTTTTCAAACAAGCCCGGGCAACCGCGAGTTAGCGGATACTCTTGGTGCCTTAACACCCTTCCAAGAGTATTAACTTGAACCCTTACCCTTAATCTCTTAATTTTTAAAGTCTTTATTTGTTTTGAAATTTTAAAAAATCTTATAAGTTTTTTCTTGGTTTTTACTTTATAAAAACTAAGTGGCGACTCTTTCTTTTAATTAAAAATATTTTGGAAACTTTAATTAGATTTTCGAAATGAAACTTTCAACAAACAAAGCCATGTTTTTCCGTCCTTGCCCGAAAAGGATCAAAATAGAAATGGTGACTCCGCTGGGGATAATTCAACTAGGTTCTAACCTTATTGTTTGAAACTAACTTGTTTGACTAACTATTCAGAAATTGTATTAATTGTAACTTTATTGCTTTTCTTAAATTGTTTACTTTTTTCGCAATTATAAACTGTTCATGGCATTTTCTGCCTCTCTTGGCAAAGCACTAGAATGCATTAGGGGTAAAAAGGTGATTACGCAAATCTTTGTGGTCATTCTTGACAAAACACATAATTTTCGAAATAGACGAGTGAAGTAGTTGACCCGCGGTCGGTTAACGGTCACTTGTTGTTTTAAGCTTGGGTTGTCCGCCCGGGTTCCAGGTCATTATGAAACCTATTCTAGAAACTCAGGATAGAGCGAAACCAAATCCCGAAAATAGGCATTAGCCTAGGATATCTTAATATCCAAGGGATATTAAGTCCATTACTAAACCACCAAAACATGTCAATGGGTTTCCGACCCAACGACATAGCATCCAACTACGTGTTGTTTGAAAGACGTATGTGTTGTAACCGGTCTATTGTCCTGGGGTGGGGCCTAACAGGTTACTCTATTTTATAGGATGTTAAAATCCCTCAAGTTTGACATGGTAAAAGAGGCGCCTCTCTTCCTCCGAATGTGGTGGATAAATTTGGGTCCTAACCGTCAGAGGACAGTCCATCAGTATATGGGACACTTGCCATCTTTATTAAATATGGAGGCTTGGCCAGAATTGATCGAGGTCTTAACGGGGTATTGAGACAACAAGAAAATGGTGTTCCAATTTGAAAGGATGGAAATGACCCAAACGATAGAAGAACTCAGGGATTGCCTAGAGACCGTGGGTACAACTAATGAAAGGAGATTAAGGCCTCAACAAGGCATCTTAATACCGAATAAACCCACCCCAACTCAGATTACAAAGTATCTCCACTTGCGGGAGAATCAATCCCCATGGATAAGGGGTCCAAGTATCTCCTTTCAAGAACTCTACAGATTCTAGTATCTCCACATAGTTCGAGATTCTGTATTTGAGGCTTCGGATTCTATTAAGTTTATACCTTTATCTATTGATGACTCAGTTTGCTTATCTCTTCAGTTTAATGCTTCTGCTAAGTTTATCTATGTTTGCTTAAATCATGCTATGTCCAAGGGTTAACTTGGGGCACTTGTAGTCCCGGGTCCCGTATTACGCCTAGGGGGTAGTCTCGTGGCGTGACAATATCTCTTACTATAAATATGATCTTATATATAACCAATTGTTATAAAATAATATAATGGTGGATGTCCGTAACTCCAAAGAATTTACTTCTACCAATCTTCTCCATGATGTGTAGTTAATCCTCCACTACTCCACATACCAATATGGATATAAATACCACACTCTTTAAATTCCCCCATTATATTCTTGTTTAATTTTATGTTGTTACAACCTTTTGTATGCCTCTACACTATAACACTTGAACACTTGAGAAACACTTGAAATATACTTGGAAGGAATAAGAAATCTCTCCTCCCTTGTCTCTATATATTCCTTGTCTATTTTATTGTTCATATCATTACTCTTTTAGTTTAATTTTACAACATGTTATCAGCACAAAGGCTCACAAAACAAACCAGGAGACTCTTATCAATTTTCTCTCTATTTGCAAGTGGAGGTCAATTTTCTTCTCTAAAAAATTGAAGGTACGTAGTTTCCATACCAGTGTGTTAAATATTTATTGACATAAGAATTAGAATAAACAAAGGTTCTTTTATATAGAGTGTTTACACCCAATTTTTACCCTTCACATTACGAATTAATCTTGACCCTTGTTGAATTTTAAACAATTTTTGAAATAATTGTCTTGTAAAAAGGGGTAAATCATTTTCAAATCAGCTTTATAATAGTTCTGAGTAACAATTTATATTTTTCATATTTAAATATGAGAAAATTATATAAGTTTACTGAAAGAACTATTTTAGAGCTTAGTTTCATAAAAAAGGTCCCTTTCAAAGATTAAACACTTGATTTTCCTCCAATTTAATTCAAATAAGAGGTTAATTGTATAAATTAATTTCATGATGGTTAAAAGAGGAAATTATGTGTTGAACATGATAATTATTTCAATTTGTTTAAAGTTAAAAAGACTCGGGTAATTAATTTTAATTAATTCGTCTTTATTTCTAGTCTAGCTTAAATCCCTAAAGCTAATTAAATTCTAGCCGAATTTCTTAAATCCTATTCAATTTGGCTACATCTTTAACTCAAAATGGCCACATTTTGCAAAATATGGTCAAATCCTCAATACACCTTATAACTCCCTAACCAGACCCTTTGTCTCTGCCCTTTTGGGCCAAAGCCATTACAAACCCGCCAGCCCACTCCCCCTTTTCCTTTGTTTATCCGCCTGACCCGGCTGGCCCAAGCCCAAATCCACCCTTATACGCCCCTTTATCTTTTTTCATACTCAGACAAAAACCAAACACCCCTTTAGCTTCATCTTCTTCTTTTTCTCTCAACAACACCTCTCAGAAACCCTAAGCGCTGCATACCCCCGCCACTCTCTCAGGCGTTCCCTAGAAAGAGGACGTTGTTTGAGAAACGCGCCTCCTACAACACCTCAGCTCACCCAGTACACCCCTTAACTCTCCTCTCTCTTTGTCGTCTCCAACAAACGATGAAAACCAGTACAAACCCTAAATGTTTCTCCAGCGTTCCCCAATGTTCACAGCTTCAAATTCACTCAACCTTCGTTAAAATTACCAAACGCCGTCCTTAGCTCCATCAAAAATCGAGCTGGCAGACTAGAATGTTCTAGAAATCACCTAGATGTTGATTTCTCCGTGAAGTCCATGAAAATCGGTACGAGTTTGTACAATTTCTTGATGATTCAACCTCGTCCATTGAAGGAATTTGAATTTCCTTCAACAAAAATCCCAAAAATTCCCTCTGGTTTTCCCCCCCAGTTTTGCCCGAAATTCCCTATAAATGCCCCCCCGAGCTGCATGAAGAAAAGCTGATTTTGGGAAAATACTGGGGGTTCTGGAGAATCATTTCTCTAACCTCACGTAACTAGTCAGCTTTGGGAAGAAAAATAACTAAAAATTCGAGTTCTAATGGATTGGGTATTAGTACGGTGGTGCTAAGCTCTTCCGGTGAAGTTCTAAGCCCGAGTTGCTGCCCTAAAAAAGGTGAATCCCTTAACCTCCTCCTTTACTATTTTTGTTGTTTTCATTTTTGCTTTTATAATGTTTAAACCTTGGTGAAATCTGGTTCTGGTCTTGTTTGTTAGTATCAAAGATATGCGCTTAAATGTTAGACTAATATTATGATTTCGAGTAGCAATCTTGTGTTAGAAGTGTGGTCTTTTACTGATTTTGTTTAATTTGTTAAAATAGTGTGTATGAGCATAAATTTGAGCCTAGATTATTGTTAAATGATGTTAAATCTTTCTGGCTTTGTTCATAAAAATGTTTGGCTTTTATCCTTGTTTGTTCCCCAACCCCTCTTCATAATCATGTTCTTATTGGCTTACCAACTTTGCCTAAACTGATATTTTGTATATATATTGATTAAGTGTTGATATGTTTTGGTCATGGCTGTTTGTGATGATTTTTAAACTTGTTTTCCCTTCCCCTGTATAAACCCCTTGATTTCATTAGCCTGTGTTCGACTTATATGATGATTAAACGCCAGAAACTTGAGCATGAATTTGTTGCTAGAATTTAAGGCTGATTTTGTTCATGAAAAGCTTAGTCTTTCTCTTTGTTGAACCTATTTTCTCCTCTTTACTGTCTTAACTATGTATGAACTATTAGCCTTACTCTTCTATACTTGGGGGTGATGCTTCGGTTAGTTTTAAACCTTGATTGTCTATGGTTTAGTTGGTTCTTAAGTAAACTGTGTAGTATATATATATTTGACATATATTTTCATATTTGTCAATTGAGTTGAGCATGTTTAACCCCTACCCTATTTACCCTTAGATTTGAACTTGCTTTTAAATGGTTTTTCTTCCTCTCCCTACAGTTTCTTCCTATGTGGTATCAATCTACATGTTTGAACTGTAAGTATCATTTAGGATGATGTTTGGGTCATCTTTGAGTCCTGATTTCTTTTCATAAGTTTTTTGGTTTGATTCAGTATAGCATGAGCATATGTTGCCTATTGGTTTGTTGATGAAAAATGTTCAAACCCCCTCCTTGCTTCCCTTTGTTTAACAGTAATCATGATTTTCCTCTTCCCTTTCCTTTTTCACTGTTTTGCTAATGCTGAAATGACTAAGTGATGCATATGAAATAGTTAGGTTTTGTTGTTATCTTCTTATGTTTGAATTGGTGTCTAGTAATTCTTTTAGAATTTGTGACCTATTAAAGCTTCAAGACTGCTATTCTTTGTTTGCTATATGAAGATTATATAGGTTTTTAGACCTATTCAACTCTCATCCTCTTTCCGTCATTTTTTATATGTTACCCTGTTCCTTTCCCTCCTTCTCTTGAAATGATTTTAGCATACTAGACGGTTGATGTGTGATTAGAATTTGTTTAGGTTTAAGGTTTTAAGAATCTGAACTCCATGATTGTTGTGTGTGTAAGTTCTGTCATGGAATAGAATTAGAGGTGAGGCATGCCTCTTTGTGACATGTTCCTCACCCCTGTAGGTTCCTCTGATTCATCTTCATCAAGATGACCACTTCCCTGTTTGCTTTACATGTTACATGTATGGACCGTGAGATGATTTCGGTCTATATCATGTTAATAGCTTTCCCATATACTTCTTCTTTGTTTTCCTGAGTGATTTCTTATTAGTTGTACTGAGGAATCAATGTTAAAAACGCTTGTTTATATTGCTTGAGTTGTCTATGACTGGTATTTGATTTCCAGATTAGGTTCTTAAATTAGTCTTTTGTTCAAATTATATAGAATCTGCTCTATATGTTTAAATGTAAGTATTGAAAAATGTTGAATATGTGCCTTATGCCTATGTGATACCACTTCCGTGCATCTAAGAATACATGTCTTGTTTGAACCACTCCCTACCCCCTCATTGATTTTCTGGAATATGGTCAATCCATATGAATGTTTTGAAATGGCTAAGTTTCATAAAACATATGTCTTAAGTGATAAAATTAGTGATTTTATTGTATGAATGTCCTTCTTTCATACGCTTTAACTTGGTATAAATACCTGCGCATTGGTGTATATTTCTGTTTGAATTATTTTCTTTGTTTAATTTAGTTAAGACACGTACTAATCCTCATTTATTTTACTCTTTGTATGTATGAAATCCGGTGGAGTCCAATTGGACTCCCAAAATTTTCCTACATCTTCTAGTTGGGCTTAGTCCAACATTATTTGATGGTCCAGCAAGAATAAGCCCAAAAGGGTTAAAACATCAGAGGCAGCAGCGACAATGGTGGAGAGAAATGGGCCACGCCCAAAAGAAATGATCCGCATCGGAAAAAGTCCAATATGGACTGAATAATTAAATTTGGGCCAACGCCCATAAGATTCAGCAATAGCAGTAGCCCAAAGGGCTAAAAGATTAAAAGTGGACTAAGTCCAAAGTGAAAACGGCGGTGGACCTAAAGAGGGCCCACACACTAGTATTAGGACAGGATTAACATATTTTAATTATGTCTTCTTGTTTCTTAGTTGATTAGTTTGATTGTATAATTGGACTAACTTTGCGAAACTTAGTTAAATTATCCCCAAAAGGAATCAACCTTTCTGATAATTACTGTTTCATTTACTCAATTTGTTTAATTTCAACTCTTTTCTTTCCATGAGTATAAAAAAGGGACCCCTTTTTATTGTCTTTTATAAAACAACCTTTTTTCATAATTATCCTCTAAAATCAATCCTCTTTATAAAAATAAGATGTTTTATAAACCAATCTCGTTTTCAAAAGTTAGTCAACAAGTTAGTTTTTCAAACAAGCCCGAGCAACCGCGAGTTAGTGGATACTTTTGGTGCCTTAACACCCTTCCAAGAGTATTAACTTGAACCCGTACCCTTAATCTCTTAATTTTTAAAGTCTTTATCTGTTTTGGGATTTTAAAAATTCTTATAAGTTTTTTCTTGGTTTTTACTTTATAAAAGCTAAGTGGCGACTCTTGCTTTTAATTGAAAATGTTTCGGAAACTTTAATTAGATTTTCGAAACGAACCTTTTAACAAACAAAGCCATGTTTTTCCGTCCTTGGCCGAAAAGCATCAAAACATAGAGTATGTAGCCAAATAAAAAACCATTATCGTGAATATGCAAATATCACTCACTGATACTATTTGGTCTTATAGCTTTTGTGGGAAATTAGCCAACTATCTAATTGAGTCATTCATTCCCCTTTGTCTACTCAAGCAAATAATATTCCTTGTTATATATTTTCTTTGATAACTTTTTTCTATTTTCGTTCATATATGATCTTCGTGTGTATCTCTTCTCTAACGAACTTTACCAGAATTTAAATATGTGGAAGAACTGTTATTTGATATTCATTCAAGTTTTTTTGTTAGTGGATGAGTGTTTTGGAAGCCTTTGTTATTTAGAAAATTATTGTTGTTACAACGAGGTGTTATGACAAGTATAAAAAGTAAATTAAATGGAAGGTAGACTAGTAGTACTGGAAAGATGTTTCTTACGTGATATTGACTTTATATTATATTTTTGAAATTAAATTTATTTGTTCATATAATTGCAAAGTAATAATATTTGTGAAGGATCGTGAGTGAGCCCTATTCTACTTTGGACTATAAGTCTTTGGTTTAGGGTAAGATAGTGAATTCAAGTTTCATCGCACCAAGAGGGTAAGACATCAGGGGTTTAGTCTTGATACACTATAACGATAAGATATTGGATTCAAGTCTCATGAAATTATGGTCTATCATACCTTCTTATGGGTAAGACATTGGGTTCATGTCCCAACGCAATATGTTGATGATATAATGATGATTGGGCAAATTGATATGCTCTTGATAAAAATTGTGAAGTCTATCCCATTGAATATGCTCCATTCCATGAATTGAATGTGGTAGCAATATATGATAAGTCTGAAAGATGATCAAATCACTATTATTATTGTATAAATGAACATGGATGTGGCAAAGGACAAAACATTAGTCATCACTGTGGTAATAATAAATGGAAAGAACATTATGAGTTCTCCAAATGATCTTTAAAAAGGCGAATGTAGTTTTTACCATTGATTTGATATGAATGGTCATTTGACACGCAATTTCGTAGATCAATTTTTAAATTTTCTATAAATTCTTCACCAAAATAAAAGAATATAAAGTGGTGGTGCACTTTACATTTCAAAGTGATGTTGAGGTGTGTCATATATTTCAAGGCATGACAATGAGTTTCTAATAAAAATTAATAAAATACTAAATATGATTATAGTCCATTTCTGAAAGAGAATGAGACTTGTGATAAGTATCATAAATGCTTGATCATTCTTGAAAATGAATGTGTCAATATATGATAAAGATCATGAATAAGGACATGCTCATGTACGATTGGATAGACACCACAACTCACCTCTATGGGAGCTTTAAGAGAAACGAAAGAAAGTATTTTTATATTAACGTTCATTGATAAAGTACTTTTACTAAATATTGTGATATATCTTATCATGAATTATCAAAAGATAAAACAAAGAAATAAGTCTTGCAGAAATATTATGGTATATTTTATTATGAACTATCGAAGGTCAAATTCTTTCATATAAAGGTTGTGGCTATGACCACAAAAAAATAAATGTTATTGTGTGGCTACACAAATTTATCATTGATTGTGTATCTTTGGTACGAAATATTTTGCTAGATCTTTAAAAAAAAGTATTAAAGGAAAAAGTAAAGTAAAAAACAGGTCTTGCATGTAATGATTTTGATCATGACAATAATAATATAATTTTTTCCTTAAAGGAGATTTTCGCCATAAAGATGGTGTTGTGCAATATTTGATAGTACAAAAGTTAATTGAAAGGTCTAGAAGAGCTAATGTGTTACTACCCGGAGGAATGAAATTATTTATAATATGGGATTGTAGTAAGTCTCAAAAGAAACTTTTTAAGTTTCAAAGGATTGGGAAGAACTTCTTTTATTGAGACTATAAAATAGGAAAAGATTTAATATCTTCATATTACCACAATTAAATTGGGTTATAAATATTTATGTGAAAAGTTACCCGTCTTTTATGTTATTTGTAGTACATAAAAATGGGCATGATGATGGAATCATATGCGAAAGTAAACTAGATATTTACTAAGAGAAATATTAGTTGGCATGACCCGTTGAGCATCTCGGCTCATATATGATACAAAAATAATTGAGAATTCATGTTGTTATATATTTGAAGAAATAGAAAATTCTTCACGAATTCTTTTGTGTTGCTTGTTCTCATGATAAATTGATTACATACGAGCTAAGGTTGTGATTGTATCCCATGATTTTTTGAAATATTTAAAAAGGTAAATATGATCACATTCACTTGTCATGTGGATCAATTACTATTATTTTATTTAAAGATGCATCTATGAAATTGTCTATTAACTTGTAATATAATTTTTTTATGTTTATTTACTCGAATTGTTTAATTAAGAGCACAATTACAACCTATAAAAATGTATCGATAATGCTGGTTGATTTAGCAGAAATTATATGCCTCCAATTATAACTAAATCATTGGTTATGAGAACATATCTCAAAAGAAAATTTGGTATGAGATGTGTGTAGCAGCACTTGTATGCATCAAGCTAACATGGTTCCCCTATATTGTTGGTTCTAAAAATTTAAATATGCATTTAATTGCTTCATCACGCACAAAGATGGGTCCCCAAATAAGATTGGGGGTAAATGTTAGATTTTCTAACATTAGAGGGAGATGATTAGCAGCTGAAAATGCGTGAAATACTGAAAATATGTGAAATAAATTATCTAGATCCTAGTAAATAATGTGAACTTGAAGTTCAAGAGATAATTCATAATTTTCAAAATATTTCTAGTTTATTGCAAGATGTATTTTCTGACCCTATGTGATAATTCAGTTGTAAATGCTCAAATGTAAAGTCCTTGAGGGATATAGTGTATGGCATGCCTGAAACGTGATAGACCAATTGGTTCCAAATATTAAACTCCTTGAAAAAGTATAGGAGAAAATGATCAAAATGATCATGATAATGAGAAAAGTTCTTTAAAAGAGCACCACAATATATTACTTGATACAAACCTTGGCAAAGTTTCAGGTACCTGAAAATGATACAAATAAAGAGATCTTGATAACTTATGTTGTATTGAAACTGATATAAAAATACCCATCGACGGTATCTTTGATATAATGTGGTGCTTAACATTATAAATAATGATGAGGATCTTGAATTTAAATCTGTTAAAAAATATGAACAAATAAATGATTGGCCAAATTAAAATGTGTGATTCAAGTACATTTTATTTCACTTGGAAATGTGATGTTTTGGACTTATAATTCAAAGATCAAGATATAATGCCAGTGGGGTATAAATAAATTCTTGTGTGAAAGTAAAATGAAAAATAATAAAATTATAAGATATAAAGTACGGTTTGTGCCTTGTGGCATAAAGGTTTTTTACAAAAATCCTGGCATTATTGTATGCAGATGTGTTCTCATGTGGTGGATGTGATGACGTTTCTTTCAGTCCAATAATATGTAAAGACTTGTTTTGTTGTTACGATGAAATAAAGTATACGTACCCGACTAGAAAAGTTCCTGAGGTGATAATTAAAAATCTCAGGCTAGGGTGACCTTAGATTAAAATATAGAGTGTTGTGCCTTAGAAGTAATTTGTGCTTCGTGTGATGTCGTGTGGTAGTTTGGTATACAATTTGGGGTAGTCAACTGCCGTTGAATCCCGTAGGAAGTTTTGAGACTGAATTTGGGTTCGTAGAACTTTGTTATGAGCATTTTCACGTTGAGATTAATTCATGATGTCCCTGAAAAGAGTGCATGTGAAATGAGGGATTTTGGGCGAAAACACCGTGTTTTGAAATTTAACACTCACCTCAATGAGAGGACGCCTCATCATGATGGTCTATCATGATGAACGATCCTCATTGTGACAAAGAATTGTCCATCATGATGAGAGATTGGGGCAGTATACCTGAGTGTTCTGCAGTTTTCTGAGTTATTTCTCTCATAATTCGACTTTGTTCTAGAGCTCTAAAAAGTGGGTTCTCCAAGAAAACGAGGGCAATCTTTTTTGTTCGACGTAAGTAATCTGTAAAGCCTCTTATTTATTGATTATTAATCTTTTTTAGATCTTGCAGAAAGGATTAATGGTGGAATTATTACATTTAAGCCCTAGAAGTATGAACTTGGAGAAGAACTCTATGGGTAGGTGTAAAATCACCTAGAATTGATCCTAGGATGTCACGATCCAAATGAGCCGTGATTGGAACCCACACTAATATTTTGGTGGAAGAACCGTACAACCCAAACCCAACCCTCGAACTTAATAAATACAATAGAAGATAGATAAACATTCAACTTAAGTCATAAATAAATCAATGTTTATATAAATAATAAAAGAATGTGTGGAAAATAGTCAACTAACATATCCTCAAAAACTGAATATCATTGTCCAGAACTCTAAACCAACATAGTCTAAGAATCGAATAACCACTAAAAGCAATAAGATAAGAGATTTTCATTGTCTGGAAGAAGGACAAGAACTCGTGGAGGATCCATGGCAGAATGAGAAATAGTGCTCACCCTTGGATCTGCAGTCGGTCTCTCTACTCTAGCCAAGGTTGAATCTCAGCCTTTGGAACATGATTTGTACTCAACCAAAGAAGAGCACATGATAGTATCAGTACAACACACTATATATTGGTAGGTATCATAGGCCGACCCATCTATATAACATGTGAATAGCAAAATATATAACAAGTAATAGGATTTCAACACTTAGCATACAAGCAACCAACAGATAGTCTTCCAAGTCAATTCAAGAGTAACCAGTTCAAGTTCACAATTCTTAGAATATCACCATAAGATGAAAAAGGAGTAATCACACTTAACAACTATCTCACGTATTTCTATACCATCACTATCTACTCATATTATCCGTAACTCTAGTCTCACCTCAGTTCTCAGCCAACTCGTCATAGTAAGGAATGCAATAATACAAAAAAGGTAAAAGTGTCTACGCACATGCTATGGATCTTATTTCTGCCCACTAGCCATGACCTACAGGGGATGCTAGGTGTCTATGTATCATACCAGTGTGATATTTGCTCCATATCAAATATATCAGTAATAATATCTATATAACTAGGTTCTCAGACCCATATTCTCACGAAGATATTTAGTGCCCCAGAAACTATTCATACTTAGTCATTTCCGCTCACTTATCACTTTCTGTTCATTTAGCCTATTCATACAAGTATAACAGGAAAAATATATATAATACAACCACGTCTAAAGTCCAATCAAAAGTTATATAATTTCACTACAAATATGCAACAAGGTGAGTCTTAACTCCAATTCAAACCATAACCTACCTCGAGTGAAGATATAACACTCGCAAGTTAGTTCACCACTGCCTTGTCCTTTGTCTAAAACTAACAATAATATAAGAGTAATTAGCCAATTACCCTTTATTTAAGGAGTTGGGGATCAAACCCAATCATTCTACCCATTAAATGAGGTTTTTAGCGTTCTCCAGGGGTTAATTAATTACTAATTAGACTCATTATATTCATAGGATCAAGAACCCAAGGTTTCTAATCATGTTCATATCTTTTTCCACTATTTTTAAGCCTAAAGGTTGCACCTTTATGGAACTCTTCTCCACTAGCCTTAAACATGTTAAGAACTAATAATTTCATGTTAAAATTCATAAAAACACAATTTAAGATCAATTCTAGGTGATTTTACACCTAGGATTCTTCCCCAAGTTCATACTTCAAGGGCTTAATTGCAAGAAATTCATCATTAATCCTTCCCTCAAGGTATAAGGAAGGTCTACGAATTACTTATTTCAAACGATGGAGTTTGCCCTAATTTTCTTGAAAAAACCCACTTTTAAGAGCTCTAGGATGGAGTTGAGTTATGAGGGAAATAACTTAGAAAACTAGAGAACACCCAGTTATACTGCTCCATCTTCTCATTGTGATGGACATTTTCTTTATTGTGATGGGTTATTGCGATGAGGACCATTCATTGTGATGGATTATCGTGATGAGGTGTCCTTTAATTACGGTGAAGGCAATTTCTAGAACATTGATATCTCGCTCCCAGACCCTTATTTCGCAATAGACATTATTTCATAGATATCACAGATTAATCCCAACACGACTACTATTATATTCAGAGTTCTATGATTCTGATTCGCATTTGGAAATTCCTATAGGATTCTACGATAGTTGGCTATTCACAAATAGACACCACAGCACCACATGACATAATGTGAAATACGAATTATCCCTCAGGCACAGAATACTATATTTTAGTCTAAGCTCACCCTAGTCTGAGATTTTTAATTCTCACCTAGGGACTTTTCTAGTTGGGTACTTAAGACTTAATTTAACGTAATGATGGAATAAATCATTAAATTAGATACCAATTAAACAGTCATTCATCCCCGAATGACAATCGATAAGAAAAGAAGGAAAAATAAATATTACCTGAATTGGTGAACAAATGAGGATACTTGTTCCACATGTCTGTCTCAGTCTCCCAAGTGGCCTTCTCAACATGACAGTTTTCCACTGGACCTTCACGGATGCAATTTTCTTGCTTCTCAACTTTCAAACATCTCGATCAAGAATAGTAACAGCCTCATCTTTATCAGAGAGGTTCTCATCTAATAGAATCTAATCCCAGTGAAGGATATAATTACCATCACCATAGTACTTCTTAAGCATCAATGCATAGAATACATGATAAACTCTCGACACACCTGGTGGTAAACCCAACCTACAAGCCATTGTCCCCACCTTCTGAAGAATCTCAAAGGGTCCAATATATCTCAGATTTAACTTGCCTCACTTTCCAAATCACATAACACCATTCATGGGTGAGACTTTGAGCAAAACTTTCTCACCTTTCGCAAAGTGCATGTCTCTAACCTTTTTGTCTGCATACTCTTTCTGCCGGCTTTGTGTCGCTAAAAGTTTCACTTGGATAAACTTCACCCTTTCCATAGAGTCCCTTACCAATTTTGTACCCAAAGTTTTTTCTTTAAACAAATCAAACCAACCGATGGGAGATCTACACCTCCTCTCAAACAAAGCTTCAAATGGGGTCTTGTCTATGCTGCAGTAGTAATTATTGTTAAAAGCAAACTATGTCAGTGCTAGATATTGATCCCAATGACCTAAAAGTCCACCACATATGCATGAAACAGTCCTCTAACACCTGAATCATGTGCTCGGAATTCTCCTCAGTCTGAGGGTAAAAGATTGTACTTAGGTCTAATCTTGTCCCTAACTCTTTGTGCAACTTCTGCCAAAAATTGGAGGTGAACTGGTTCCCCTATCAGAAATAATTGAGATAGGCAACCTATGCAATCAAACAATATCATTCAGATAAATCTTGGCCAGCTTGGCTGCATTATAAGTCACTTGCATAGGGAAAAAGTGTGCATATTTTGTCAACCTGTCAACAATGACCCAAATGGAATCGTACTTCCTCAAAGTCTTGGGAAGGCCAACCATGAAATCCATGGCTATTCGTTCCTACTTCCACTCAGTAATGAGAATCCTCTGAAGTGTACTACCAGGTGTCTGATGTTCATATTTTACTTGCTGGTAGTTTTGGCACTTAGCCACGAAGTCCATTATATCCTTCTTCATTCCACCCCACCAGTAATGTTGCTTCAGGTCTCGGTACATCTTGGTCACACCAATATGTATGGAATACTTCAAACTATGAGCCTCTACATAAATGGTGGGAATCAACTCCTCAACATGGGGCACCCAAACTCGCCCTTTAAACCTTAGAACACCTTCATCATTAATGATAGCCTCCTTGGCCTCACCCTGCAACACCTTGTCACGAATTCTGCTCAATTTTACATCATCAAACTATTTGCCTTTGATTTTATTGAGAAAGGACGATCTCGCCTCCACACATGCTAGTAAGCCATCCTTTGAGAAACTTCCAACCTCATGAAGTTGTTAGCCAAAGCCTGAATATCTCTAGCCAACAATCATTTAGTAATATTCAGGTAAGCCAAGCTACCCATACTTTCAATCTTTCTGCTCAGTGCATCATCTACCATATTAGCCTTACTGGGTGGTACAAGATGGTGATGTCATAATCTTTAAGCGGTTCCATCCACCTCCGCTGCCTTAGGTTCAAGTCTTTTAGAGTGAAGACATGCTGCAAACTATGGTGGTCTGTGAACACTTCATATTGGACCCCATACATGTAGTGCACCCAAATGTTGAGAGCAAATATTATTACATCCAACTCTAAGTCATGAGTAGGGTAGTGTTTCTCATGCACTTTGAGTTTTCTCGAAGCATAGGCAATGCCATTCCATTTCTTTATCAACATAACACCTATAATAGACCCTGAGGTATCACACTAAACAATAAAGTATTTACCTTCAACCGGCAAGGTGAGGATGGGAGCTATGGTCAATAAGGTCATGAGCTTTTATAAGCTTTCTTCGCACTCTTTTGACCAAACAAATGCCACATCCTTCTATTCAAGCGAGTCAGGTAAGTAGCAATGGATGGAAAATCCTTAATGAACCTGTGGTAGTAGATAGACAATCCCACGAAACTTTGAACTTTTATCACCGAGGTGGATCTAACCTAATTATTAGTTGCTTCTATTTTTTGTGGGTCTACTATCACCCCATCTTTTGAAATCATTTGTCCTAAGAAGGACACGAAAGATAACCAAAACTCACACTTCGAAAACTTAGCATACAATTCCTTCTCTTTCAGTAGTCCCAACACAATTCTAAGATGATCCTCATGCTCCATATCATCCTTAGAGTATACCAGAATATCATCAATGAAGACTATGACTAAGGAGTTAAAATAGGGCTCAAAAACTTCATTCATCAAGCCCATAAAAGTAGTTGGGGCATTGGTCAACCCGAATGAAATTACTAGAAACTCATAGTCCCCGTATCGGGTATGAAATGCAGTCTTAGGAATATCTAAAGGTTGGATTTTTAGCTGATCGTAACCAGACCTTAAGTCAATCTTAGATAATACCAAAGCCCCTTGTAACTGATGGAACATCAATTTGAGGGAGTGGGTACTGGTTAGGGATAGTAACCTTATTCAGCTGTTATAATCTGTACACATGTGCAGACTGACATCTTTCTTTTTAACAAAAAGCACTAGAGCACCCTACGGGAGGCACTCAGACAGATGAAACCCTTACTCAAAAGCTCCTTCAATTTAGCCTTAAGGTCTCTTAATTCATCTAGTGTCGTATAGGGAGGAATAGAGATAGGACGTATGTTCGGTTCTAAGTTAATGCAAAAATCAATATCCCAATCGGGTGGCATGCTAGGAAGATCTGTAGAAAACACCTTTTGAAACTCACACACTACCAAAATTGACTCAATAGATGGGACCTCTGAACTGGTGTCCTGAAGATGAGCTAGGTAGGATAAATATCCCCTCCCCATCATACTTTGTGAATGAAGGAATAACATAAATTTCATCGGAGTCAGACTATAATTACCCTCCAACTCTAACCTATCCAACCCAGGCATAGCCATAGCCACTGTCTTAGCATGATAGTCCAAAATAATATGATGTAGAAACAACCAACTCATTTCCAAGATGATGTTGAAGTCTACCATATCAAGAATAACTAAATCAGCTAAGGTCTCTTGCCCTATGAATATGAAAGGACAAGCCTGAAAGACCCTATCCACCAACACAGAATCCCCTACTGGAGTAGATACAGTAATAGAAAAATCAAGGGATTCACAAAACATATCACAGATCTCAACAAAACTAGAAGACATATAAGAAAAGGTAGACCCAGGCTGAAACAAAAATTGAAGCCAAACGATCAAAGACAAGAATAGTACCTATGATCATCGCATCAAAAGCGTCTGCCTCTGTCCTACCAGAGAAAGCATAAAAGTAATTCTTGTCTCCTGCCTGCGCACTGCCCCTGTTGTACTGATTACCTCCTCTACCACCACCCTGGTTGGGCTGAGTGCCACCTCTACCTGCAGTGTGACTGCCTCGCCTGCCCTGCGGATTATCTCTATCATAACTATTACCTCTACCAGCTAGAGCTAAAGCTCTAGGAGCCTGCTGCTAAGATACCTGCCAAAGCCGAGGATAGTTCCTCCTCAAGTGACCAAGCTCACCATACTCAAAGCAGGCGCGGTCAAAATTAGGTCGTTGTGCTATAGTTGACTGAACAATATACCTAGCAAAGTTTGATGCAGGCTGACTGGTCCTTAATGGACCCCAGCAGAAACCAATGTTGATGAATGAATGAGGCGCGCAGGGTATCCCCGCAAACCCTGACCCTTCAAAAATTAGTCACTGTAACTACCTCAAGACCGAGGCTTCTTTAAAGGCTTCCTTTCCTAACTCTCTTGCCTTACCCCCTCAACATTGTTTACGAACTCAACAACTTCTTGAAACGACTTACCCGAAGATGCTACCTGTAATGCAGTAATTTACAACCATGTATACAGTCCTTTCACAAAGTAGTAGATCTGTTCTTCCTCTATATTAATCAATTAAGAAGAATAACGAGCTAAGGCATGTAAACGAGTCTCATAAGCAACCACAAAAGAACTACATTGCTCAATATTTGCAAACTTATCTGTCTTTCTGTCCCTCCAGGTCCGGGGAACATACCTTTCAAGAAAAACCTGATAGAAGTGACTCCAAGTTACAAGAAGCTCACCAGTAGGCCTTCACTCCATGAATTCCCTTCACCACATCTTGGCATCCCCTTGAAACTGAATCTAAATAAAGTCTACACCATGCCTCTAAAGAATGCTCAATCTATGCAGTCTCTCATGATAGTCTATGATAAACTCATAGGCGTCCTTGGTTTCTAAACCATAAAATACAGGAGGCCTTATTTTTACAAACTTTTAGAAGAGCTCGTGTTCACCACCTATCACCACAGGTCCTATTACTAGTCATGGAAACATACCTATCATAAAAGAAGCGTCTAACCATAGAGCCACATATATAGCATGTTGGGTCACCGGATGATGGACAACATGAACTGCAAGATTAGCCCCATCCCCTGCCAATCCACTAAGAAAGCTCAAAACCTGCTGGATTACCTCAGATGATAATGGGACCTGGCCGCACCTCCCTAAACTAGGTGTGTGCTCGTACCCTAGACTTATTCTACCTTCTTATTAAGCTCAACTCAAACTTTTTCCTCTACCATAACCTCAAGAATATTCTCTTGTGGTGGAGGAAATGTCGACCTTTAACGAGTTGGAGCTTCAGCTTGAGCTCCATCCTTGATGGGCACACCTCATTTCCTTCCTCTGGCTCTACCTCTGACTCTGCTTTAACTACGAACTGCAGCCTCAATAACTAGCTCAGGTACTACTGCTCTAGCTTGAGATGAATGCATTCTCACCATCTGTAAAAACAAGAGTGGAAGAGTTAGATACCAATTTGGATTTCCAGATACCATTGGAATCAAGTTATAGCATGAGGGATGAAAAAAATTGAGATTTTCTAAAGTCATATACCTCCTATAAAGATGTAAAAATGTCTATGTACCCTTCAATAAGACTCTACTAGACTCGTTATGGTATGATGAGATCAGCAAGCCTGGGGCTCTAATACCAACTTCTTCATGACCCAAATAAGATTTGATTGGCACCCATACTAACCCTCTGGTTGAAGAACCAAACAACCCAAACCCAAGTCTCAGACTTAACCAATTCAAAAGAAGATAGATAAACATTCCACTTAAGTCATAATTTAATCAATGTTTATTTAAATAATAAAAATATGGGTGAAAGAATAGTCAACTAAACATATCCCCAGAAACTAAAAGTTATCATCCAAAATACTAAACCAACATAGTCTAAGAAATCTAATAACCACTAAAAGCAATAAGATAAGAGAGTTTCATTGTCCCGAAGAAGGAAAATAACTCGTGGAGGATCTATGGCAGTCTGAAAAGTAGTACTCGCCCTTGTATCTGCAGTCGGTCTCTCTACTCTAGCTGAGGTCGCATCTCAGCCTCTAGAACACGGTCTGCACTCAACAAAAGAAAAGCACAGGGTAGTATCAGTAAAACAGACTATGAACTGGTAGGTATCATAGGCCAATCCAACAATAACATGTGACTAGCAAAACATATAATAAGTAATAGGATTCAAACACTTAGCATATAAGAAACCAACATATAATCTTCCAAGTCAATTCAACAGTAACGAATTCAAGTTCACAATTCATAGAATAGAACCATAAGAGGAAAAAGGAGTAATCATACTTAACAACAATCTCACGTATCGCTATGTCCATCAATGTCTACTCATATCACATGTACTCTAGTCTCACCTCAGTTCTCTTGCAACTCATCATAGTAAGCAATGCAATAATACAAAACACGATTAAAGAGTGTACACACATGTTATGGGTCATATGTTTTCCCACTAGCCATGACCTGTAGGGGACCCTAACTGTCCATGTACTATACCAATATGGTATCCACTCCATATCAAATATATCAACAATAATATCTTTATAACTAGGTTCTCAGACCCATATTCTCATGAAGATACTCAGTGCCCCAAACATTATTCATAGTTAGTCATTTTCGCTCACTTATCACTTTTTGTTCATTTAACCTATTTATACAAGTATAATAGGGAAAGCATATATAAAATAACCCAGTCTGAAGACCAATCATAGGTTATACAGTTTGAATACAAATATGCAATAAGGTGAGTATTAACTCCAATTCAAACCATAGCCTATCTCGAGTGAAGATATAACACCTTAAGCGAGTTCACCACTGCCTTGTCCGTTCTTAACTCTCCAGAATGCACATGATCTAAATTAGACCTAAGGGTTAATAAATTACTAATTATGCCCATTACTTTCATAGGATTAAGAATCCAAGGTTTATAATTAAGTTCATATCTTTTTCACCATTTTAAGCCTAAAGGTTTCACCTTTATCGAACTCAAGGTTCCTCACTAGCCTTACACATGTTAAAAACTAATAATTTTATGTTAGAACTCATAAAAACAGTACTTAAGATCAATTCTAGGTGATTTTATACCTACCCATATGGTTCTTCCCCAAGTTCATATTTCTAGGGCTTTATTGCAAGAAATCCACCATTAATCCTTCTCCCAAGGTCTAAGGAAGATAATTAATCAACAAATTAAAATTTTTATTGATTACTTACCTCAAACTATGGAGTTTGCCCTAGTTTTCTTGGAAAAATCATTTTTGAGAGCTCTAGGACAAAGTTGAGTTATGAGGGAAATAACTGGGTATTCTTCCCCATCTTCTCGTCGCGATAGACACTTTCTTTATTACGATGGGTTATTGCAATAAGGACTATTAATTGAGATAGATCATCGCCAAGAGGCGTCCTTCCGTCATGGCAAAGGAAGTTTCTAGAACACTACTATCTTTCTCCCAGGCCCTTATTTTGCAACACATATTATTTCATAGACACCATGATTTATTCCCAACATGGCAACTATCATATCTGGAGTTTTATGACTCCGATTCTCATCCCATAACTTCCTATAAGATCCTATGGAATTTGACTATCCCGAAGTAGACACCACACGGCCACATGATATCACACAAAATATGAATTACCCCTATGGAAAAGAATACTATGCATAGGTCTGAGCTTACCCTAGCTCAAGATTTTCAATTCTCACCTAGGGACTTTTGTAGCCTGGTACTTATGACTTAATCCAATATAATGATGAAACATGTCATTACATAGGATGTATATTTTCTATTCCTAGCATGAAATTAGTTTCCTTTAACTTGATTAAAGTTAATGGAGAACCTTGGATTCCATAAAGGTGATACCTTTAGGCATAAAAATAGTGGAAAAGGTATGTTCTTGGTTAGAAACCTTTGAATACTAATTAAATTAGGCTAATTAATTAACCCTTGAAGAATGCTAGAGACCTTGATTAAAGAGTAGAATTGATTGGTTGAGTTCCCAAAGCCTAAAATAAAGAGTAAATTGCTAATTACTCTTATATTATTGTTATTTTTAGACCTTGTGCTTCCTAGAGAGTTAAGAAAGGGCTAGGCGGTTGTGAACTAGCTTGCGGATGGTAAATCTTTACTCGAGGTAGGTTATGGTTTGAATTGGATTTAAGACTCATCTTATTGTGTGCTATATGGTAGAACAGTATAACTTGTGATTGATCTTCAGACATATTTGAATTGTATATGTTGTTCCTATTATGATTGTATGAATAGGCTAGATGAATAGGAAGTGAGAAGTAAGCTGAAACGGCTAAGTGTATTTGTGCCTTGTTCACTATGTGTATTCATGAGGGATAGGTCTAAGAGCCTAGTATTCCTAATATTGATATTGATACAGTTGTTATAGATAAGATACCACACCAGTATGGTACATGGACACTTAGGGTCCTCTGTAGGACATGGCTAGTGGGCAGAAATAAAACTCATAGCATGTGTGTACACACTTTTTCTCTCTAATTCTTATATTGTATTGCCATATTATCTTCGGTAGTGGATTTGATTGTGGACTAAGATGAGACTAGAGATACCGGCAATATACGTTGAAGTTAATGGACATAGCAATATGTGAGATGATTTTTGAAGGTGTTTATTCCTTTCCTTTCTAGTGATGATTCGGTGACTTATGAAGTTGAGTTTGAATTGACTTGATAAGACTACTTGTTGTCTAATTATTTGCTAAGTGTTTAAGTCTTTTTACTTGTTATATGTTTTGCTACATTTATGTCTTATGTTGGGTAAGCCTATGATACCTACCCATACATAGTTTACTGATACTGCCTTGTGTTCTTTTTTTTATTGAGTGGAGACCGTGTTCAAGAGGCTGAGATACAACCTCGATTAGAGTAGCAGTGTTGATTATAGATCCAGAGGGTGAGCACTACTTTTTAGGCTACCATGTATCCTCCATGAGTTGTTATCCCTCTTTTAAACAATGGAACTCTCTTACTTTATGATGTGGATTTAGAGTTTTGGACGATGAATTTAAGTTTCTAGGGATGTTTTAGTTAAGTGTTCCACATATCATTTTTATTTATATTAAGAACTGTCTCCTTTATGACTTAAGCAAATTGTTATCTATTTCTTAAAATTAGTTAAGTCTGAGAGTTGGGTTCAGGTTAGTTAGTTCTTCCATCAGACGGTTAGTGTGGATGCCACTCACAGTCCACCTGGGTCATGACAAAGTTGGTATTAGATCCCCGAGTTTGTTGACTTGTCATACCAAAATGAGTCTAGTAGAGTCTTGCAGAATGGTATGGATTTGTTTGTACTTCTATGCAGGAGGCTACAGGATTTTAGAAAACCTCAACTTCTTTCATCCCTCGTGTTATAACTTGATTCCAATTGATATATGGTGAGCCAAATTTATATCTAACTCTTTCACTCTTGTTCTCATATATGGTGAGGACACATTCGTCCAAAGCTAGAGCAGAAACACCTGAGCTGGTAGTTGAGCCTATAGTTCATGGTAGAGGTAGAGTGAGGGGAAGAGCTAGAGAAATAAGGGGAGGTGCACCTGCCAGAGGTAGAGCACGAGCTACAGCTTAGGCTCGAGAGAGGTTAGTATTTCCTCCTCCGTGGGGACAGGCTCCTAAGGTGGTAGTGGAAAGAGAGGTTCTTAATAAGAATGACAAAGTAACACTGGTCCAGGAATTAGGGGCAACACTAGTTTAGGGAGGTGTAGCATAGGTTCCTATGTCAGCAAGTGTGATTCAGCATGTCCTTAGATTCTTGAACAAATTATAAGGGAATGGAACTACCCCTAACATGCCCTCGGTACACCATTTGGTAGCCCAACATGCTACAGCTATGGCCCTATAGATGGATGTTGCTTTCGAGATGGTGATGTTCCAACAACCGGTGATATGCCTGGTGATGATTGGTAATGAGCATAATCTATTTTTCAAGTTTGTAAAAATGAAGCCGCCAGTGTTTCATCGGGCAGAATTTGAAGACGCCTATGAGTTTATCCTTAATTATCATGAGCGGCTACACAGGATGGGTGTTGTAGAAATATATGGGGTTAAATTCATTTCATTGAGTTACAGGGTGATGCAAAGATGTGGTAGAGAGCTTATGTGGAATGCAGGCTTGTGGTGGCACTTTTGATGACTTGGAGCCAGTTCTACCAAGTCTTTCTTAAGAAATATATCCCGCTTACTTTGAGGAACAAGAGGAGGGGTGAGTTCACAAACATTTAATAAAAGGGGTTCATTTGTTGCTGTCTATAAGGCTTGTTTTCATGCTTTGGCTCACTATTCTTTGCATCTAATTGGTACTAAAGAGGAACGAATCCACCATTTCATAAAGGGTTTAAACACAAGCTACAGATCTCAAAATTGAAGGTGGCATCTTCTGGTAAGTCATTTCAGAAGGTGGTGGAGTTTTGTTAAGAATATTGAGGGTGTGAGGTTAGAGAGTTAAGCAAAGATGGATACAAAGCAGCCCCGATTTGGGGGCAGTTTCAGTGGGTGGTACTGAAAAGTTAGGAGGCATGTTAGGGACCAGTCAGCCTCCTTCTGATTTTGGTGGGTATGTTACTTCGTCAGCCCAGGGCAGCATCCTATTAATGACCATGCATGTTTTGATGTGGTAAAGTGGGACACTTGAGGAGGAATTGCCTTTGGCTCAGTCAGAAAGTCTAGCAACAGGCATTTAAAGCCGAGGTACCAGCAGTGTCATGCCCTGAGGTTACCCTCTAGGCATAACACGGGACTTGGTACTACAAGTGCCCCAAGCTAACCCCTTGGTCATAGTATACTCAAGCATAACATTAAAACAAGAGCGGAAGCATAATAGAGGAATCCAAATGTAGGCATAAACATGAATCATCAAGTCAAATAAGGATACAACATAAGGAAAGAAACCGAGTACTATCTATGTCTGAAAGCCTCTACTCATGACATGAAGAGTTGCTAGAACAAGACCCTAGCTAACTCAAAATATGGAAATAAGAACTCCATACAAGCTAAACATAACTAGTCCTCGACCTAAGAGGACTCACAAATCACTAACAGAGGAATGGCCTGGGAACTCTAGCCACGTGTCTAAAAAAGGGCACCTGAATCTGCATCATCAAAGGATGCAGCGCAAAAGATGCGTCAGTACTATAGGATGTACCAAATATGTGAGCGATGCATGAACATGATAAAAATATTTTAAAACAATGCTCTAAATTAACTTGTTACATATAGAGAGGACATGAATAAGTATTGAGGTATAAGGCAATAAAACATGCAATAAAGTTTAAGTTCAAATATAGAATTATGTAACTTGATAGCTTGAAAATAATCATGTGGGAGTTTCTCTTAACCAACATAAACCATGATGAGCTACATGGAGTGTATTTCATGAACCCACACCAAAAAAGGCTGGCCTAACTGGCCAAAGTTAGAACCATGTCATAAAGGATCCTATCATAATCCACGGAGGGAAACCTACGGTGGCAACATAGTTTTGGACTTGGATTATCTGAACCTTCGTCTCTCGGTGCTAAATACTACTTCCAAAACATAATAACATGAGCTCATATACATGTGACATATCTAATGCCAAACATTTTCATACTTGTTCATAACTTGTTCATACCCCGGATAGTCATACTACTCATGAATTTTGGTTTAGAAAGATATTCATGAGCATTGATGGAACATCGAGTGTTTTGTCTTGCATAATACTTCATAACATGGAATGTTTGCATGGCTCTAGTTCAATTTTATAAAATTATATACTTTCATAGAACATAGGAACTATGCATGCACATGCTTGAAAATCCATAAGGAACATGCTATCAAAATCCGATTTGCTTAAATCAACTTCATGCATGTAGAAATTTCCATGGTTAAACTTCAATTCATGAAATAAGAGTTAACATGTAAAAAACCATGCAATTTAGTAGCAATTTCATAATCAAATCATGAGGAGAAAATATTTAACAAAACCTATAAGAATTGGGTAAGAACCCTAATTTGAAGATTCATGAAATCAAAATTTGAATTTCGAGTTTTGGGCACAAGAGTGAAAGGAACCCATTGTTGATTACCCACATACCTTGATTGAAGATAACCCACTTGAATTGAAAAGACTTAGGAGGCTTGAACTTGGAGCTTGGAGAAGAACCCTTCCCTTATTGGGAGAAGAATGAAGTAATGAGAAGGAACTTAGGCTAATGAGGGTGAAAACCCTACTTGAAATAGTCAAAATGACATCATTTAGGAGTTAAAAGGGTGGGTAATGACTAAATTGCCCCTGGGACTTAAATAAAAAACTACAGGAAAGAGGGGCCGCCTCACGGGCTACCCGACGGGCGTCGCGCCCATGATGGCCCATCGGCTAAGGCGTCAAGCAAGGGTACCTTAGTTGGGGTCTGCTGGACCATTATGACGATGAGCTCCCACAGCCCGTCGCACCTACGATGCCCGTGGGGTTGCCCATCGAGGAAAAGGTGGACAAGAGGAAGGAGCCCTGGATCATTCTGGATGCTTGCTCTCAAGGGTCATCGTACCCACGATGTCCATGGCCTAACCCGTCAGGGGAACTGGGTGATGGGGAAGAGTGGATGGGGGATCCCGACGGTGGGTTCCCATGGGCCGTCGCACCTGCGATCCCCATCGTAACCTCCCATCGGACTGAGGTAGCTAGCACAATCCAACTTTTTGGTTCCCACGGGGCACCCCACGGGCCATCTGAGCTACGACGCTCGTGCCGCTGCCCGTGGTAACCTACAGTTGCAGAAAAAGCAGAAAATTCACTAGATTCAGAATTCAATAGCTGGTTTATTTTTTCGAGGTGTTACAGTATGTCCCCCTTGGGATCATTGATTCTCGAATGAAGACTGAACAAGGGAAACTAGAAAGAAACAACCCAACCAAGCAACAAAATATGAAAACTAAAGAATAAGCATGAAAACTGAGCTTGCAACTTAAACCATGATAAAACTAACTTTGAAAAACATGGATGCATGCTTGGATAATGAGGGTAACCGATGGACTAGAATCGGACGAACATACTAAGGATGAAACTATTACCGCAAGCTTGATCGGAATCGGAAGAAAAGAGATGAGGATATTTGGCCTTCATGGCCTCTTTTGCTTCCCAAGTGGCACCCTCTACAAGCTGATTCCTCCAAAGGCCTTTTACCAAAGCGACTTCTTTGTTTCTCAACCTCCGGATCTAGCGGTCAAGAATTTCTACAGGGACCTCCTTATAGGTGAAACTATCCTTCACACCTAAATCCTCCGATGGAACAATCAAGGTCAGATCGCCAATACATTTCTTCAACAAGGAAACATGGAAAACTGGATGCACCGCCTCTAACTCTAATGGCAAATCCAACTCATAAGCAACCTTAATAACTCTCCTCATAATCTAATAAGGACCTACAAAATGAGCACTAAGCTTTCCTTTCTTCCCGAATCTCATCACACCCTTCATGGGTGACACCTTTAGAAAAACCCAATCATAAACTTAAAATTATAATTCTCTCCTCCTCACATCTACGTATGATTTCTGTCGACTCTGAGCGGTCTTCAATCTCTCCTTAATAAGCTGAACCTTCTCCATAGTCTTATGAGCCGAATCTGGACTAATCAAGGCTGCCTGTCCACAACCGACAGAAGGGATGTGGTTTTGGACTCCGTGTCCACAACCTGCACTATGTGATAAACATACCCCTTTGAAATCATTTTCCTAGCCTTAAGATAAGATATGAATCGACCTTTTGAGGATGGGGGACTACATTTCCACTCTAAGACGGGTTCATTAGGAAACTTGAAACTGACAACCCGAGTATGCTAATCAACCGAAGCATAAGAAGCATACAACTAATCCATGCCAAGAATGACATCAAAATCAGTCATCTCCAACTCTACTAGATACGCTGAAGTGGCTCTATAGAGGACTAAGATAGGGCAGTTTCGGTAGATTCTTTCGGATAAGACTGACTAACCAATAGGAGTAGAAACACAAAAGGGTTCTAAAAGCCGATCCGGACAAATCTCAAACTTACAAGCAACATAAGGGATTACAAATGATAAGGAGGCACCGGGGTACAAAAAAGCATACGCATCGAAAAAGAAGACTTTCAACATACCAGTGACAACATCAAGGGAACCCTCTTGGTCCTGATGGGAGGACATAGCATAAAGGCAGTTTTGGCGCTGACCACTAGAACTAGAATTTGCGCCCTGCTGGGCTGGTCGACTGCTAGAGCAGACTGAGTTCTACCACCTCCCTGCCCCTTCTTAGCTGAAGGGAAATCTCTAATCAAATGTACAGCCTGTCCATACCTAAAGAATGCACCCGTGCCCAAATGACACTATCCCAAGTGATTTTTCCCACACTTGCTGCAACTAGGATGGAAAGGTCCCTTAGCAACACTTCCCTGAGACTAGGAATAGGAACTCGATCCTCTACCACCCTGATCATGATGAGGCCTATGGGCCTGGGTAGGAGCACTAGCAGAAGAATTAACGGATCCTGATGACTTTTTCTGGAAAGAGGAGCAATGTCTGCCCCCGGACCTGTGATGACCAAATCCTGATCCCTCGGATCTAGCCCTCTTGTTCTCCCTCGCCATCTCCCTTAGTTTGTCACCCTCAATATGTTGGGCATGAGTCATAAGTAAGGAAATGTTCATATCGCTCAATAGCGAAGAAGACCTAAACTCTTTCTTCACCACATCAGAAACCCCAAAGATAAACTTGCTCATTTGATCATGCGGGTCCGCTACCATAGAAGCGGCATACCTCGACAACTGAGTGAACTTCAAACTATACTCTTGGACTGACATCGACCCCTGTCTCAAATTCACAAACTCCTCCACTTTCGCTCTCCTAAACTCCCGGGGAAAGAACATATCAAGAAATGCCCTCTCAAAACACTCCAAAGTAATGGGGACCGTGTCCCTCACTCTAGACTCCTTCCAATGCGTGAACCAAATGTGAGCCACATCTTTGAATTAGTAGGATGCAAGCTCCACACAATCAACACCAACTACTTGCATAACCTAGAAGATCTTCTTCACTTCATCAATAAAGTTGAGCGGGTCCTCACTCACTTTTGAACCCCAGAATTCAGACGGGTTCAAACGAATAAAGTCACGAACTCGGGCCGCTACCCCACCTTAGGGATGAACTGGGGTAGGAGCCTGCTGATTAGCCTGAGTGGCCAAGGTATGGGCTAGCAAATGGATGGCATACCTGAACTCGTCATTAGTAACCTCGGGGGCCGGAATTGGAGAAGTAACATTCTGAGAAGCTCGGGGAGGCATAGCATGTCGAGGCATAATCTGAAATGTACAAGGCAAGGATTAGAGGAACATTAGACTTAAGCTCTATCGCATGATCTGATCAAGAAAGAAGTGAAGTTTTATAAGACATCTCATAGATTCCCTCTCATATATGTGGCGTGCTTCACACACATGAAGTAGACTCTACTCGATGCGGCTTTCAGACATCCTAGGACTCTTGAACCTGTGGCTCTAACCGATGATAGAGGAATGGCCTAGGAACTCTAGCTATGTGTCTGAAAAAGGGCACCTGAATCTGCATCATTAAAGGATGCTGCGCAAGAGATGCATCAGTACTATAGGATGTACCAAATATGTGAGAGATGCATGAACATGATAAAAATACTTTAAAACAATGCTCGAACCGGTGGTAACATAGTTTTGGACTTGGGTTATCTGAACCTTCGTGTCTCGGTGCTAAATACTACTCCCAAAACATAATAACATGATCTCATATACATGTGACATATATAATGCCAAACTTTTTCATACTTGTTCATAACTTGTTCATACCCCGGATCGTCATACTACTCATGAATTTTGGTTTAGAAAGATATTCATGAGCATTGATGGAACATCGAGTGTTTTGTCTTGCATAATACTTCATAACATGGAATGTTTGCATGGCTCTAGTTCAATTCTATAAAATTATATACTTTCATAGAACATAGGAACTAGGCATGCACATGCTTGAAAATCCATAAGGAACATGCTATCAAAATCCGATTTGCTTAAATAAACTTCATGCATGTAGAAATTTCCATGGTTAAACTTCAATTCATGAAATAAGAGTTAATATGTAAAAACCCATGCAATTTAGTAGTAATTTAATAATCAAATCATGAGGAGACAATATTTAACAAAACCTATAAGAATTGGGTAAGAACCCTAATTTGAAGATTCATGAAATCAAAATTTGAATTTCGAGTTTTGGGCACAAGGGTAAAAGGAACCCATTGTTGATTACCCACATACCTTGATTGAAGATAACCCACTTGAATTGAAAAGACTTAAGAGGCTTGAACTTGGAGCTTGGAGAAGAACCCTTCCCTTATTAGGAGAAGAATGAAGTAATGAGAAGGAACTTAGGCTAATGAGGGTGAAAACCCTACTTAAAATAGTCAAAATGACATCATTTAGGAGTTAAAAGGGTGGGTAATGACTAAATTACCCCTGGGACTTAAATAAGAAACTGTAGGAAAGAGGGGCCGCCTCACGGGCTACCCGACGGGCGTCGCACCCATGATGGCCCGTCGGCCAAGGTGTCGGGCAAGGGTACCTTGGTTGGGGTCTGCTGGACCATTCCGACGATGAGCTCCCACGGCCAGTTGCGCCTACGACGCCCGTGGGGTTGCTCGTCGAGAGAAAGGCAGACAAGAGGAAGGAGCCCTGGATCATTCTGGATGCTTGCTCTCACGGGTCATCGTACCAACGATGCCCATGGCCTAACCCGTCAGGGGAACTGGGTGATGGGGAAGAGTGGATGGGGGATACCGACGGTGGGTTCCCATGGGCCGTCGCACCTGTGATACCCTTCGTGACCTCCCATCGGACTGAGGCAGCTAGCACAATCCAACTGTTTGGTTCCCACGGACCATCTGAGCTACGACTCCCGTGGCGCTGCCCGTGGTGACCTACAGTTTTATAAAAAGCAGAAAAATCACTGGATTCAGAATTCAATAGCTGGTTCATTTTTCCGAGGTGTTACAATATCTCCCTCTTGGGATCATTCCTCCTCGAATGAAGACTAAACAAGGGAAACTGGAAAGAAACAACCCAACCAAGCAACAAAACACGAAAACTGTAGAATAAGCATGAAAACTGAGCTTGTAATTTAATACATGATAAAACTAACTTCGAAAAACGTGAATGCATGCTAGGATAATAAGGGTAACTGATGGACTAGAATCGGAGGAACATACTAAGGATGAAACTATTAACGCAAGCTTGATCGGAATTGGAAGTAAAGAGAAGAGGATATTTGGACTTCATGGCCTCTTCCGCTTCCCAAGTGGCACCCTCTACAAGCTGATTCCTCCAAAGGACTTTTACCGAAGTGACTTCTTTATTTCTCAACCTACGGATCTGGCGGTCAAGAATTTCTACAGGGACCTCCTCATAGGTGAGACTATCCTTCACACCTAAATCCTCCAATGGAACAATCAAGGTCGGATCGCTAACACACTTCTTCAATAAGGAAACATGGAAAACTTGATGCACCACCTCTAACTCTGATGACAAATCTAACTCATAAGCAACCTTACCAACTCTCCTCAGAATCCGATAAGGACCTACAAAACATGGACTAAGCTTTCCTTTCTTCCTGAATCTCATCACACCCTTCATGGGTGACACCTTTAGAAAAACCCAATCATAAACTTCAAATTCTAATTCTCTCCTCCTCACATCCACGTATGATTGTTGTCGACTCTGAGTGGTCTTCAACCTCTCCCTAATAATATGAACCTTCTCCATAGACTCAAGAACCGAATCTGGACTAATCAAGGTTGCCTTTCCTTCCTCAAACCAACCAATAGGAGATCTACACCTCCGACCATAAAGTGCCTCATACGGAGCCATCTAAATGCTAGAGTGAAAGTTGTTATTGTAGGCAAACTCGATAAGAGGTAAGTGATCATCCCAGTTACCTTTGAAATCAATCACACAAGCTCTCGACATATCTTCCAAAGTATGAATAGTATGCTTAGCCTTGCCATCCGTCTGAGGGCGAAAAGTTGTACTAAGCTTCACCTGGGTACCAAGGCCTCTCTAAAATGACCTCCATAACTGGGATGTAAACTGAGGACCTCTATCTAAAATGATGGACAAAGGAACACTATGAAAATGAACTATCTCCTGGATGTAGAGTCAAGCGTAATCTTCTGCTGAATTCGTAGTCTTAACAGCCAAGAAATAGGATGATTTAGTCATCCGATTGACAATCACCCAAATCGAATCATGTTGCCTTCGAGTACGAGGCAATCCCGTAATGAAGTCCATATTTATCTCTTCCTATTTCTAAGTGGGAAGGTCAATATCCTGAATCATGCCACCCGGTCGATGATGTTCCACCTTCACCTACTGACAGTTGGGACACTTAGCCACACACTCGGCCATGTCCCTCTTCATACCATTCCAGCAAAATACTTCCCGTAGATCACAGTACATCTTGGTGGCACCCGGATGAATGGAATATCTAGAACTGTGAGCCTCAGTCAAAATATGCTGGCGCAGCCCATCTATATCTAGCATGCATATTCAACTCCGATAACGAAGAACACCATCTTCCCCTTGGAAGAACACCTTAACTTTTTGTTGATGAACTGCACCCTTAAGCTGAAGTAAGATGGGATGCCTGTCTTTCTTTGCCTTCACCTCCGCTACTAAGGATGATTCAGAGCCATTCTGAATAATAACACTACCCTCAGTAGAGTCCATAAGTTGCACTCCCAATTGGGCTAGTCGATGAACATCTTTCACTAATTACTTCTTCCCATCCTCAATCAAGGCCACACTACCCATCGACAATCTACTAAGTGCATCCACTACAACAATGGCCTTACCCGGATGATAAAGTACACTCATGTCATAACCCTCAAAGAGCTCAAGCCATCTCCTTTGTCGCAAATTCAATTCCTTCTGAGTGAACACATACTGAAGGCTCTTATGATCGGTGAATACATCCACATGCAGAACATATAAGTAATGTCTCCAAATCTTCAAAGCAAAGACCACTGCTGCCAACTTAAGATCATGAGTAGGGTAGTTCTTCTCATAAACCTTAAGCTGTCTTGAGGCATATGTAATCACCTTACCCCGCTACATCAAAACATAACCCAAATCGATCCTATAACTATCACAATATACCACAAAATCATCTAAGCCCTTGGGTAGAGCTAATACTGGAGTTGTGGTCAATCTAGTCTTCAATTCCTGAAAGCTCTTCTCACAAGTATCGGACCACTGAAACTTAACCTTTTTCTTAGTCAATCGGGTCAAAGAGGCAGCAATAGAGGAGAACCCCTCCACAAACCTCCTGTAGTAACCAATTAAACCCAAGAAGCTTCTAATATAGAATGGGGAAGTGGGTCTAGTCATTTCTTTACTGCCTCAATCTTCTGAGAATCAACCCGAATACCATCACTAGACACAACGTGACCCAGAAAAGCAACAGACTGAATCCACAACTAACACTTGCTAGACTTAGCAAACAACTGTTTATCCTTGAGGGTCTGCAACACTACCCTCAAATGGTCGGCATGCTCCTCCTCACTCCGAGAATAGATAAGGATATCATCAATGAACACAATCACAAACATAGCTAAATACGACTTGAACACATAATTCATCAAATCTATAAAGGCTGCAGGAGCATTCGTTAGACCAAAAGACATAACAACAAACTTATAATGACCATACCGAGTACTGAAGACTGTCTTCAGGATATCACACTCCAAAACCCGAAGCTGATGATAACCGGATCTCAAGTCAATTTTGGAGAAAAAACTAGCACCCTGAAGCTGATCGAACAAGTCATCAATTCTAGGAATGGTATACTTATTGTTGATTGTGACCTTGTTTAAGTAATGGTAGTCAATACACATTCTGAGGGAACCATCTTTCTTTTGCACGAATAAGACGGGAGCACCCCATGGAGAAATACTAGGCCTGATGAAACCCTTATCAAGAAGATCCTTCAACTGATCCTTCAACTCTTTAAGTTCAGCCGGATCCATCCTATAGGGAAGAATAGAGATGGGATTCATATCTAGAAGAAGATCTATCCCAAAGACGATCTCTCGCTCGGGAGGGACTCTGGGAAAATCCTCGAGAAACACTTCTGGAATATCATTCACAATAAGAACTGACTGAAGGGATGGGGTTTCGGACTCCGTGTCCACAACCTGCACTATGTGATAAACCTACCCCTTTGAAATCATTTTCCTAGCCTTAAGATAAGATATGAATCGACCATTTGAGGATGGGGGACTACATTGCCACTCTAAGACGAGTTCATTAGGAAACTTAAAACTGACAACCCGAGTATGCCAATCAACCGAAGCATAACAAGCATACAACTAATCCATGCCAAGAATGACATCAAAATCAGTCATCTCCAACTCTACTAGATCCGCTGAAGTGACTCTATAGAGGATTGAGATAGGGCAGTTTCTGTAGATTCTTTCGGATAGGACTAACTCACCAACAGGAGTAGAAACACAAAAGGGTTCTAAAAGCTGATTCCGACAAATGTTAAACTTACAAGCAACACAAGGGGTTACAAATGATAAGGAGGCACCAGGTTCCAACAAAGCATATACATCAAAAGAGAAGACTTTCAAAATACCAAAAACAATATCAGGGGAACCCTCCTAGTCCTGATGAGTGGAAATAGCATAAAGGCGATTCTGGCGATGACCACCTAAACTAGAAGTTGCGCCCTGCTGTGCTGGACGACTGCTAGAGCAAACTGAGTCCTACCACCTCCCTGCCCCTTTTAAGTTTAAGGTCAATCTCTAATCAAATGTCAAGCCTATCCACACCCAAAGCATGCACCCGTGCCCAAATGACACTGTCCCGGGTGATTTTTCCCACACTTGCTGCAACTAGGATGGAAAGGTCCCTTAGCAACACTTCCCTAAGACTGGGAATAGGAACCCGATCCTCTACCACCCTGATCATGATGAGGCCTCTGGGCCAGTGTAATAGCACTAGCAAAAGAATTAATGGATCCTGAGGATTTTTTCTTGAAAGAGAAGCGATGTCTGCCCCCGGACCTGTGATGACCAAATTTTGATCCCTCGGATATAGCCCTCTTCTTCTCCCTCGCCATCTCCCTTACCTTGTCACCCTCAATCAATTGGGCTTGAGTCATAAGTCGAGAAATGTTCATATCTCTCAATAGCAAAGAAAACCTACACTCTTTATTCACCACATCAGAAACCCCATAGAAAAACTTGCTCATTTGATCATGCGGGTCCTCTACCATAGAAGGGGCATACCTCGACAATTGAGTGAACCTGAAACTTTACTCTTGGACTGACATCGACCCCTGTCTCAAATTCACAAACTCCTCCACTTTCGCTTGCCTAAACTCTCGGGGAAAGAACCTATCAAGAAAGGCCCTCTCAAAACACTCCGAAGTAATAGGGACCACGTCCCTCACTCTAGACTCCTTCCATTGCGTGAACCAAATGTAAGCCACATCTTTGAGTTGGTAGGAGGAAAGTTCCCCACAATTAACACCAACTACTTGCATAACCCAGAAGATCTTCTTCACTTCATCAATAAAGTTGAGCGGGTCCTCACTCACTTTTGAACCCCAGAATTCAGGCGGGTTCAAACGAATAAAATCACGAACTTGGGCCGCTACCCCACCTTAGGGATGAACGAGGGCAGGAGCCTGTTAATTAGCCTGAGCTGCCAAGGTCTGGGCATGCACATGCTATCAAAATCCAATTTGCTTAAATCAACTTCATGCATGTAGAAATTTCCATGGTTAAACTTCAATTCATGATATAAGAGTTAACATGTAAAAACCCATGCAAAATCATGCAATTTTGTAGTAATTTCATAATCAAATCATGCGGAGATAATATTTAACAAAACTCATAAGAACTGGGTAAGAACCCTAATTTGAAGATTCGTGAAATCAAAATTTGAATTTAGGGTTTTGGGAACAAAGGTGAAAGGAAGACATTGTTGATTACCCACATACCTTGATTGAAGATAACCCACTTGAATTGAAAAGACTTAGGAGGCTTGAACTTGGAGCTTCAGACATGGAGCTTGGAGAAGAACCCTTCCCTTCTTGGGAGAAGAATGAAGTAATGAGAATGAACTTAGGCTAATGAGGGTGAAAACCCTACTTGAAATAGTCAAAATGACATCATTTAGGAGTTAAAAGGGTGGGTAATAACTAAATTTCCCCTGGGACGTAAATAAGAAAATGCAGGAAAGAAGGACTGCCTCACAGGCTACCCAACGGGCGTCGCTCCCACGATGGCCCATTGGCTAAGGCGTCTGGTAAGGGTACCTTGGTTGGGGTCTGCTGGACCATTCCAATGACGAGCTCCCATGACCCGTTGTGCTTGCGACACCCATAGGGTTACCCGTTGAGGGAAAGGCGGATAGGGGGAAGGAGCCCTATATCATTCTGACTGCATGCTCCCACGAGTCATCGTACCCATGACCCCCATGGCCTAACCCATCGGGGGAACTGGTTGATGGGGAAGAGTGGATAGGCGATCCCGACGGCGGGTTCCCACAGGCTGTCGCACCTGCAACACCCGTCGTGACCGCCCATCGGACTAAGGCAGCTAGCACTATCCAACTATTTGGTTCCCATGGGACACCTCACATTCCGTCTAAGCTACGACGCCCGTGGCGCTGCCCGTGGTGACCTACAGCTGCAGAAAAAGCAGAAAACTCAATGGATTCAGAATTCAATAGCTTGTTTATTTTCCTGAGGTGTTACAGTATCTCTCCCTTGGGATCATTCATCCTCGAATGAAGACTAAACAAGGGAAACTGGTAAGAAACAGCCCAATAAAGCAACAAAATATGAAAACTGAGCTTGCATCTTAAAACATGATAAAACTAACTTCGGAAAACATGGATGTATGCAAGGATAATAGGGGTAACTGATGGACTAGAATCGGAGGAACATACTAAGGATGAAACTATTACCGCAATCTTGATCGGAATCGGAAGGAAAGAGATGAGGATATTTGGCCTTCATGGCCTCTTCTTCTTCCCAAGTGGCACCCTCTACAAGCTGATTCCTCCAAAGGACTTTTATCGAAGCGGCTTCTTTGTTTCTCAACCTCCAGATCTGGCGGTCAAGAATTTCTACAAGGACCTCCTCATATGTGAGACAATCCATCACACCTCAATCCTCCAATGGAACAATCAAGGTCGGATAGCCAACACACTTCTTCAACAAGGAAACCTAGATGCACTACCTCTAACTCTGATGGAAAATCCAACTCATAAGCAACCTTACAAACTCTCCTCAGAATCTGATAAGGACCTACAAAATGAGGACTAAGCTTTCCTTTCTTCTCGAATCTCATCATACCCTTCATGGGTGACACCTTTAGAGAAACTCAATCATAAACTTCAAATTCTAATTCTCTTCTCCTCACATCCACGTATGATTTTTGTCAACTCTGAGCGGTCTTCAACCTTTCCCTAATAAGCTGAACCTTCTCCATAGTCTCATGAACCGAATCTGTACTAATCAAGGTTGAGTCTCCTACCTCAAACCAAACAATAGAAGATCTACACCTTCGACTATAAAGTGCCTTATACGGAGCCATCTGAATGTTAGAGTGAAAGTTGTTGTTGTAGGGAAACTCAATAAGAGGTAAGTGATCATCCCAGTTACTTTTGAAATCAATCACACAAGCTCTCAACATATCTTCCAAAGTCTGAATAGTACGCTCAGCTTGGCCATCCGTCTGAGGGTGAAAAGTTGTACTATGCTTCACCTTGGTACCAAGTCCTCTCTGAAACGACCTCCAAAACTGGGATGTAAACTGAGGACCTCTATCTGAAATGATGGACAAAGGAAGACTATGAAAATGAACTATCTCCTAGATATAGAGTCTGGCATAATCGTCTACTTAATCCATAGTCCTAACAGCCAAGAAATGGGATGATTTAGTCATCCAGTCCACAATCACCCAAATCGAATCATGTTGCCTTTGAGTACGAGGCAATCCCGTAATGAAGTCCATATTTATCTCTTCCCATTTCCAAGTGAGAAGGTCAATATCCTGAATCATGCCACCTAGTCGCTGATGCTCCACCTTCACCTGCTGACAGTTTGGACACTTAGCCACACTCTTGGCTATGTCCCTTTTCATACTATTCCATCAAAATACGTCGCGTAGATCACGGTACATCTTGGTGGCACCTGGATGAATGAAATATCTAGAACTATTATCCTCAGTCAAAATCTACTGGCGCAACCCATCTATATCTGGCATGCATAGTTGACTTTGATAACGAAGCACACTATCTCCCCCTTGGGAGAACACCTCAACTTTTTGTTGATGAACTGCACCCTTAAGCTAAAGTAGGATGGGATCCCTGTCTTGCTTTGCCTTCACCTCCACTACTAAGGATGATTCGGAGCCATTCTGAATAATAACACCACCCTAAGTAGAGTCCATAAGTAGCACTCCCAATTTGTTTAGTCGATGAACATCTTTCACCAATTCCTTCTTCCCATCCATAATCAAGGCCACACTACCCATCGACAATTTACTAACTACATTCGCCACAACATTGGCCTTACCCGGATGATAAAGTACGCTCATGTCATAATCCTTAAGGAGCTCAAGCCATCTCCTTTGTCGCAAATTCAATTCCTTCTGAGTGAACACATACTGAAAGCTCTTATGATTGGTGAAAACATCCACATGAACACCATACAAGTAATGTCTCCAAATCTTCAAAGCAAAGACCACTGCTGCCAACTAAAGATCATGAGTAGGGTAGTTCTTCTCATGAACCTTAAGTTGTCTCGAGGCATAAGCAATAACCTTACCCCGCTGCACCAAAACATAACCCAAACCGATCCTAGAAGCATCACAATATACCACAAAATCATCTAAGCCCTCTG
Source organism: Jaltomata sinuosa (assembly GCA_003996215.1). Lineage (NCBI taxonomy): Eukaryota > Viridiplantae > Streptophyta > Magnoliopsida > Solanales > Solanaceae > Jaltomata > Jaltomata sinuosa. The sequence continues at coordinate 287,923 of QJPP01002757.1, read as the reverse complement.
GTAGAGCTAATACGGGAGTTGTGGTCAATCTAGTATTCAAATCCTGAAAGCTCTTCTCACAAGTATCGAACCACTGAAACTTAACCTTTTTCTGAGTCAATCGGGTCAAAGGGGTAGCAATAGAGGAGAACCCCTCAACAAACCTCCTATAGTAACCAGCCAAACCCAAGAAGCTTCTAATATAGGACGGGGAAGTGGGTCTAGGCAAATTCTTTACTGCCTCAATCTTCTGAGAATCAACCTGAATACCATCACTAGACACAACGTGACCCAGAAAAGCAACGGACTATATCTAGAACTCACACTTGCTAAGCTTAGCAAACAACTGTTTATCCTTGAGGGTCTGCAACACTACCCTTAAATGGTCTGCATGCTCTTTCTCACTCCGAGAATAGATAAAGATATCATCAATGAACACAATCACAAACATATCTAAATACGGCTTGAACACATGGTTCATCAAATCCATAAAGGTTGCAGGAGCATTCGTTAGACCAAAAGACATAACAACAAACTCATAATGACCATACTGAGTTCTGAAGGCTGTCTTTGGGATATCACACTCCCGAACCCGAAGATGATAATAACCGAATCTAAGGTCGATTTTGGGGAAGAAACTAGCACCCTGAAGCTGATCAAATAAGTCATAAATTCTAGGAATGGGATACTAATTCTTCATTGTGACCTTGTTCAAGTGACGGTAGTCAATACACATTCTGAGGGAACCATCTTTCTTTTGCACGAATAAGACGGGAGCACCCCATGGAGAAATACTAGGCCTGATGAAACCCTTATCAAGAAGATCCTTCAACTAATCCTACAACTCTTTTAGTTCAGCGGGTGCCATCCTATAGGGAGGAATATAGATGAGATTCGTATTTGGAAGACGATCTATCCCAAAGTTGATCTCTCGCTCGGGAGGGACTCCAGGAAAATCCTTGGGAAACACTTCTGGAAACTCATTCACAATAGGAACCGACTGAGGGGATGGGGTTTCGGACTCCGTGTCTATAACCTGCACTATGTGATAAACATACCCCTTTGAAATTATCTTTCTAGCCTTAAGATAAGATATGAACCGACCTTTTGAGGATAGAGGACTACCTTGCCACTCTTAGACGGGTTCATTAGGAAACTTGAAACTGACAACCCGAGTATGGTAATCAATCAAAGCATAACAAGCATACAACCAATCCATACCAAGAATGACATCAAAATCAGTGATCTCCAACTCTACTAGATCCGATGAAGTGACTCTATAGAGGACTGAGATAGGTTAGTTTCGGTAGATTCTTTCGGATAGGACAGACTCACCAACAGGAGTAGAACCACAAAAGGGTTCTAAAAGCCAATTCCGAAAAATCTCAAACTTACAAGCAACATAAGGGGTTACAAATGACAAGAAGGCACCGGGGTCCAAAAAATCATACACATTGAAAGAGAAGACTTTCAATATACCAGTGACAACATCAGGGGAACCCTTCTGGTCCTGATGGGAGGACATAGCATAAAAGCGATTCTGGGGCTGACCACCAGAACTAGAAGTTGTGCCCTGCTGGGCTGGTCGACTGCTAGAGCAGATTGAGTCCTACCACCTCCATTCCCTTCTTAGATGAAAGGAAATCTCTAATCAAATGTCCAGCCTGTCCACACCCAAAGCATGCACCCGTGACTAAAGGACACTCTCTAGGATGATTCTTCCCACACTTGCTGCAACTAGGATGGAAAGGTCCCTTAGCAACACTTCCCTGAGACTGGTAATATAAACCCGATCCTCTACCACCCTGATCATGATAAGGCCTCTAGGCCTGGGTAGGAGAACTAGCAGAAGAATTAATCGATTCTGATGATTTTTTCTAGAAAAGGGAGCGATGTCCACCCCCGGACCTGTGATGACCAAATCCTGATCACTAGGATCTAGCCCTCTTGTTCTCCGTCGCCATCTCCCTTAGCTTGTGACCCTCAATCTGTTGGGCATGAGTCATAGTTCGGGAAATGTTCATATCGCTCAATAGCAAAGCAGACCTACACTCTTCTTTGCCACATCAGAAACCCCATAGATAAACTTGCTCATTTGATCATGCAGGTCCGCTACCATAGAATGGGCATACCACGACAAATGAGTGAACTTCAAACTGTACTCTTGGACTGACATCGACCCCTGTCTCAAATTCACAAACTCCTCCACTTTCGCTTGCCTCAACTCCCGGGGAAAGAACCTATCAAGGAAGGCCCTCTCAAAACACTCCAAAGTCATGAGGACCGCATCCCTCACTCTAGCCTCCTTCTATTACGTGAACCAAATGTGAGCCACATCCTTTAGTTAGTAGGATGCAAGCTCCACACAATCAACACCAACTACTTGCATAACCTAGAAGATCTTTTTCACTTCATCAATAAAGTTGAGTGGGTCCTCACTCACTTTTGAACCCCAGAATTCAAGCGGGTTCATACGAATAAAGTCACGAACTCGGGCCTCTACCCCACCTTGGGGATGAACGGGAGCAGGAGCCTACTGATTAGCCTGAGCGGCCAAGGTCTGGTCTAGAAAATGGATGGCGTCCTTGAACTCCTGATTAGTAACCTCAGGGGCTGGAACTGGAGGAGCAGCATTTCGAGTGGCTCGGGGAGGCATAGCATGTCGAGGCATAATCTGAAACGTACAAGGCAAGGATTAGAGGAACATTAGACTTAATCTCTATCGCACGATGTGATCATGAAAGAAGTGAAGTTTTTTAAGACATCTCATAGATTCCCTCTCATATGTGTGGCATGCTTCACACACATAAAGGGAATTGTACTCGATGCGGCTTTCAGATATCCTAGTACTCTTGAACCTATGGTTCTGATACCATGTTTGTCACACCCCGAGGTTACCCCCTAGGCATAATACGGGACTTGGGATCGCAAGTGCCCTAAGCTAATCCCTAGGTCATAGCATACTCAAGCATAACATTAAAACAAGAGTGGAAGCATAATAGAGGAATCCAAATGTAGGCATAAACATGAATCGTCAAGTCAAATAAGAATAAAACATAAGGAAAGAACCCGAGTACTGTCTATGTCTGAAAGCCTATACTCATGACATGAAGAGTTTCTAGGACAAGACTCTAGCTAACTCAAAATACGAAAATAAGAACTCCATACAGGCTAAACATAACTAGTCCTCGACCTAAGAGGACTCACCAACCGCTGATAGAGGAATGGCCTGGGAACTCAAGCTACGTGTCTGAAAAGGGGCACTTGAATCTGCATCATCAAAGGATGCAACGCAAGAGATGCGTCAGTACTATAGGATGTACCGAATACTGTGAGCAATGCATGAACATGATAAAAATAGTTTAAAACAATGCTCGAAATGAACCTGTTTCATAAAGAGAGGACATGAATAAATATCGAGGTATAAGGCAATAAAACATGCAATAAATTTAAGTTCAAATATTGAATCATGTAACTTGATAGCTTGTAAATAATCATGTGCGAGTTTCTCTTAACCAACATAAACCATGCTGAGCTACATGGAGTCCGGTGTCATGAACCCACACCAAAAAAGGTTGTCCTAATCGGCCAAAGTTAGAACCATGTCATAAAGGATCCTGTCATAAGCCACGGACGGCAACCTATGGTGGCAACGTAGTTTTAGACTTGAGTTATCTGAATTCTCATCTCTCGGTGCTAAATATTACTCCCAAAAAATAATAACATGAGCTCATATACATGTGACATACCTAATGCCAAACTTGTTCATACTTGTTCATAACTTGTTCATACACTGGATCGTCATACTACTCATGAATTTTGATTTAGAAATCGATTCATGAGCATTGATGGAACATCGAGTGTCTTGTCTTGCATAATACTTCATAACATGAAAAGTTTGCATGGCTCTAGTTTAATTTCATAAAAACATATACTTTCATAGAACATAGGAACTAGGCATGCACATGCTTAAAAATCCATAAGGAACATGCTATCAAAATCCGATTTGCCTAAATCAACTTCATGCATGTAGAAATTTCCATGGTTAAACTTCAATTCATGAAATAAGAGTTAACATGTAAAAACTCATGCAAAATCATGCAATTTAGTAGTAATTTCATAATCAAACTATGATCGAAATTCATTCCAACTAGAACCAGGGAGACAATAAAACATCCCAACTGGACAAGAAAGTGAGGGAGACTAAGGGGACAACCTACACACCTGCCAACCTTCTAAACCAACCAACAAAGAAGGTCGGCTCTAATCACCTGAGAAAGAAAAGCCAAACCATGCTCGCTAGCATAACCAATACCTCTCAACTTAAGACAAAGCTCCAACTCCAGCACAACCACCGGTATCATATCGAACCAACGCAAGTACCTCTAGCAAAAGCTAGGAAATAGCCTAGGCAACAACCATCTAGGAATGCTCAGTAAGGAAAACTTAAGATAAGCCTAGATCCATAACGAAATAGGGATAAACCCAACCAGAAACAGACTAACAAGAACTCGCCACGAGCTACAACTCTGGGTAGAACACCTCACAAGGCTAACTCACCCCCATCCGCAACTAAGGAATAAACTACTAATAAAACAATGCAAAGATACTACATTTCAAGTAGTCAAATAATAAAACAAGTAGCAGGTAGGCATATAAGCAAATAAAAGACACAAGGGATAGAATCGCAATGCGAGCAGGACTACCGTAAGCCAAATATAGCAAAAGCCTAACCTGGAGCAATGATCTCGGGAGCCTCGACCTTGGGCCAACTAATGATGAGATCTAATAATAGCCGGAGTAGTCAGAACTGAAAGCTCTATCATCCCTCGACAGGGATAATCCCTAGCATAATGTCCCATCACCCTTCAACTATAGCAACCCAAAAAAGCTCTACTCTGACACACGGTGCCTATTGACTCTGGACGGATACCTGAACTAGCTAGCTAAAAATCACCTCTAACCATCCGGGGACCGCCCCCACAACCCTGCACACTACCTCTCGCTTCCTGGGTACCACCCCTACTACCCTGTACTCCACCTCTGGTCGGTGGCACTAAAGTCCTGAGAGATAACATCTGTTGACCCTGCTGACTAGAAGATGGCATCATGGGGAAATCCCTAACAAAATGCCCATGCCCACCACACTGAAAGAAAATTCCAATGAATATATATAGGCGGGAAGATCTCACAAAACCTGACTGGCCACCTTGGCCTACATGACCTGAAAGCAAACCTCGAGGAATCTGACTCGCACCACGTCTACTCTACTCAGCATGCTCTAAATAACTACCCTCTGAAACCATTGGAGGAACCAAAACTGGCCTAGTATATAAGAAGCAATGGAACCTATCTCTGGTGGAGAATCCCCTACCTCGAGAACTGTCCTGACAATGACGTTTCTTAGAACTGCCTTCATAAGCCTCACGGCATAAACCCTCGATAGCCCAAACATGATCCACTACCTGAAGGAAGGTAGTCCCAACTGTAACTAAGTGCTCGGTAGCCAAACAGAATGGTGAAATCAAACCCCTAACAAAGCTCTAAACCCTATCGAACTCCAAAGGCACTGTCCTAGTTGTACACCTAACTATGTCATGAAATCTCGCCTTATACTCTAATACTGACAGACCACCCTGCTGAAGAACTGGTGGCTCAGCCTTAGCTAAAGCACTACTCATAGAATCGGGTACTGAAATACCCACTAGAGGACTCGGAGTCCTAACCACAGTGTCCTGTAGAACTAGGGTAGTTGTGAATCCAATCGGAGGCTAGGCTGACCCCACACCCCCTATCTGATGTGATGATCTCTCCCAATGAAGTCCTGGCACTGACAAAAGCACTTAAGCAACAGGCATATAAGCCTCTACATCAATCACTGTTAAACTCCTCCATTTCATATCCATTACATGCCCAATCTTTGGTGTTTATTATTTTCAGTTTCGGGTTATGGGGCCCACGGGCTCGTTTGTGACCCGGGTATATTTATAGTATTATGGGTATCGTTAGTCTTGCCTTGATGTGTAGATTACTATTTTGATATTAGTTTTATGAGTTGGAGCTTCCCAGAGCAGTTCGAGCTTGGACAATGTCGTTCTTGCATCTAGTCGTCGGACGACAGGTAGGTTACGGTTTCCCCTATCTAGACTCTGCGTATATAAACTATAAGTTCTCTAATTAGTATCCTTGGGCGGGTTGTTATAGGTTGGTACCCCAGACCTTGTCCGCCTTTCTATCTGTTCATTTCAGACGATGATTGTAGTATTCGTGTATTATTGTTTATTACCCTTGCGAACTATTTGGCCTTGTATTGACTCTGGAACATAGATGGTGGGTTACATGGGAATGTCCGTGAGTCCCGAACATTAGAGATATCCTTTTAGGCTCGTTACGTCTGTTAGTAGCTCTGGGGCCTGTGCAGGGGCGATAGGAATGTTTGTGAGCCATTTTGGGCTACTCTATTGTTTGCGAGCATATCATACATGAAAAAGGTTTTCCCTGCATGTTTTACTACTAATTTTTCTTCCGACCGACTATAAAGGATTTTCTAAACTTTGCTCTCGAGGGCCCATTTTTTGGTAAATGGATTTTAAAAGGACTTTGAAATTGGATTCTATGAAATCTCTCAGAGTAGAGAGGATATTACGATGATTTGACTAATGGTTTTCATTCTGATACTAGTCTCAACTGGGTCATAGCGCTAGACATTGTTTCCTTCGGATTTAGACCCGGATACGAGCCGGGCACCTTGTTTAGGGATTTTGGTACTTGCTTACTGTTTTAGACCCGGATACTCCCCAGGCACCCTCGATGAGGGTTATTGAGATTTGACTATTGATATGTGGTCTACGAGTAGACCTCCATGGACCCTGTTACTCTTGGGTTTCCAGCTACGGGCTGATGCACATGCCAGAGGGAGGGGTGTACGGCGTAGCAGAGGTACTCGAGAAATGACCTTCCATGGATCTTGCCTCTATTGAACCTTTGGGGCACCTGAGGGGGTAACATACGACACAACGATCACACTAGATTCATCATCATCATCATGCATATTTCACCCGGATTCCACCCTTGTTGGTTGTGTGTTCAGTGTACGCTCTGGTTGTATGGGCGGCCGGAGGGTATGTTTTCACTTGATTGTGTTCCTTGGTTGTATGGGCGGCCGTTGGGACTGTAGGTAGATTATATTTAGTCTTGTCTTTATTTAGAGCTTGTCATGGCTTTTGGTTCTGGTGGATTAGCAGTCTTTAGCATGTTGAGGCACCATCCTTGGGACTGAGATTATTAAGGGGCTAATGGGTCCCATCTTGCTGAGATGTTGATTATATAGCCTTCTGAGAAATTATGGGGTTCGATTCCTATTTTATCCTAGTTTGAGTAGAAGTTTGAATATTCTTGGGTTAGTTATTCCATCTTAGGCTTGACTGATGAGTGGTTTATGGTTATTTTCCCTTGGTATTGATATCTTGGGCTTGTTTCTATTAGTATGTGATTTCTGGTTCGATTTGTTGGTTTGCTTCTCTTCCTTTCCGTTATTTTGAGGTTACCGGTATATCGCCCATCTCTTTAAATTCTCTTTATATATATTATTGTTGCAAGGATCCCAGGTGCGTCCTTCCTTCCTTTTTACACCTGTATTTATGTGTATGTATATCTTCTATGCTAGCATGTTTTACTTGTAACTTTTGGTTGATTACTCATGTGTTGGTTTCCTTGTGCTTCTTCCTTGCTTTCTGTGACTATCTTCTTGTATTCTGCTAGTTCTGACTTTTATATTTTATATGCACTCAATCGGCCGATGATACCTACTGAGTACTCGTTGACTTGCTGCTCATACTACACTTTTGCACTTTTTGATGCAGATATTAGTTGAGATTTCACTGTTGATCGTGTTGGAGACTCGTGCAGCTCTTGGAAATTCGAGACTAGGGTGAGCGCCTTCCGGTTGGGGCTTGTCTATATATCATTTTGTGTACTGATACTCTTTGTGTTTTCGAAGACAGATTGATATTGTATTTTGTTACTTCTAGCACTTGTATTCTATTAGAAGCTTCTGTACTGTCGATACCAGTTCTTGGGGTTGGTGTAGTATCTTTGTATATATATTTTGGGTTGTTGCTTCCGCGTGTCTTATCTTTATATTCAGCTTCCTCTTATTCTGCTTATTGTGCATAATTGGTTAGGTAGTAGCCCATTACTAACCGTTCCGGGCTATGGGGATTGGTTCGCCTACTGGAGGGTTGTAGGTGTCATCATGACCTGAGAAATCGGGTTGTGACAATGGATACCCATATTTTATCTATTTTGTCCATATTTTTATGAGCTTTTAAAAAGGAAAAGAGCATGGGCTGTCCATTATGGCAAACAAATGCTCAAATTAGTTTTTTAAACTTGGCCCATAAAATGGAGACAACTACACAAATGACCCTCAAAGGGAGTGGCTTTGCATTTTTGTCCCCCATAAGAAAGGTCTTATAAAAATAGTCTTTCTTCTTTTTATGTATAGAACAACAATATTTTTCTCCTCTATACCTCAAATATTTTTAAACAACTCTCCATACTCATTGGCCTCTCAAATTCTATATTTAATTCTTCTTCTTTATCTTCTTTTTTCCCTTTTTTTCTCAACCTTTATTTTTCTTTTATTTTTTATTTTATTTTTTTACTCCACATTTTTTTCTCAATATTTATTTTTTTCCTTTTCTCCTCTCAATTCTATTTTTTTCTCCTTTTTATATTTTCTTTAAATTTTATTTTTAATTTTTAATTTTTAATTTTTTTCTTTTTTTCTTTTCATTTTTCTCAACCTTTATTTTTTCATTTCTTTTTTGTTTTGTCTTGTTTTTCTTCATTTTTTTCGTTTTTTTTCAATCTTTATATTTTTTCTTTTCTCCTCTCAACTTCTATTTTTTTATTTTTCTCTTTTTTTCTTTGATTTTTAATTTTTCTTCTCTTTTCTTGGTCATTTTTCTCAACCATTTTTTTTTATTTTTTTCTATGAGATGTTCTATAACTCTTTCTTTAGAGGCAAGACTTAGAACAAGGACTTTCAAACAACAAATTACGCCCCATGAGCAAGATTTGACACTAGCACATTGTGTCTTGATTTATGAGATGCTTGATAACACTTGTCTTAGAGACAAGACTTATGCCAAAGACCTCTCAAAAAAATATGTTACGCCCCATGGGCAAGAGTTCATACTACTTCATTGTGTCTTAATTTATGAGATACTCTATAACTCTTGCCTTAGAGGCAAGACTTAGCTCAAGAATTTTCAAACAACAAGTTATGCCCCATGGGCAAGAGTTGATACTACCACATTGTGTCATGATTCATGAGATATTCTATAACTCTTTTCTTAGAGACAAGATTCAGCCCAAGGACTTTCAAACAACAAGTTACGCTCCATGGGCAAGAGTTGACACTGCCACATTGTGCTTGATTTATGAGATGCTCTATAACGCTTGCTTAGAGGCAAGACTTAGTTCAAGGATTTTCAAACAAGAAGTTATGCCCCACGGACAAGAGTTGACACTACCACATTGTGTGTTGATTCATGAGATATTCTATAACTCTTGCCTTAGAGACAAGACTTAGCCCAAGGACTTTCAAACAACAAGTTACGCCCCATCGGCAAGAGTTGGCACTACCACATTGTGCTTGATTTATGAGATGCTCTATAACGCTTGCCTGAGAGGCAACACTTAGCCCAAAGACTTTTAAATAACAAGTTACGCCCTATGGGCAACAGTTGACACTACCACATTGTGTCTTTATTTATGAAATGTTCTATAACTCTTGCCTTTGAGGCAACACTTAGCTCAAGGACTTTCAAACAACAAGTTACGCCTCATGGAAAAGAGTTGACACTACCACATTGTATCTTGATCTATGAGATGATCTATAACGTTTGCCTTAGAGGCAAGACTTAGCCCAAGGGCCTCCGAAAAAACAAGTTACGCCTCATGGGCAAGAGTTAACACTACTTCATTGTGTCTTATTTTATGAGATACTCTATAACTCTTGCCTTAGAGGCAAGACTTAGCTCAAGAATTTTTAAACAACAAGTTATGCCCCACAACAAGACTTGACACTACCTCATTGTGTCTTGATTTATGAGATGTTCTATAACTTTTGCCATAGAGGCAAGACTTGTTCCAAAGGACTTTCAAACAACAAAGCGCCCCCTTAAGTTTATTTCGATGTCAAAGAAATAAGATCCTCTTTGCGGATTATCCAACTTTATGTTCATTAGAAAAAATTAATAGAGGTTAAGAAAAAAGAAAAAAGAGAAGAAAAAAAAGAGAAAAGGAAAAAATAGAGATTAAAGAAAGGAAAAAAAAAAAGAGAGAAAAAAAAGGTTGAGAAAAAAAAAAAAAAAAAGAGAACAAAAAAAAAGTTGAGAAAAAAAAAGATAAAAAAAGACCAAAAAATAAAGGTTGAGAAAAAAGAAAATGAGAATTAAAAAAATTGAGAAAAAAGAAAAAACAAAGACAAAAGAAAAAGGGGAAATGAAAATTAAACGTTGAGAGACAAATAAACATGGAGAGTTGTGGTGTAGAGGGGCAAAAATATATTTGTTCTATACATGAAAAGGAAGGAAGGCTAGTTTTTAAAGACTTTTCTTATGAGGGACAAAAATTGAAGACCACTCACTTTGGGGGACACCCCATATAATATTCTGTGTAAAATGGTCACTCGGTCATTTTAATTTTCACAAATGGCCATTTTCAAATTTGGTCATTTTGGCCCCTTTTTAAAATATTCTATTATTACTTCTTCTTTTTTGGTTCATTTTTTTTGTTAAAAAAGTCTTTTTTTATTTAAATAATTAAATGCAATTGTATAAAAACTGTATAATTATCGTATATAATATGTATATTTTATAGGACGCCTATGGAAAATGTATTACTATTTATTTTTTTAACAATCAAATACAATTGTATAGAAATGGTATAGTTGTTGTATATAATACGTATCTGTATAAGATTTATACAGAAACTATATAAGATGTGTATAAAAATTATATAATTATTATATAAAATATGTATAAAAACTATATAATTATTGTATAGAATGTGTATCTACATATGATATATATAGATATTATATCATTATTGTATAAAATATGTATCTGTATATAATGTGTATAGAAAATATATCATTATTGTATAAAATTGTATCATTAACTATATCCACCCTGTTGAGTAAAAAAATACTATAAATAATATTTAACTATTTAAAAAATAAAAGAGCAGTTTTTCCTTTTAAAAAAAGAAGCATGCTTTTTTGTAAAATAAAATAAAAGAGATTTTTTTTTTAAAAAAAAAGAGCATTTTTTTGAAGAATATAATTAAGAGCGGTTTTTCTAAAAAAATAAATAAAAGAACAATTTTTTTAAAAAAAATAAAGCAACCAAAAATAAAAAATTAGAAGCAGCAAAAGGCCAAAATGGCTACAATATGGAATATAAATTTCATGGTCATTCGGTGGCAATATTTTTGCACCCAAGTGATATTTGTGTCCTTTTCACCTTTTAAAATAGGTTGAAGCCCATATTTACCCAATTAAAATATGAGTGATCCAATTCATTGAAATATGGATTAAATAAACTCATTTCATTAATATGGGCTAAACTTGTCAGGCCTAGTCTCTCCCGTAAAACTGTTGGACAGTGTGCCAAAGAAAGATGATGCTTCCTTGTTACAAGGTGAGAGCTTTTAATATAGTAATAATGATTAAAATTAGGATATATAAGTGACGGAGTATTTATAATTTAACCTTAAATACTCCCTCTAGTCCATAATAAGTGAATTGTTAGAGTTTGATAACCATTTAAGGACATAAATTAAAGGCTACTTTTCACTATTACCCTTTGGATTATTCCTAAACTATTCTCCTAGTAAATGTAAAGTAGTTAAGAACATCATTAAAATGAAGAATAAATATGAAAAAAAGTTTTAACAATTCACTTGAACTTTGAAAAATTCACTTATTTTGATAACTATGAAAAAAGTTTCAACAATTCACTTAGTATGGACTAAAGGGAGTAGTGTTTTCCTCAAATTTAGTCGACCTTAAATATCACTATTTTGCATGGTGCGTCAGTTACGCAAGTGAACACTCAACAGTCACAGTGTATTTCGAATTTCTTGGGATCAACTATCTGGTTAAGCTCATCAAATCTGGTCATTGAAAACCTACCAGACACAACTTTGGGGTAAGGCCACCTATCACTGATGTACAAAATTGTTTACCCTAAAATTGATATGGTTGAATTTGTAAGAGGTCAAGAATACGTGTGTTCATCAAACTCTAATTTAGGTCCATTTACCAGTGCATTGATTATCTATTTAGTAATTAAAGCAATGGAAACAAAGCAAACAACAAGTAATAATGGAAAACAAGTATAGATCTAAGAAATAGTCTCTTAATGCAGTCTATGAGAGCTGGGACTATTCCTTCGGGAGTAATACGAAGGCAAGTGAGCAAAGGAAGTTATTTCTCTGTAAGCAAGTAAACAGAGAGTATATTATATTCCTTCTAAATCAGAATGAATTATAAGTGATAAGGACTGACTATTCATAGGCTACAATGAATGGGCCTCAGCCAATAAGAAAGTTCTATGTAGACCTTATAGTACTATGACCAATGGCGTTGCTCCAAGTATCAGACCACTTGCTAGTGCAAGCTGATATCTTCTGCACAGGTCAGGCTAGTGCACTGCGTGTTCGCGCACCTGAAGTACCTAACACCCTTGTCCCTTTATCCTTTTCTTCTTTCCATGTCATCCAGGGGAGATGAGATAACTGGACAGTGTTCTCTCTGAGATATCCTTCGAAGTGTCCTCCACCGATGGTGATACAATAACGGATATGAGAAGGACAAAGAAACAACAAAATAAATAAATTAAAGATAAAAAGGATAGAAAGGTAGACACAAAAGTGAAATCAAAGGCAACCAATACTATATTAAAGTAAAGACCTCCTTTGAATGTTCAAATGAGCACCTAACCTATAGATATAACCCTCAAGAGACAATGATTTCCTCTAGCAAGCAATCCCATCAACATTGACTAGCAACAATGGCCTTAGCCTCAACTCTCACAAGAGTTTCACACATAATATCAATAAACAAAATAGTCTAAGTCTAATGAAATGGCTAAGTGTAGTATTTATACTAAGCTAGACTAAAGATGAACACTAATGATAATTATTATAAAAATATCCTTAATGAAATAAAGGTCTTCTTAGTCTTAAGGACTTGTATTCTAAAAATAGTCATTTTGCATACACAACCCCTTTTATCCCTCCTTCCTTGTACTTCCATTTGAGTAAGTTGATGGCCTTGAAGTATTCATTCTAAGCAGCCTCCAAGCCTCCAAAATAGTGACTCGATGAAAAGTTTACAAACTCCTTAGCTCGGCTTCGTGTGCATGGTTTTGAGGAAACTCGGCTTGCATCATTCTCCCTTTCTTGAAAAGGATTCGTCCTCGAATCCAAACCTAGCAAAACCATAGGGAAAACAAAGAACAACAAGAACTTCAATACACGAGGGTTAGTGTTAGCGCTATCAATCCTTTGAACATGCCAAGGATGAACAAACTTGTGATATAATCAAGAATCAACTATTCTCTGAAGGAACAATCTTTCAAATGAAACACAAAATACTTGGCTATTTCAAAGATCATGAAATATGGATTTCCTAAAAGTCTCAATGGTGTCAAAATACCAAGTAAGGAATATCATGTTGGTTCATGGTGACATAAAGCACAATTGATCCTCTATTTGAAGATAAAATCACTTCCAAGGTGACACCATCATCAAATCACTCAAATTTAAAGTATCACCGGGATCAAAAGGAAAGGAAATCCACATATCGTGGTCAAGAAAATAAGCATCTACCCCCTTAGAACTCATATCAACATAAGAAGCACACTCAACACAAGTAAGAGTATCATCATATGCAAATAGATAGTAAAGAAAGGTGTATCGCAAAATTACTTCATCCATGGGGTCCTCACTTATAAGGTCACTATTATATTTAAAAATATCATCAAGAATAGGACAAACCAAAGAAGAAGTACCATATTTCAAACAAGTATCACCCTCCTTCTCAAAAGAAGAATCTCCAAAGTGACACAAACCACCACTAACACCAAAGAGGTTATAACTCAAATCATCACATGAAATAAGTAATTCATCCTTGTCTTTATCAAATAAAGGTGGAGTGTGATACAAAGAGTCACAATTATCACCAATATTATTAGGATTATCGCTAATTGGGTTTCTCAAATAATCAAGCAAATCAATGTCAATTTTACCCAAAGGATCATCCTTTTTTTAAAAGTGAGAGGTCGATATTAATAATTGGATAGTTAGAACAATTTTCACCCAACCCTATATTCTTAACGGATTTCATGAAATAGGACAACAAGTGAATTTTAAGCATGCTATCTTTCTTTTCAAACATATCACTCTCTCCACTCTCTTCATCACATTACAATGTACTATCATTCAAAGCACAAGTGTCAACACTAGGTGGACACAAATCAAACATACAATAAGAATCCATTTGGACATCAATAGGATCAACTAGTGTATGAACACTCTCACCAAAAACATTATCACAATATGTAAAAGAATCACATGACAATGTAGTATCATTCAAAGCACAAGTGTCAATACTAGGTGGACATAAATCGATCTTGCAAGAAGAATCAATTTGGTCATCAATAGGATCAACTAGTGTATAAACACTTTTAACAAAGACATTATCATTATATGGTAAATAATCATTAAGCTCACAAGAAGATAAGTTATCACTCACACTTTGTTCATTGGAGAATTTTAAAGTGTCAAGTTTAGCAATATTACCTTGAAATTCACAAGAAAGATCTTCTTTAACTTGGAGTGAAACTCCCCTTAACGTGTTGAAACACGCTTCAAGCCGTTTGTCCAAGGAGACTATCGCATTCATCACAGAATCAAGGGTAATCTCCTTGTTTAGAAAACTCTTCACAACTTATCAATGGATATAACCCTTTTGGTATGAATAGTTTATCGGTTTGGGCATGGATGTTCTTATTTGGACATCTTGTTTGGGCTAATAGATTTATGTTCTTAATTTCTTCATGTGGATATTGGCAGGTACAAACTCCTTAGCTCAGCTTTGTGTGCATGATTTTGAAGAAACTCGGCTTGTATCAGATGGCTTGGCTTGAGAAATCATCTTTCAAACATCCACAAACTCATTATCTCCCAAGAGGACCCTTTTTTCTGCCACATGTCCTTCGAGGCCTTCTACCCAGTACAGATTGTCCATCCATTCATTAGTTGTAACGTCAATGGAGACCGAGGAACAAAATGGTACCAATGCCAAACCTTAATGTTCTAGGCATTCCTCACTAAAACCGAAGTCAATGAAATTTCTACATAAAATTTATTTGCCACGTGCAAAGTTTGGCTATGATGCTCTGTCTAACTCAACATGGGAAAAACCCTTTTTTACTCCTTTTCGGCGTCTTTTAGTGATTCCTTTTTTTGTACCTTTGTTTTTCTTTTTACCTTTTACACCCTTTACATGTCTCTTTGTTAAATTAATGACTGCTCTGATTCCATCATCCTTGTTATCCACCAAGGCTCTGCTACGTCCAATTATTTCCTTAATCTTCCTGAACCCTCTATTGACGACATTATCCATGGATCATACCATTTTGAATAAGACTTGAAGATCAATCCAAGCAGTGATTCTAGGCTGAAGACTAGGTTTGTCATCGATCTAGGTTCCCTAATAAAGGAAGATCATATTCCTACTATTTGGTTGGAGTGTGATTGCCCTGTTGGGGAATACTAGGTGTATGCTTCTCATAGTTATGAGAGTATAACCTCGTCGAGGCCCGATTATACTTTTATTTGCACATATTCATTCTGAATGGGCTTTCACAAACCTATTAACAAGTTGATCATCTCTTTTTGTATCACCTTCCAACTGAGCATCGGTCAAACTAGCCCTGGGTTTTGGAGAACTGTAGCTTACCTCTGAGTTTTAGCCCTAAAAATTGGCGAGGTATTCGATCTAAATTATCTCCTTCATCTATACTCTCCCCATATTGTTAGAGAGGGTGTAGTAAAACTAATGATCCATAGAAAAAGATCTCTCTTCCAAGATTTGAATGATTCTAATGGCAGGGTATGGATGATTACTTTGTCATGGCGCTACTGAAGATCTTTCAAACACCCCTCTTGCTTTATGAAATATACATCGTGAGTACCCTTATTCATTGCTACCATTTTACTCTTATTCCTTCCCTCTCGCACTTCTCTTATTCCTTATCCTTTAGTTTACTTCTGAACTTCGAGGTGGCATCCTGGCTAGGACATTCAACTCTTTTACTTGGTGAGGAATATTCATATATGAGTTGACAAAATATTGAATTCTTCTTCTATCAAAGGATGATCGTTGGTTGAAATATGAAATGGCCAGGGATGGAAAGAAAAGCATCATTGTGAGACACAACACTTTCTCCTTGTTCTACCTTCTTTTTTGGTATTGTTCCCTAATAATGTCCAAACACACTCCTCAACTAAAAATAAGTGTCAACGGTCCTATGCAAAATAATACCCAACTTAGAATCAGGGTCAAATCCCACAAGAACTAGTCTAGATTAGATTGAATTTGGTATATCAACTCACTATAAGCATGCACATTGTATCAAAACAACAATAAAGTCAAATAACAGGTTTGATTTGTAACAAGTAATTATATCAAGAGTAGGCAAGTAACAAGTTAACACAATTGATGAGATTAATCTATATTAGGAGTTTAGGGGTGTGCTTTCGATGGGGTAATAGCTTCAATTGAGATTGATTAAATGCCTTAGAATCAATTTACTATATGGATAGCTTTGGTTTTGGCTATGAATCTAGGTCTCTCAACCTAAGAGCATGTCTATTTTGGGTTCTCTCGAACCCTATAACTAATGACAATTCACCAACCAAAATACGCTTAAGTAAGATAAACTATCTCTAGCTTTAGCCCTTAGATGGGAATTTCCAAATCCTCACCATTGGATACTTACCCAATTCCAATTCTTATTCTCAAGCAAGATTGAAATTAGAGAACTCAACCAATATTTACAACCATTAATTTTATAATTAAAACTCAAAGCAGTCAATGGATCCATATAATATAATAGATCTATAGGAGCAAATAATCAATACTCAATTAATACTACACACCCATCATTACACACACACCTAGAAGAGAATTTAGCTACTCATATCAATGAAAAAAGAGATTATACCATGTGGGTGTTCCTCAATTCCATCCATAATAAGAATTTAAATTTAAATCCAAGCTTTAATGCTCAACAATGGAGTCTTTCAATTTGGGAAAGATGAAGTCACTAAGTGTACTTTCGTCCTTCCTAAGAGTACAATAAATTGAGAATGAAATTTGAAAATTGTTGAATGAAATGTGTCTGCATGGATCCCCAAAAAATGTCCTTGAAAATCCCTAAACACGGTTGAAAAGTTTTGGACGAAAATACACTTTGGGACACTTACACGTCATCTGCATTTCACTTGCGGCTGCAAGTCTTCACCTGCGGTTTGCAAGTGTCGAGGAAAGCTTCTAGTGCTCTGTCTCTCTCTCTTACACTCGCAGGTTCTCACATGCGAGCTGCATCTCAAATTAAACTTCAGTCATTGAGATTCATCCTCTATTTATCATTTGCGGTCCACTTGCGAGATGCAGGTGGACTTCTGCGCTTCGCAGATGCAACCTTTCAGCTTGACTTTTTCCCTTGTCTCTTTACTTGGGTTTTTGCCTTTGTTTCTTGCATTTTGGGTTCAAATCCTTGTTTATCATCAAATCCTAGGAATTCTTGCACATAATAGATAAATAGCATAACATTCATCTGATAAACACAAGATTGAGGCAATAATTCATGCTTAAGAGCTAAATAAGTTGGTAGATTACCAACTTATAAAATCCTAAATTTAAACTATTACTTGTCCTCAAGCAAAATATTCACTGAGCAAAGGATTGACTCAATCTCAAAGACAAAGGATCACACTAAGACTCCTACAACACAAATAAAATAATTCAAAAAAAGACTCAAATAAAGAGGCTCAATCAAAAACACTAATCTGAACTAGTACCACCATGAACACAAGATAATAAAAATCATTTCAAAATGCCTTTACAAAAGACTTCACTTTTTCAATCAAAACCGGGGAACACTTTCACTTAAAACAAAATAATTAGCATCTCAAGTCATTGACACTAAACTTTCAAGACTTGCCTCAAAATTCACTTCACAATTTATCGCATTCATTCCCCCTAATTGAGGTCAAGACTTCTCCGTTTATCCCAAGGTTGTAATGTCACTCATAACAAGCGAGAATCCCACTCACACACATGCATATCACAATAATCGGGTTTATAAGATAGAACAAAAGAATCTCACTCCCTCAAAGAAGTTCAAGAATTTGAAATTACGTGCTCATGAGTTATTTTGAAAACGAGCTTGACGAAGGCACTAAGCGTAAATTTGATACATGAATAGTAAGATAATAGATATGTAAAACTAGTCTAGCAAAATAACTAAGCCATTAATGATCAAGATCAAGTGCGAGGGAACCATAATATAAACATCATGAGAAATAAGCCCGACGAGGAAAAAATAAAAATCATCCATAAAATATGCCCAAAAAGGGCCAAATAGTTCTAAAAATAAAAATCAAGCTTGCCAAGGGCGTCAAATCAAATCAAATCAAATCAAGTCAATCAAAAAAGGTACACCCATCCCCAATTAAAAATGAGCATTTCCCCCAATGCACAAAAAGATGAGAAGAGAGAAAGGAATGGGTGCAAAGACTCCCTGAAGAGCACTAGACATCGACATAACCGCGAAACTAAGTAGGATCAAGAATTGTGAGATCATTGGCCAATTAAATAGACTCCTCATATGATGCAATCTCCCATCTATCTAGATAAGTACTCTCAGGGACCTGAGAGCTCAAACTAGCACCAGCTTGATGAGCATCCTCCTCCTTTCTAGACAATTGCATAGCCTGCTGCATCTGCTGGAAGAAAAAGAGGTTCTGGGTCACCTCAACACCAGCCTGATCCACCCCTCGTACTTTCTCAGTCTCTGAACTACCTACCTCACCATCTCTACCAAGTAAATCAACTGTTAGATTCCCCTCTCTAGGATTCGACAACATAGCAACATCTAGGAAACTAAGGTCAAGACCCAAACATATAGCATCTAATTTTATTTTATTTACTTCCTTCCTAAATGAAACTATGGACCCCTCAAGTATCAATCGGGGCACATAATTTGCCCATGGTTTCAAGGGCAGCTTCAAGGCCACCTTGATGGCATTCTGAATAAGCGTTGGGAGTTCTTTGGCTATCTTCCTCAACTGAGTATTGTGTTTGCAAGTCATATTGGACAACTTTTGTAGACCACTCTCTGAGGAAGGCTGTAAGGAGAAGGAAGGCCTAGGAGACATTGAATCAGCTTGTGCATTTCATGACACCATGGGAGTAAGAACATCTAACCATGACTATGTAGTAGAGGCAAAGAACATATGATCTTGACTGTGTAGTAGAGGCATCAGGAGTACTAGCATCCTCTGAAGTACCCAAGTCTAGAGCAATCTTTCTCTTTTTATACTTGGGAGCATACTCGTTTTGTTTCTTGCCTAAATCAATGACTCCACCAACAAAAACTATTTTATCCAAAGGCCGGAAGTGAGGAGAACTGGCACGAAGACACAACAAATTGATAAGAACATGGAAAGGTATGGAGATATCTTGATGTCTAGATTTCCTCTCTAGTTGCATCATCTCTATCTCTCCAACATTTATGTAAATACTGTCCATGATCCAAGCAAATAGAATAGCAGTCTCAATGGAAACTTGCTTATTATTCTTTGATGGTATGATCCTCGAGCAAATTAAATTACAACTTGGCTTCAAATTTGAGGACTTGACAAACTATCTCACCTCCAGTCATGGCCCAAAGAGGCTTCCCCTCAGCAATAATTTCAGCCACTCAAGCAAACTGATTGCCCTTGGCATATGTCCTTTTGGAATAATCCATCCTCGAAGGTATTGGGTCCTCTTAATAAATAGTGTTGATGGCTACGGGGGTAATATCGACCTCTTTTCCCCCCAACCAATATTGATGATAGATAGGGAAAATTGTCAACATGGACTTTGTACATTATAGAGTTTTGTCTTGCCTAGTATGAGGCATAGAATTCCCGCTATAACCCTAGAAAATATGGCCCCGGTATTTCAGTAAAGGGATCCCAATTGTGCACATCAAACTGCTTTGTCATGTTGGGACAATCATCCTTCAAGGCTTCCAAATTAAATCAATGTTCCTCTGTAATTGCCCGTTTTTCATAGAAAGTGAGATAATAGGGCCTCATACCCTCAACACAAAACCGGATTTGCTCCTCATTCTACACGGGCTCGGGAGGAATCTCAGGGGCTATATCCTTGCTTGGAGATTTTTCTTTGCTTTTATGCTTAACCTTGCGAGCATTTCTATCAGGGTTGGACCTCTTTGAAGACATATTCCTGCGAAACAATGTGAGTAGCCATGAAAATAAAATAAAAACAAAATCGTTTTGTATTTTTGAGTTTATGCAAAAATAAATAACTAAAAGAAGAAAAGAAATAAAAATAAAAAGAATGCAAAAAGAAAGGAGAAACAAGGGCTAACTGCTCAGCTATTTCATGCCACTTGAGTTTCGCAAGTGAGGACATGTGGCTTGCAAGTGAGCCGCATAGGTGAGGTAGAGGCCCTGGGACTTTGGGGGTCACATGCGCTTCACTTGAATTACGCTAGTGGCAGGCAGTGAAGGGTAACCCTTCTACCCAGTCTTGTGTTGCTTTTGCAGTTTGCAAGGCAGCACTTGCATTTCGCAAGTGTTCAACAGTGCACAATCTCTTTTAACCAAGCTCAATTTTGACCCTTATGCAAATATTTGGCCATGGCCTTAGCCTAATGGGTACTCACACTTCCCTGTAGAGACTAACAATTAACATTGCAACCACTTTTGTAAGGCCTCGAGCCTACACCCTGGATGTAACATGGTGCTTAGAGCCACAAGTGACTCCAAGCTAACCCATGGCCAGGTATGACACTAAGAATACTGCATAAAACTGAATAGTACAATTATGCGGAAACTAAAGTCTGAAGGATATAGAATAATCAAAAACCAAATGTCAATACTATAATTAAACAGAACCTAACATAACATAAAGTTAAACGTCTACTATATGTCTAAAAGCCTCTACTAAAATGAGTTGCTGGGACAAGCCCCCAGTGATACGCCTAAATTATACCTCAATTAAGAAGCATAACTGGTCGTTGCCAAATATAGAACCCAACAAAGGTTGGGGTCGACCCCACAGGGAATAAGGTGCAAATTAAGTCATTAGTGACTTAGATGACTAATAATCAATAGTTTCCGGTAAATGGGGGGGTTTGTATTGATCAATCTTTGTTTGTTTCACATAAAAAATTGCAAGTTTCCACGAGTAAAATTTAGTAGAAGAGGTGAACTAGGGATGTGTTCACCATGGCTCACTCAACAACCTCAGGCTAGAGTTCACCGGAGTTCTTTTCATATGCTTAATATGAAGTAATTGAAATCGTTCTTACGTCTAAATGTTTCTCAACCAAATAGACGCATTATCTTTTCAATTCTCTCAAACTTTAAAAGATTACAATTACAAAACTCAATTTATACCCCAGGTAGATTAACCTCGCTAGAGCATCAATCATTAGACGAGAGTTAGTAGTCCTGAATCCTTGTTGTTAATCCAATTTTCCAGGTTTTAATTCCTTTGTTCAAGCAAATCAAACCTAGACTTGTTCTAATGTTTGCAACCATTAGAAAATGATAAAAACATAAGATTAACAATGTATTATGCAATATAAATTGAACCCAATATCACCCGAACCTTAGATCATTTCTATGCCATGGCTCTCACAACTCTAGTTGTGGGAAGTTGGCTACTCATGCTAGTAGAGAAAGAGAAGACAATAGTATTCATGATAGAAAGAAAGGATTCTTACAATATATGAACACAAGCTTCAATTTATCCATGAACAAAAGCCAAAATCCCAACAACAATGGAGGAAGAATATGAATACGTATGAGTCATATTTTTTCTCTCAAAAACTCATCTAAAAACGTTA
The DNA here is from genome assembly GCA_003996215.1 of Jaltomata sinuosa. NCBI lineage: Eukaryota > Viridiplantae > Streptophyta > Magnoliopsida > Solanales > Solanaceae > Jaltomata > Jaltomata sinuosa. Next base: position 265,712 of record QJPP01002757.1, on the reverse strand, counting down.
GCAAAATATTGGGTAATGAATAATAAAATAACCCTAACACTGGTTATTTATAGTAGTCTAGGAAATAAAATTCCAAAAATAGAATTTTGGAGTCTCGCTTCAAGTATATGGGTTGCTTGACGACTCATCAGGCTCATGACAATTCTTCACAACGAGTCATCAGCCTAACCAGTTTAGCTGCCTTCTCTGCTTCAAGTTGACGAATCTAGTGTAAAACTCATTTGTCAAATGCTTTTTATGTACAAATTCTGACTCGTCTTGACGGTTCACTGTGATGAGTCATCATGGCTTTGACGACTCTTCATGGAGGTCATCATGGCTAAACAGAGAGCTGGAGCTTCTGCCTTGGTGTGGTGGTTTGCCATGTGATTCACCAAGTCCGTGGTAACTCTTCAGGTGAGTCACCACCCTTAACCAGTGGGCTGTTTTGACTTGGTGGCTTGCCTGGTGATTCACCAAGTCCATTGTGACTCTTCAGGGGAGTCACCACCCTAACCGGTGGACTATTTTGATACTTTTCAGCCATTTTCTATCTTGGTTCAATTTCCTGCAACTTAAACATAAAACCATGACTTTTTGGAATGGTGAAGGCTCCCAGATCTTCTCTTTTTGGATCCAAGTTACTCGCCACAATGTCACTACAGTGATGTGACACCTCCATGGTGCCAACATCAACATGACTTTTCTTAGTCAAAACATCTTTCATATATTTTGCATAGCCCAGAATTTGCATTAAGACCTCAATCAATGGGATATTCACCGATAATTATTTCAACACATCAATAAACTTTTGGAATTTGGCTTCCTCTTTCTTTTTCATCAATATTTGAGGGAAAAAAGGAGGACATTTGGACAATGGCAATGGAGCTTTCAAAACTTTATCCCCTTTTTCCTCAATGTCAATAACCACTTGAGGAGTAGAGTTTATTTTTGCATTTGGAATGGCATCATTAACTTTTTGGGACTCAGAGATCACATCATCATGCTTGGTACTAGTATCATCTTCCGACAAGGGTTCATGTGGCTTTTCTTCCATTTTCGAATTGACACTCATCTTTTATCCACCCATAATAACCTCGGCATCACTCACCACTTCTTTGAGCATTTTTCTACTCCTAGTTACTATGGCCATACAATGTCCATCATTCTTCAAATTAGGATGCATGTCACTAGGTAGTGTGCCCTTGAGTCTGGGGTTCATTTGAGCCGATATATGAGTAATTTGGGCTTCAATATGTTTAATGGAAGCTGAATGGGAACTCACAGTTTGAGTAAGAGTGGACACATGACTCTTCAATTCCTGAACATTTATGTTAGTTGATTTCACTTTTTTTAACACCCGGGCAACCATGTCTTCAATTTTTGAGCTCGCGGGGTCACTTTTCCCTACTTGAAGTTTGGTTGCATCACCATTGTCACGACTCAAATAGCCGTGATTGGAACCTACACTAACCCTCTGATGGGAGAACTATCTAACCCGCACCTTAACCCTTATACTTAACCAATTTTAAAAAAGATACTATAAAACCAACTCTAAACATAAATGATAGTTGAGAACTGATATAAATAAAGTGCGGAATAATTTGACTAATTATTACATTCTCCAAGAATTAAAAGTTACCGTACAAGAACTCTAACAAGTAGCCAATGTATATGATATCTAAAATAGATAATAAGAAAAGATAAGTTTATTGTCCAAATAAAGGACAATTACAAAGAGAGGATCCATAGAAGCTTGAGAAAGAGTGTTCACCCTTGGATCATAGTCTGCAGCCTAGCTAAAGGTGAGGTCGCGTCTGAGACTCTGGAACATTGTCTGCACTCAACAAAAGAAGAGTACAGGATAGTATCAGTACAAACCACTATATACTGGTAGGTATCATAGGTCGACTCAGTTTAGAATAAATACACAGTCAAATCAAATAACAAGTAAAAGACACTTCAGCACTTAGCATATATATTTCAGTCAACATATACTCATCTCAAGTCAAGTCATCAACATTTGTAATAATTTACATAAGTAATCCCATATTACCACAATAATATAAGAATAAGCACTCTCAACAGTCACATCACATGGAATCTAGGTCCACCTAACCTTCCCAAATATACTCAATACCATTATTCTCATCTCAGTTTATAGTTTCAACTCATCATATCTAACCATGGGGAAACTAATATAAAAAGGGTGTACACACATGCTAAAGGTTCTTATTTCTTCCCAACTAGACATGACCTACAGGGGACACATCAGGGTCCATGTGTCATACCAGCTCATGGTACCCAATCCATAACAAGGGAATATTATCAAATACATACCGTCTTGTGGTACTCACTCCAACTAATAATAGTCAACAATAATAATCATACCGGCTTGTGGTACCCAACCCCTAACCCAAGTGAACGTATTGTTCTAAGTCTATCTCTTAGGATACATCACAGTGCACTAATTATACGTATACTTAATCATTTCAAGTTTTCTATTAGGTTTCATGTATACACAACTTACTTATTCAAGCACAACATTAAAACATGTATGAATACCAATCACAAGTCATATAATTCAATCACATAAATGCACCATTACAAGTCTTAACTCCAATATAAATCGTAACCTACCTCGACTATCGAATTCTCAATCATAAGCTACTTAGTAATATCATTTCCCTTCCTCAATGCTTTAGAGAATTCAAACTCTATAAGCAATAAATACAAGAGTGATTAATTATTTACTCCTTATTTAAGGTGTTGGAAATTTAATCCACTTATTCTACCCTTTTTCAAGGTTCATAATGCTCCCCAAGGGTTAATTAATCACCAACTAGTCCCACAATATTCATATGATCAACATTCAAGAGGTTCCTTATCAATTTTCCCCTTTTTAGCCATTTTTATTCTTAAAGGTCATACCTTTATGGAAGCCAAGGTTCCCATTAGTCCTAATCATGTTTAGAACTATAAAATTCATGCTAAAAATTATAAAATAATATCCTAGGATCAATTCTAGATGAAATTACACCTACCAATAGGGTTGTCCCCACATTTCATGTTTTTAGGGCTCCAACCAAGAATTTCACCATAATTTTTTATTCCTATGATTCTATGATCAACAAGGAATTAAACGATAATAAGAGGGAGGAATTACTCACCTTAATAGAGGAAAATTGCCTACTCGACTGGGAAAATTACCACAGACTGATCTTAGAATGAGGCTTTAGAGTTATGGGAAATAAACCTCAGAAAAATGCACTTAATTCAGGTAAACTTCCCCGGCACTCGCTACAGCAGACCATTTCTCTCTACGATGGACTATGATGGTGGAACTTGACTTGTTAGAGGTGGTCCTTGATGGTTTGTCAAGATCGCTACAATGGAAACTATACCATTATGGTGAGAGTCCATCTGCTATGGAAGTATACAAAATCAAGAACCTTAAATATCACCCTAAAACTTCCAATTTCACAACACACTTTATGTTCTAGACATTACGGATTAATCCCAACACGACAACTACCATAACCGATGTTCAATGAACCTAATTTCCATTCCAAAACTTTCTATGGGACCCTACACTACATGACTTTTTATAAATGGATACCACAACATCAAACATTACACTACAAAACAGGAATTTCTACCCAAGCACATAACACTAGATTCTCGTCAAATCTCACCCTAGCCTGAGATTTTATCATCTCTCATCTTAGGGATTTTTTTAGTCTAGTACTTACACCTTAAATTTACTATAAAGACAGAATAGTTCGTTACATCAGATACCAATTAAATAATCACTTATCCATGAATAAAAACAAGTAAGAATAAGGGAGAAATGAGAAGTTACTTGAATCGGTGGACAAATGCGGAGACTTGCTATGCATGTCTACTTTGGTCTTCAAATGGCCTCTTCAACTGGATGATTATTCAACCGTACCTTCACAAAAGCAATCTTCTTAGTTCTCAATTTCCAAATATCTCTATCAAGAATTGCCATAGCCTCCTCTTCATAAGAGAGATTTTCATTTAATAGGACCAAATCCCATTGAATAATATAGTCACCATCTCTGTGGTACTTTTTAAGCATGGACATATGAAACACGGGATGAACTCTTGATAAACTCAGAGGCAAAGCCAATCTATAGGTCATGTCCCTACACTTTGAAGTATCTTAAATGGTCCAATATATCTTCAACTTAGATTTCCAGATTTACCAAATCTCATGACACCCTTCATGGGTGAGACCTTGAGCAAGACTTGCTTATATTCCATGAAAAGCATGTCCCTCACCTTTCTATATGTATAATCTTTTTTCCTTCTTTGAGCCACTAGGAGCTTCTATTAAATGAACTTTACCCTCTCCATAGAATCCCTCAGAAGGTTGTTACCCTATTGTCTTACCTCAAATGCATCAAACCAACCAATGGGAGATCTACACCTCCTCCTATATAATGCTTCAAATAGCCAAATCTATGCTCGAGTGGTTGCTATTATTATATGCAAATTCTGTCAGCGATAAATATTGTTCCTAATGACCTCAAAAATCCACCACGCATGCTGGGAGCATGTCCTTCAATACCTGAATCATCTTATCAATCTAAGGGTGAAAGGTTGTACTAAGGTCCAACTAACCTTATACCCAACTCTTCATGCAACTTCTGCCTAAATTAGAAGTAAACTGGGTACCCCTATCTAAAATAATAGATATAGGAACCCAATGCAATCGAACCACTTCGTTGAGATAAATCTTAGCTAACTTAGCTGCATTGTAAGCCACCTAATCCTGGATGAAGTGCACAAACTTTGTCAGCCTATCCACAATGACCCATATCGAATCATACTTCCCCAAGGTCTTAGAAAGACCAACAACAAAGTCCATGGCTCTTCTCTCCCACTTCCATTCAGGAATGAAAATCCTCATAAGAGTACCACCAGGCTTCTAATGTTCATATTTGACTTGCTGAAAATTCTGACACTTAGCCATGAAATTGACCATGTCTTTTTTATTCGACCCCACCAATAGTGTTGCTTCAAATCATGATACATCTTGGTTACACTAGGATGTATAAAATACTTAGAACAGTGAGCCTCATCCAGAATAGTAGAGATTAGCTCATCAACTCGAGACACACAAACTCACCCTTAATTCTCAAAACACCCTCATCATCAATCATGGCCTCCTTAGCCTCACCCTACAACACTTTATCACGGATCTTACTCAATTTTGCATTCTTAAATTGTTTCACTTTAATTTGATCAAGAAGTGAGGACCATGCCTCGACACCTGCCAATAATCCACCTATCTCAGACACATCAAGCCTCATAAAACTGTTAGTTAGAGTTTGACTTTCTCTAGCCAATTGGTGTCTAGTAGCTTTCAAATATGTTAAGCTACCCATACTTTAAGTTTTCCTACTCAATGCATCGGCTACTGCATTAGCCTTACCTGGATGGTACATAATAGAAATATCACAGTCTTTGAGTAACTCCATCCACCTTTGTTGCCTCAAATTCAAGTCCTTCTGAGTGAATACATGTTTCAAGCTACGGTGGTCTGTGAACACTTCAAAACACATACTATACAAATAATGTCTCGAGATCTGAAGAGCAAAAACATAGCAACCAACTTTATGTCATGAGTTAAATAATTATTTTCATGCACTTTTAGTTACCTCAAAGCATAAGCAATAACATTCTTCTCCTACATCAACATAACACCTAAACTAGATGGTGAGGCATCACAATACACACTAAAATCCTTACACTCCACTGGCAAGGCAAGAACAGGAGTGATAGTCAGTAAGGTCTTGATCTTTTGAAAGCTCTCTTCACATTCATCTGACCAAATAAAGGTACCTCTTTGTGCTTCAGCCAGGTCAGATAAGTAGCAATAGATGCAAACCCCTTCACAAACCTGTGATAATAGCTAGCTAACCCCGTAAAGCTATGAATCTCTGTCACCAAAGTGGGCCTAGCCTAATTCTTTACTGCCTTAATATTTTGTGGGTCTACTATCACTCCTTCTTTTGAAACTACATGTACTAAAAAGGACACTAAAGGCAACCAAAATTCACACTTGGAGAATTTTACATACAGTTCTTTCTCTTTTAACAAACCCAACACAATCCAAAGATGGTTCCTATGATCCTCCTCACTCTTAGAATAAACTAAGATATCAGCAATGAACACAATTACAAAGGAGTCAATATAGGGTTTAAATATCCCATTCATCAAACCTAAAAAACCATCCAGGGCATTAGTCAACCCAAAAGACATCACAATAAATTCATAGTGTTTATACCTAGTCTGGAATGCAGTTTTAGGAATATACACAGGCTGAATTTTTAACTGATGGTATCTGGAACTTAAATCAATCTTAGAAAAAAAGAATGCACCCTGCAACTGGTCAAACAAGTCGTCGATACAAGGAAGATAATACTTGTTATGGATCATAACTTTATTCAACTGTCGGTAGTCTATGCACATACGTAGACTATCATTCTTCTTCTTAACAAACAACACTGGAGCACCCCATAGGAAGGCACTTGGATGAATGAATTCATTACTCAACAAATCCTGTAATTGAGCCTTTAGCTCTCTCAACTCAGCTGACACCATCCTATAAAGGGAAATAGAAATGGGGCACGTATTTGGCTTTAAATTGATACAAAAGATTATATCTCAATTTGGTGGCATACCAGGCAAATCAGCAGGAAATACCTCTTGAAACTCACATACCACAAAAACTGACTCAATTGCTGAGACCTCTACACTAGTGTCCTGGAGATGATCTAAGAATGCCAAACACCCACTTCCTATCAAACTTTGAGAATGAAGGAATGATACAAGTTTCATAGGGGCAGGACTATAGTTACCCTCACTCTAGTCTATCCAACCCAGACATAGCCACAGTCACTATCTTAGCATGAAAATTTAATATAGCAAGGTGCAGAGACAACCAACTCATCCCCAGGATGATGTCAAAATCTGACATATAGAGAATCACTAAATCAATGAAAGTTTTTTCCCTACAAACATGATCGGACAGGCACAAAAAACTCTATCAACCATCATAGAATTACCCACTAGGGTAGACACATAAACATGAAAATCAGGCAACTCACAAATAATGTTTAATCCCTCAGCAAATCTAGTAGACACATATCAATAATTAGAACCAGGATCAAATAAAACTGAAGCTATGCGGTCAAAAATAAGAATAGTGCCCATGATCACCACATCTGATGCCTCTTCCTCAAGCCTTCTTGGAAACATATAGAAGTGGTTCTTACCACCTGCATGTTCAACACCCCTGTTGGGTTGGTTAAAACCTCTGCCATTACCACTGCCTTGGTTGGACTCGATGCCACCCCTGTTAACCATATGACTACCCCATCCGCTTTGCGGACAATCTTGGTTATACCCATTACCTCATCTACCTGTCAGAGCTCGGAGAGCCTGTTGTTGACTTGTCTGTTGATAACAAGGAAAATTTCTCCTAATATGACCAACTACACCACACTCATAGCAATCATGGTCCAAGGTAAGTTGTTGCACTGGAGAAAATGAAGTGAGATAACTACCAAACTCTGACGAAGGTTGGATGGCTTAAGATGGACCCCTTGTAGACACCTACATCAAAGACTGACTAGGATGTGCAGGGTACCCCTATGAAATTTAACCCTTAGAATGCTGACCACTAAAATCCTCCCTGTCTAGGGCTTCTTTGAAGCCATATTCACATAACCCTCTTGCTTCACACCTCCAATATTTTTAACAAATTCAATCACCTTCTGAAAAGACCTATTAGAGGATGCTACCTGCGGAGCTGAAATGTGAAGCCCTATGTTTTACCCTTTCATAAAACATAAAATCCATTCTTTTTCAGTGTTAATCAACTGGCAAGTGAATGGAACTGAGCCTCATAGGCTGCAACTGATAGATTACCCTACTCAATATTATCAAAGGCATTTCTTAACCTACTGGCATAATATGCATAATGTACTTCTCTAGAAAGACTTGGAAGAACTAACTCCAAGTCATTGGGAGTTCCCCAGTAGGCTTACACTCCACAAAATCTCTCCACTATATTTTCACATCACCCTAAAGCTCAAAAGTCATGAACTCAACCCCATACCTCTTAACTATACCCATCTTATGCAGTTGCTCACAAAAATAAATAATGAATTCATACACATCCTCATATTTTAAACCATTAAAGACCAGAAGCTTCATTTTGACAAACTTACAGAAAATGTTATGTTCACTGTTGATCATTATTGGACCTATCACTAGTTATTGAAAAATAACTGTCTCAAAAGCCGCACCTATCTAAGGAGATATAGCAGCAGCAAGTGTAATTCTTGTCCCTGCCAGCCAACTTAGAAAACTCTGGACCTGCTGAATCATGGCTGATGATATCTGATCCAAGGTTGCACCTTCCTAAACTGGTGTTGCCTCATCATTCGAAACTAGTACTGCTTCATCCACAACAACCTCAAGATGATTCTCATGTGGGGAGGAGACACTGACCTTTCTTAAGCTGGTGTTGTGGCTCGAGATCTACCCCTGGCGGGCACTGCCCTCCTTCCCCTACCTCGTCCTTCTCTTGCTTGACCCTTGACACAAACTACAACCTCATCTACTGGTTTGGGCGCTGCTGCTCTTGCTTTTAAAGCACGTGTTCTCACCATCTGTAAGAATAAGAGTGAAAGAGTCAAATACCAATTTGGATCGACAGATACTAATTGGAATCAAGTAATAGCACGAAGAAAAGAAGTTAAGTTTTCCAAATATGTTGTAGTCTCTCAAAGAAAAGTACAAATGTCTCTGTAGCATTCCACAAGACTTTACTAGACACGTTTTTGAACAATAAGATCGATGAACTGGGGGATTTGATACCAACTTTGTCATGACCTAAATAGTCATGAGTGACACTCACACTAACCCTCAAGTGGGAGAACCATCTAACTCGAACCTTAACCTTTATACTTACCCAATTTTAAAAGAGATAGTATAAAAACAAACTCTAAACATGAATGATAGTCAAAAACTGATATAAATAAAGTGCTGAATAATTTGACTAACTATTATATTCCCCAAGTGTAACACCCCAGAAATTGATTCAGCTTTTTCAACTCAAAGTTGCAGAAAAAAATCCAACTTTCCAGGAATCACGAGTCCAACGATAGATCATGGTATGAACAATGAGTCGTGGTTTGAAGTCATGATCCCTGACTTGTGTTTTTAGCCACTGGTTTGAAACAACGAGTGAGGTCTACGAACCGTGGTTCATTCTACGGACCGTAGAATGTACTCGTGGAATCAGACCTGAGGATTGACTAAGTCCCCAGGAACCACGAGTTGTTTCTATGGGTCATGGTTTGAATCATGGACCATAAACATGAATCGTGGAATATGTTCAGAGGAATGATAAGCCCCCCAGGTTCCATGACTTGATTTGATGACCCGTCATCTTGATGACGATCCTTCATTTGAAATCATGGTTTGAAATCCAGAGACCAGCTAAGTCCCTTCAATAATGAAGACTGGGTTCTATGACCCGTCATCCAAATGATGACCTATCATCATGGGTCGTGTTTTGACCGAAGGTCAACTGACTTCCCAGGAATGACGAGTCCAGTTGACGACCCATCGTTCAAATGACAAATCTGTCTTGTTGAGTGGTAGACTACCTTCTGAAGACTATCTATTCGACCAGGTTCCACGAGTTGGAACCACGATTCATGGTTCAAATGATGGCCTATGGAACCAACCCGTAGAACCTAAAGCCGACGCATTTCCAGCTTTTTCTTAATTATTTCCCAGGGGTATTTTAGTCTTTACCCACTCTTTTAGTTCCTAAATGATGTCATTTTGACTAATTCAAGGAGGGTTTTCACCCTCATTAGCCTAAGTTCCTCCTAAATTCTTCATTCAACTCCCAAAGAGGAAAAGTTCTTCTCCAAGCTCCACGTTTAAAACTTCAAGATCAAGTCTCCTAAGTCTTTCAAATTCTTGTAGGTTAGCTTCAATTAAGGTATGTGGGTATTCAACAATGGGTTCCTCTCACCCTTGTGCCCAAAACCCCAATTCCTTATTTGAAATTATGAACTTATAAATCTAGGGTTTTGATCTAAATTGGGGAAAACTTATGAAATCAGTTTCTATGCTTAAATTCATGGTTCCATATTACTTATTTATGAATTGATTATGACTCCTTTACTAGATTTAAAGGCCCAAGCATTGAAGTTGATTTCTATCATGATTGCATTACATTTCATGTTTTCAAGTGAAATTGGGCATGATTAGCTATCATGATCTTATGAATTTTATGAAATTGCATGCCTAGTTCTTCAAGTTTGAATTTAGAAAGAAAAGTATGATTTAAATTATGGATATGCTTTACTTCAAGAACTTATGATATGAGAATTGGATGGTACCCGATGTGTCCCCATGCTTTTCAAAAGAGATTTGGTATTCAATTATACCTTAATGAACTTATGAGCTATATGTATATGATTTGGGAGTAGTATTAGCATCGAGTTGGACAGGGTAAGAGTACCCATAGTCCATGAACTACGCGCCCTCGTAGGTTCTAAGTCCCATCAGTTGGGCATCAGATTTAGTGATCATGCCACATTCATGCCCTTATACCCTGGTAAGGTATATTGGGTCCTCTCAATGGGGTCTATACATCAGATTCCATGTAGCTCACATGATCTATGTCGGTTAGAGAACCTCCCACAGAAACAGTTTATGATTTTAAATTCCATTTAACTCTTATTAAGATTTCAGACTCACTATTTATGATCATATTCCAGCTTATGGTATTTCTTAGAGTCTTTGCATCCAGTTTTACTTTAAAAGAATGATTTGAGTTATTAAAGCATACTTAGCATGTTTTCTTTGCGATTATGCATTTCTCACATACTCGGTACATTCTATAGTACTGACGCATATCTTGCGATGCATCCTTTGATGATACAGATTCAGGTGTTACTCCTCAGGTGCGTGGCTAGAGCTTTCAGGCCATATCTTACTCTAGTTGGTGAGTCCTCTTAGATCGAGGGCTAGTTATGCTTTTAGTTTGTAGTTTCCTATTTTTGTACTTCGAGTTAGCTAGGGTCTTGTCCTAGAAACTCTTATGTTATGAGTAGAGGCTTTAGACATAGACAGTATTCGAGTCTTCTTATAGATCTTGTATTTCTATTTGACTTGATTATCCACTTATGTTATTCTGACTTTATCTATATGCTTCTACTTATCTGTGTTATACTTGAGAACGTTATGACCAAGGGTTATCTTGGGACACTTGTGGTCCCAAGTCCCGTGTTATGTCTAGGGGGTAACCTCAAGGCGTGACAAACTTGGTATCAGAGCCTCAGGTTCAAGAGTCCTAGGATGTCTGAAAGGCGCATCGAGTAGAGTCTCTTTCATGTGGGTAAAGCACGCCACATATATGAGAGGAGAGCTATGAGATGTCATAGAAAACTTCACTTCTTTCATGATCATGTCGTGCGATAGATCTTAACTCTAATATTCCTCTAATCCTTGCCTTAAAAGTTTCAGATTATGCCTCCCCAATGTGCTATGCCTCCCCGAGCCCTAGGAATGTTGTCCCTCTAGTTCTAGCTCCCGAGGTCATGAATGAGGAGTTTCGGAATGCTATCCACCTATTGGCTCAGACTATGGCTACCCAAGACAATCAGCAGGCTCCTGATCCTATTCACCCTCACAGTAGGTCTGCGGCCTGAGTGCAAGATTTCATCCGTATAAACCCACAAGAGTTTTGGGGTTCAAAGGTGAACGAGGACCCACTTAGCTTTGTGGATGAAGTGAAGAAGATATTTGATGTCATGCAAGTGGTTGGTGTTGATTTTGTAGAGCTTGCATCCTATCAACTCAAGGATGTAGCTCATATTTGGTTCACTCAATGGAAGGAGACTAGAGTGAGGGACGTGATCCCCACGACTTGGGAGTGTTTTGAGAAGGCCTTCTTTGATAGGTTCTTTCCACGAGAGTTGAGGCAAGCTAAGGTTGAGGAGTTTGTGAACTTGAGACAGGGATCTATGATTGTTCAGGAGTAAAGTTTTAAGTTCAGTCAGTTGTCTAGGTATGCCCCCTCTATGGTAGCGGACCCACGTGATCAGATGAGTAAGTTTATCTATGGGGTTTCATATTTGGTGAAGAAGGAGTGTAGGTCTGCTTTGCTTTTGGGTGATATGACTATTTCCAGGCTCATGACTCATGCTCACCAGATCGAGGGAGATAGATTTAGGGAGATGGCTAGAGAGAACAAGAGGGCTGAGGGTTCAGGTTTCAATCATCAGAGGTCCAGAGGCGGACATTGTTTCTCATTTCATAAGAAATCATCAGGCCCTGTTCACTCTTCAGCTAGTACTCCTACTCAGGCCCCTAAGCCTCATCATGGTAAGACTGGTATAGGAGTCGGTTCTATTTCTCAGGGGAGTGTTGCCAAGGGGTCTACCTACCTTGCTTGTGGCAAGTGTGGGAAGAATCACCCCAGTTAGTGTGTAGCTGGTAGAGAGGATTGCTTTGGATGTGGTCAAGTTGGCCATAGGATTCGGGATTGCCCTTCAGCTAAGAAGGGATAGGGAGGTAGGACTTAGCCTACCACAGCAGCTTCAGCTTCAGGGCACAGCTTCTAGTTCTGGTGGACAGCGCCAGAACTGTCTTTATGCTATGTCCTCTTTTCAAGATCAGGAAGGTTCCCCAGATATTATTACGAGTATGTTGAAGGTTTTCTCTTTTGATGTGTATGCTTTGTTGGATCTTGGTGCTTCCTTATCTTTTGTGACTCCTTATGTAGCATGCAAGTTCAAAGTTTGTTCTAAATTTCTTTTAGAACCCTTTTATGTTTCTACTCCTGTTGGTGAGTTACTCCTAGCCAAAAGAATCTACTAGAATTGCCCTATCTCAGTCCTTCATAGAGTCTCTTCAGTGGATTTAGTAGAGTTGGAGATGACTGATTCTGATGTCATTCTTGGTATGGATTGGTTGTACGCATGTTATGCTTCTGTTGATTGCCGTACTCGGGTTGTCAGTTTCAAGTTTCCAAATGAACCCGTCTTAGAATGGCAAGGTAGTCCCCCATCCTCGAAAGGTCATTTCATATCTTATCTTAAGGCTAGGAAGATGATCTCTAAAGGTTATATGTATCACATTGTTTGGGTTATGGACATGGAGTCCGAGACCCCTCCCTTTCAATTAGTTCCTGTTGTGAGTGAGTTTTCTGAGGAGTTTCCTGAGGATTTGCCCAGAGTCCCTCCTGAGTGGGAGATCGACTTTGGGATAGACCTCATTCCAGATACGCATCCTATCTCTATTCCTCCCTATAGAATGGCTCTAGCGAAACTTAAAGAATTGAAGGATCAGTTGAAGGATCTTCTTGATAAGGGTTTCATCAGGCATAGTATATCCCCTTGGGGTGCCCAAGTGTTGTTTGTGCGTAAGAAGGATGGTTCTCTTCGGATGTGTATTGATTACCAACAGTTGAACAAGGTCACAATTAATAATAAGTATCTCATTCCTAGGATTGATGACTTGTTCGATCAACTTCAAGGTGCTAGTTGTTTCTCTAAGATTGATCTTAGATCCGGGTATCATCAGCTTTGGGTTTAAAAGTGTGATATTCCAATGATAGCCTTCAGGAATCGGTATGGTTATTATGAGTTTGTTGTTACGTCTTTTGGACTAACCAATGCTCCTACAGCTTTTATGGATTTTATGAACCATGTGTTCAAATAGTATCTGGATTTGTTTGTGATTGTGTTCATTTATGATATCCTTATTTATTCTTGGAGTGAGGAGGAGCATGCGGTCCACTTGAGGGTTGTGTTACAAACCCTCAAGGATCGTCAGTTGTTTGCTAAGTTTAGCAAGTGTGAGTTCTAGATACAGTCTGTAGCTTTTCTGGGTCACATTGTTACAGGTGATGGTATTCGTGTGGATTCTCAAAAGATCGAGGCAGTGAAGAACTAGCCTAGAGCTACTTCCCCTTTAGATATTCAGAGTTTCTTGGGTTTGGCTGGTTATTACAGGAAGTTTGTATAGGGATTCTCTTCCATTGCTTCGCCTCTGACTCAATTGACTCAGAAAAAGGTAAAATTCCAGTGGTCTGATTTGTGTGAGAAGAGTTTTCTGGAGTTGAAGACTAGAGTGACCACCTCTCCAGTGTTGACCCTATCCGAGGGTTTGGATGATTTTGTGGTTTATTGTGATGCTTCCAGAGTTGGGTTGGGTTGTGTGTTGATGCAGCGAGGTAAGGTAATTTCTTATGCTTCAAGACAGCTTAATACTTATGAGAAAAACTATCCCACTCATGATATTGAGTTGGTGGCCGTGGTCTTTGCTTTGAAGATTTAGAGACATTACTTTTATCGCGTTCATGTGGATGTGTTCACCGATCATAAGAGTCTCCAATATGTGTTTACTCAGAAAGAGTTGAATTTGCGACAAAGAAGATGGCTTGAGATTCTTAAGGATTATGATATGAGTGTGCTTTACCACTCGGGTAAAGCCAATATTGTGGTGGATGCTTTGATTAGATTATCCATGGGTAGTGTGGCTTTGATTGAAGATGGGAAGAAATAATTGGTGAAAGATGTTCATCGACTTTCCCATTTGGGAGTTTGACTTATGGACTCTATTGATGGTGGTGTTATTGTTCAGAATGGTTCCGAGTCTTCCTTGGCAGCTGAAGTGAAGGCAAAACAAGACAGTGATCCAATTTTGCTTTAGCCTAAGGATGCAGTTCATCAGCAGCGGGTTGAGGTATTCTCCCGGGAGGAGATGGAGTGCTTCGTTATCACGGTCGTCTATGTGTGCCAGATGTGGATGATTTAAGACATCAGATTTTGACCGGGGCTCACAGTTCTAGATATTCTATCCATCCAGGTGCCATCAAGATGTACCATGATGTACGGGAGGTTTATTGGTGGAACAACATGAAGAAGGACATAGCCGGGTTTATGGCTAAGTGTCCCAACTGCCAGCAGGTAAAGGTATAGCACCAGCAACCAAGTGGCATGATTCAGGATATTGATCTTCCTACTTAGAAGTGGGAGGCAATCAATATGGACTTCATTATAGGTTTTTCTTGTACTCGAAGGCAACATGATTTGATTTGGGTGATTGTCGACGGAATGACTAAATCATCCCATTTCTTGGTTGTTAAGACTATGGATTCAGCGGATGACTATGCCATACTCTACATCCGGGAGATAGTTTGATTGCATGGTGTCCTATTGTCCATCATTTCAGACAGAGGTCCTCAGTTTACATCTCAGTTTTGGAGATCGTTTCAGAGAGGTCTTGGCACTCAGGTGAATCTTAGCACAACTTTTCACCCTCATACAGATGGCCATGCATAGTGTACTATTCAGACTTTAAAGGATATGTTGAGGGCCTGTGTGATTGATTTCAAAGGTAATTGGGATGATCACTTACCTCTTATCGAGTTTGCCTACAAGAATAGCTTTCACTCCAGTATTCAGATGGCTCTTTATTAGGCCCTTCATGGTCGTAGATGTAGATCTCCCATTGGTTGGTTCGAGGTTGGTGAGGTAGCCTTGATTGACCCAGATTCGGTTCATGAGACTATGGAGAAGGTTCATCTTATTTGGTAAAGGTTGAAGACCGCTCAGAGTCGACAAAAGTCCTATGCTGATGTGAGGAGGAGAGAGTTAGAGTTCGAGGTTGATGATTGGGTGTTTCTGAAAGTGTCACTCATGAAGGGTGTGATGAGATTTGGCAAGAAAGGGAAGCTTAGTCCCCGATTTTTTGGTCCCTATCAGATTCTGAGGAGAGTCGAGAAAGTTGCTTATGAGTTGGATTTACGATCTGAGTTAGAAGTGGTTCATCCAGTTTTCCATGTTTCCTTGTTGAAGAAGTGTGTGGGTGATCCGACTTTGATTGTTCCCTTGGAGTATTTAGGTTTGAAGGATAGCCTCACTTATGAAGAGGTTTCTGTAGAGATCCTTGATCGCCAGATTTGGAGGTTGAGGAATAAAGAAGTCACTTCGGTGAAAGTCCTTTGGGGGAATCAGCTCGTAGAGGGTGCTACTTGGGAAGCGGAAAAGGCCATGAAGGCCAAATATCCTCATCTCTTCCATTCTGATTCCGCTTCAGCTTGAGGTAATAGTTTCCTCCTTAGTATGCTCCTCCGACCATATCCCATCAGTTTCTCTCATGATCCTAGCATGTATGCATGTTTTACGAAGTTAGTTTATCATGTTTTCAAAGTTAAAAAATTCAGTTTTCATGTTTCTCCTTGGTTCCCATGTTTTGATGTTTGGATGGGTTGTTTTCTTTCAAATTTCCCTTACTTAGTCTTCATTCGAGGATGAATGATCCCAACGGGGGGATATTGTAACACCCCGAAAATTGATTCAGCTTTTTAAACTCAAAGTTTCAGAAAAAAATTCAACTTTCCAGGAATCACGAGTCCAACGATGGATCGTGGTCTGAACAATGAGTTGTGGTTTGAAGTCATGATCCCTGACTTGTGTTTTTAAGCCATTGGTTTGAAACCACGAGTGGAGTCTATGGACCGTGGTTCATTCTACAGACCGTAGAATGTACTCGTGGAATCAGACCTGAGGATTGACTAAGTCCCCAGGAACCACGAGTTGTTTCTATGGGTCGTGGTTTGTATCACGGACTGTAAACATGACTCGTGGAATATGTTCAGAGGAATGATAAGCCCCCCAGGTTCCAAAACTTAATTTTACAACCCGTCATCTTGATGACGATCCATCATTTGAAGTCGTGGTTTGAAATCCAGATACCAGCTAAGTCCCTTCAGTAACGAACACTGGGTTCTACGACCCGTCATCCAAACAATGACCCATCGTCATAAGTCGTGGTTTCACCGAAAATCAACTGACTTCCCAGGAATGACGAGTCCAGTTGACGACCCGTCGTTCAAATGACGGATCCATCTTATTGAGTCGTAGACTACCTTTTGCTGACTATCTAGTCGACCAGGTTCCACGAGTTAGAACCATGAGTCATGGTTCAAACGATGGACTATGGAACCAACCCGTAGAACCTAAAGCCAACCCATTTCCAGCTTTTTCTTAATTATTTCCCAGGGGTATTTTAGTATTTACCCACTCTTTTAATTCCTAATGATGTCATTTTGACTACTTCAAGGAGGGTTTTCACCCTCATTAGCCTAAGTTCCTCCTAAATTCTTCATTCAACTCCCAAAGAGGAAAAGTTCTTCTCCAAGCTCCAAGTTTCAAACTCCAAGATCAAGTCTCCTAAGTCTTTCAAATTCTTATTGGTTAGCTTCAATTAAGGTATGTGGGTATTCAACAATGGGTTCCTCTCACCCTTGTGCCCAAAACCCCAATTCCTTATTATGAACTTATAAATCTAGGGTTTTGATCTAAATTGGGGAAAACTTATGAAATCAGTTTCTATGCTTAAATTCATGGTTCCTTATTACTTATTTATGATTTGATTATGACTCCTTTACTAGATTTAAAGGCCCAAGCATTGAAGTTGATTTCTATCATGATTGCATTACATTGCATGTTTTCAAGTGAAATTGGGCATGATTAGATATCATGATCTTATGAATTTTATGAAATTACATGCCTAATTCTTCAAGTATGAATTTAGAAAGAAAAGTATGATTTGAATTATTGCTATGCTTTACTTCAAGAACTTATGATATGAGAATTGCATGGTACCTGATATGTACCCATGTTTTTAAAAAGAGATTTGGTATTCGATTATACCTTCATGAACTTATGAGCTATATGTATATGATTTGGGAGTAGTATTAGCACCGAGTTAGACAGGGTGAGAGTACCCATAGTCCCAGAACTACGTGCCCCCGTAGGTTCTAAGTCCCCTCAGTTGGGCATCAGATTTAGTGATCACGCCACAGTCATGCCTTTATACCCTGGCAAGGTATATTGGGTCCTCTCGATGGGATGTATACATCGGATTCCATGTAGCTCATATGGTCTATGTCGGTTAGAGAACCTCCCACAGAAATAGTTTATGATTTTAAATTGCATTTAACTCTTATTCAGATTTCAGACTCACTATTTATGATCATGTTCAAACTTATGGTATTTCTTAGAGTATTTGCATCTAGTTTTACTTTAAAAGCATGATTTCAGTTATTAAAGCATACTTAGCATGTTTTCTTGCGATTATGCATTTCTCACATACTTGGTACATTCCATAGTACTGACGCATATCTTGCATCCTTTGATGATGCAGATTCAGGTGTTACTTCTCAGGTGTGTGGCTAGAGCTTTCAGGCCATATTTTACTCTAGTTGGTGAGTCCTCTTAGATTGAGGGCTAGTTATGCTTTTAGTGTGTGGTTTCCTATTTTCGTACTTCGAGTTAGCTAGGGTCTTGTCCTAGCAACTCATATGTTACGAGTAGAGGCTTTTAGACATAGACAGTATTCGAGTCTTCTTATGGATCTTGTATTTCTATTTGACTTGATTATCCACTTATGTTATTCTGGCTTTATCTATATGCTTCTGCTTATCTTTGTTATGCTTGAGAACGCTATGACCAAGGGTTAGCTTGGGACACTTGTGGTCCCAAGTCCCGTGTTACGTCTAGGGGGTAACCTCGGGGCATGACACCAAGAACTGAATGTAACTGTACAAGAACTCTAACAAGTAGCTAATGTCCAAGATATCTAAAATTGATAATAATAAAAGATAAGTTCATCGTCTGGAAGAAAGACAATGACCAAGAGAGGATCCATGACAACCTGAGATATAGTGCTCACCCTAGGATCAAAGTCTACAACCTAGCCAAAGATGATGTCACGTCTGAGCCACTATAACATGGTCTGCACTCAACAAAATAAGAGTACAAGTTAGTATCAGTACAAACCACTATGTACTGGTAGGTATCATAGTCCGACTCAAATCAGAACAAATACACAGTCAAATCAAATAACAAGTAAAAGGCTCTTTAACACTTAGCGTATATGTTTCACTCAACAGATAATCATCTCAAATCAAGTTATCAACATTTGCAACAATTCACATAAGTCACCCCATATTACCACAAAAATGTAAGAATAAGCACTTTCAACAGTCAGATCATATGGAATCTATGTTCACCTAACCTTCTTAAATTTACTGTATACCATTAGTCTCATCTCAGTTTACAGTTCCAACTCACCATATCTAACCATGGGGAAATCAATATAAAAAGGGTGTACACGCATGCTAAAGGGTCTTATTTCTGCCCAACTAGATATGACCTGCAGGGGACGCACTAGAGTCCATATACCATACCGGCTTGTGGTACCCAATCCATAACAAGGGAACAACATCAAATCTATACCAGCTCGTGGTACTCACTCCAACTAACAATAGTCAACAATAATAATTATGCTGGCTTGTGGTACTTGGCCCCTAACCAAAGTGAACCTGTGGTTCCAAGTCTATCTCTTAGGATACATCACAGTGCACTAATTACAGGTACACTTAATCAATTTATGTTCTTTATTTGATTTCATGTATACACAGTTTATTTATTCAAGCACCACATCAAAACAATCATCATTCAAACATGTCTAAAGACTAATCACAAATCATATAATTTAACCACATAAATGCATTAAATAAGTCTCAACTCTAATTTAAATCGTAACCTACATCGACTGTCGAATTCTTAACCAAAGCTACTTAGTAATAGGATTTCCCTTCTTCAATGCTTCAGAGCATTCAAAGTCTATAAATAACAAATACAAGAGTAATTAATCATTTACTCTTCATTTAAGGTCTTGGAAATTTAACCCACTTATTTTACCCTTATTTGAGGTCTGTAGTGCTTTCCAAGGGTTAATTAATTATTAACTAGTCCCACAATATTCATATGATTAACATTTAAGACGATTTTTTATATCAATTTTCCCCTTTTTAGCCATTTTTATACCTAAAGGTCATACTTTTATGGAACCCCAGGTTCCCCATTAGTCCTAATTATGTTTAAAACAATCAAATTTATGCTAAGAATCATAAAATAACATCCTAGGACCTATTCAAGGTGAAATTACACCTACTCATAGGGTTGTCCCTAACTTTCATGCTTTTAGGGATCCAACCCAATATTTCTACCATAATTCTTCATTCTTATAATTTTATGATCACTACAAAGAATTAAATGATAATAAGATGGAGAGATTAATCACCTTAATAGAGGAAAATCACCTAATCAAGAAGGGAAATTGCCACACACTGATCTTAGAATAAGGCTTTGAAGTTATATAAAATAAACCTCTAAAAAATGCACTTAAGTAAAGTAAAATGCCTCTTCACTCACTGCGGTGGCCCATTTCTCGCTATGGCAGACTGCTATAGCAGAACTTGGCTCGCTACAGTGGTCTTTGATGGTTCATCAAGACCGCTATGGAAAAAACCATACAGCTATGATGGACTCATGATACGCCCAAATTACAAATCCAATTACGAAGCGTAAGAGGTCGTCGTCAAATATAGAACCCAACAAAGGTTGGGGTCGATCCCACAGGGAATAAGGTGCAAATTAGCAAATTAAATCGTTAGTGAATTAGTTGACTAGTAATCAATAGTTTCTGGTAAATTGGGGAGGGGAGGTTCTGTGGATGAATATTTGAACAATGCAAGTAACTAATTGCGAGTTTCAACGAGTATTAATCAATATGAGAATGAACTAGGAAAGTGTTCACCATGGCATCGTAACAATTTCGACTCAAAGCTTAACCGGGTTCTTTCTATATATATATCACGATGTGATTGAATTAATGGTATCATCTAAACATTTCTCAACCAAATAGACGAATTTCCTTTCCAATTCTCTCAAACTTGAAAAGGTGAACTTTCTTATTTCAATCCTAAACATCGAGTAGATTAATCTAGTTACAGCATTAATCATAAGACGAGAGTTGGTAGTCTTGAATCCTCGTAGTTAATCAAATTTTCCGATTTTAATCTCTTTGTTCAAGCAAATCAAACCTAGGTATGTTCTAATATTTGCAACCATTAGAAAACGTAAATAACGAATGATTAACCACGTGACAACATATAAATTTAACCCAACGCTACCCAGAATCTACATTGTGACTCTTGCCATGGATCCCACAACCCTAGTTGTGGGGAGTTTAGCCACTCATGCTAGCAAAGCGAAGTAAAGAAATACTAGTATTCATATGAGAAGAAGGAATTCTTACAATAGAAAATTAATACTTTACTTTGAACTTCGTAGAATCCCAGCACCAATGGTGAAAATCACAAGAACAATGGAAGAAGAGGAAGAAAACGAGTTTTTGTCGTGTTTTCTCCTCCCAAAACTCGGTCGAAACATCTGACAAATATTAGTTAATGAATAATTAAAATAACCCTAACACTGGGTATTAATAGCAATATAGGAAATAAAGTCCAAAAATAGAATTTTCGGAGTCCCGCTTCGCGTTGACGGGTCGCCTGACGGACCGTCACCCATGAGACTGGCCGTCACTCCATGTCGTCACCACTATCCAGTGCATGATCTCCATTAGCTTTAGTTTGACGGCTTGGCGATGGTAAGTCACGGGTGTGACGGCCCGTCACGCCAACCGTCGCCACTATCCAATGCATGATCTCCATTGGCCTTAGTTTGACGGCTTGGCTGACGGTCAGTCATGGGTGTGAAGGCCCGTCACGCCAACCGTCGCCACTATACAGTGCCTCCTTTAGCTGCTGCCAGGTTTTGTGGCTCCCCTGACGGTCAGTCACCCATGTGACGAGCTGTAAGGCCCTCTGTCATGCTTAACCAGTGTTACTTAGCTATGAGTATTTTTTACTTCCTTTCTATCTTTGTCTCCATTTCCTACAAATACAACATAAAAACATCAAAAACCCATAAAAGTTGCCTGAAAACTTGCGAATATTCTTAGTTAAAGGCGTCAAATGTGTCGTAGAATACCGGCACATCAACACCCTCAACTTAAAAAGTTCGCTTGTCCTCAAGCAACATGACAACAGAAACAAAACTGACGCCTCAACTACGACGCTATAAAACATGTTTCCAGCAACCATGGCTAATCAATGGTTCAAGCAATTCAAACCAAGCTCCCCCAGTACTACAAAGGTGTTATGAAAAGCTAACTCGTCAGGATCCAAGGGTGTCGTGTCGATGTGACTGAACAATCTACAAATACATGAATTGTTATCCCAACAATCAGAAAGTAATATTGAAATCCCGATGCCCTCACTACAAGGAAGTCCCACACACAGAGTTTCAGAACTAAGTAAGACGCTCACGCTCAAAAATGATTTCAAACAATGCACGAGCGATGCCATAGGCTTGCCCTTACTATTCTATTTTCAATTTTCATAAAGTTGCTCAGGATCACTACAGGACTTGTTACGGCTTGCAATGAGGCTTCGGGCATAGGTAGGGTACATTTAGGGATTAGTGACTAAGCCCTCTTTGGAATCGCTGACACACTACTTCCACTAAACTCTCCTCATCCAACTTTATTCGCCTTTTATTTCCTTCTCTGGCCTTTTCATTTTGACAGTTCCTTTTTCATTTCTTTTTTTCTTTTCTTTTCTTTTTCTTTTCTTTTATTTTCTTTTTCTTTTATTTTTCTAGGCACGCACCCGCACTTTTCCATTCCATCCACGGCCAATCTTTTCCTTCCTATTTTTCTTCTTATTACTTTCCTGCTACAGTAGCCACCCTCAACTTAGGTTGATTTCCTGAGTTGAGGTGCACGATGTCCAAAGGGGCAATGGGGCCAAAATAGGGATTCTAAGATTAAAAAGGGACAGTGATAGGGTATAGAAAGAATGGAGTCATTCAAGGCTCAAACAGGGATCAAAGGGATTATTTACATCTGGGCAGTCTTTTGGGATAAGTGGACTATACGCAAAAAGGGACTGTGGTCCTTTCTTAAGCAACTAGCTTCCAATTTCAACAAAATAGACCGGTCAAGTTCTAGATGCATGCACAGAGTAAGAATTTCAACAAAAATCTCACACACACTTCGCATCAGGAAACCATACCACTACCAATCATTGAAACAACAGTTCACCCTAAACAAGATCGTTCATCGCACATGCCTACAAAGACACTCAAGGATCCATAACAGTTAATTTTCCACACACAAGTACAGAAAGCAAGAGTTTTGGAGGGGGCTCCTTTTTATTTTAACCATTCACATCCATGCTTGCTACAACAACACCCAATAATAAAAGTAAAAACAACCTAGATATGCCGGTTCTACTAGATAGCACACCGAAGGAAAAGAAACACCGCAACAAAAACCTCCGGTGGTAATACCCCTACCCCTAACAAAAGAATTTAGCATTGTCCTCAATGCTCAAGGAAACAGATATACAGAACAAAGGCATAGGGGTACCTGGGAAACCTAGGTTTCCGTACGCAGCTCATCAACATCTGGAGTCTCTCCAGACTCCGGTACTGCACTGGATGATGCCCCATCTGCTTGGGAATGCACTCTTTCCTGTCGCAGCTGCTCATCTACTACCGACCGCTGCTTTGCAACCTCTAACTCGTCCTCCTCAGCTGATATCTTTCTGTGCTTTCTCTTCATTGACTTCTTTACCCCACTTTCACCTGCTTGGGGTTCATTAATTTTCAGTGGCCGACCCATCAAATCCACTATCGTGGTTTCTTCTTCCAAGTCCAAGAACTCTGAAGTCTCATCATAAAGTGCTTTTTCTTGCTTGAGGACGGTGATATCATCTTTTACCTTCTTCAGTTCCACATCAAATCTTGCCAAGTTCGAGATGCTCATTTCATTTAGCCTTGCCTCCATCCGGGTTTCCATCACTTCGACCCTTGCACGCAGTCCCTCAAATGGCTTCAGAGCCTTCCGTATTGCTTCATCAATGGTGGGTTTGAACAAGTCCGTCCAAGAGGCAATTTGTTTATCCATCTATTTCTGCTTCTGCACCATTTTAGCAAAATTTCGGGGATTCATGTGATATTCTGGTGGTAGAGGAGGCCTTGCTGCAGTGCCAGAGCTTTCGGCAGTAAATCTCGTTGTTTGTGAAGTCTTCGGATCAAACACTGCAAGTGGCATCTCTGAGCCTGATGGAGTGTCGGTTGCCTCGGAGGTGGTTGTGGTTGGTTCCTCGAAGATCTAAGGCTTATGAATCCTCATGTCAAACTTAGTGTCATCCTTTGATTTGTCAATATTTTGCATGGATGATGTTGTCACTTGCTCATCAATACCCTCCAATATCGGCACCTCTGCACTGCATAACTCAGTAACCAGACACGGGAACGGCAAAGAAGAAGTAGTTTTTATGGCCCTGGTCCGCATCTCGTCTGCAATTATCATTCCGAAGTTGATGACGTACCCGGCTATCAAACTTGCCACAAGGATGGCTCTTCCCTCATCCAAATTAGCGTCTCCACCTGTTGGAAATAGCCTATACCGCACAACAGCCCACCAAAACTTTGCTACGAAGCTTAGTGATTGCTTCGATATACGTCCCCTCTGAGTTAGCCAAGATGGTGAGCCATTAGTCAATGTTCGTGCTAACCATGGTCTCCGCGAGTATGTGTTGGCAATTTTGTCATGAAACTCCAGAATATCAGGTGGAGGAATGTATTCAGGATCGAAGAGGACTCTGTTAATCGTCTCTTGGGAGATGTCTACTTGTTTACCCCGAACCGGAACCCAGTCCTGCCTTGGTGCTGATTTAACCCATTTTCCTTTCTCATATTTTCTCTCCAACAGTGCCAAATAGTTGGCATAGAATTCCCAGACTAGTTCTGGATAATAGAATCCCGGAGGTGTGCTCATCCACTCAAGCTGGTACCTCTGAAACTGTGTCTGAAGAACTGGGTATTCTGGCAGATCCATGGTAATAATTTGCACTTCTTCAGCTATCGGTCTTTTGTGGCTCCTCGACATTGTTATGGTAAGACCGTCAAGATAGTGCTTTTGAGCACCCTCAAATGCCCACCGGATCGATTCTATATCCATGGGTTCCTTCCCTACATTTTTGGTGGTTTCAGTACCACTTACATCCTCCGGACTGGGGCTGGAGCTACCACTTTCTTCAGATCCAATATCACTCCCCGACCTACTGCTAGATGACCCACTCTCCTCTTCAGACTGGGAGACTTGGGTGTTTCTCCGTTTGGATTGCCTAGTCTGGTAAGCCGGGGCTTCAACTGCTTCTTCTTCGCTACTCGATTCATCTATTAGGGTCCGAGTGGTAGCGGATCTTTCTTTCCTCTTTTGTGCTTGACCGCGAGGTGGTTGTTGTTTGGGGGCCATGTACCTACACGTGAACAAGTTCAAACATATGAGAATAGGAAAACACTCAACTATTGTCACTGTCTCAGAGTGACGGTTTGGGTGACGGTCAGTCACATGGGTGACGGACCGTCACACCGGCCGTCACTCTAAGACAGTGAACTATTTATTGTTGACGGTTTTGCTGACGGGCAGTCACGGGTGTGACGGGCCGTCATGCCAACCGTCAGGTTGAGACAGCATGTTTTACTTTCTTTGAGGCATTTCCTCGAACACCTTGTGCTCTATTCGGGGTTTTCCCATTCTTTGTGGGATAGGGTTTCACAAAGTCACCACCCATCATGTATTTAATCCCATGGGTTACTCAAGACTTCACCCATGTCAAATTTATGATTTCAAACAACAACAACACTCATACCCAACATCATTTATATTATCACAACTTCACAAATATACAAACCCAACAATTTCCTCCGGTGTTTTGTCATAATGTTACTCACTAATTTTAACGAGGAAGAGTTTAGAATCATACCTTGATTTTGTTAGTGAGAGAAAATAAAAACTTCTATTCCTTTTGGATTTACAGAACCGATGGACAACCCTATTCTTCGACGGGAAATTTGGTTCTTGCATTTTGGATGACTGGTGGCAAAAGATGATGGGGATGTGGGATTTGTTGATGTTAATGGGGGGTTGGAGCTTTTAGAGTAGAATATGAGTGGGAAGATGATGAAGGTGATTTCAATATATTTAGGTGGGTTTAGGTGAGTAGCGGGTCGGGTTGGTTTTGGGTCGGGGCACCCAAAAATTTAATACTTACCTGATGTGGTGGCCCAAGTGACGGTCCGTCAATAACCTGGCGGCCCGTCACTTAGTGCATCTTACATAAACAGTGATCCGTTGTGAGTGCCTTGGTGACGGCCAGGACTGACGGTCCACCAAAGGTTTGATGGTCCGTCACTCTTACCGTCACCACTAAACAGTGGGGATAAAGATTTGTCCGATTGTGATGGTTTGTGTGATGGTCCATCACTCAGTTGACGACCCTCCAACAGGAACCATCACCCGTAGACAGAACCTACTGTTACTTTCACCATTTTGTACCTGCACACTCAACGCACAAATTAACCAATTCTAACAAATCAAATTTTTCTAAGATCATAATACAACAACAATTCATGGGTTGCCTCCCATATAGCACCTGATTTAACGTCGCGGCACGACGCGGGTGTCTTGATTACTCAGACTTCATCAAGATACACCAGAGACAGAACATGTACCTCCTCCGGGAGGCCCAGATATTGCTTTACCCTCTGCCCATTGGCTTTGAACAACTCACCATCCGTATTTTTAAGTTCAACCACACCGGATGGAAACACTTGGTGTACTTTAAATGGTCCGGACCATTTGGATTTGAGTTTTTCGGGAAATAATTTGAACCTGGAGTTGAACAATAATACCAAGTCCCCAACTTTGAACTCCCTTTTCTCAATTTTTCTTTCATGGTATAGCTTCATTCGTTCCTTGTAGAGAGCGGATCTCTCATATGCTCACAATCGGAACTCGTCCATCTCATTCAATTGTTCCAACCTTAGTTCCACTGCATCTCTCCAACTGAGATTTAACTTTTTGAGCGCCCAAAGGGCTTTGTGCTCAAGTTCCACGTGCAAGTGACAAGCTTTACCAAAAACAAATTGGTAAGGAGACATACCTATTGGCGTTTTAAACGTTGTTCGGTACGCCCAGAGTGCGTCATCCAGCTTTCTTGCCCAATCTCGCTGGTTCACATTAACAGACTTTGCCAATATCTCTTTAATTTCACGGTTCGACACTTAGACTTGCCCACTGGTTTGGGGGTGATAAGGTGTGGCTACCTTGTGTTGCTTCACCCCATATTTTGCTAGAGCAGCCCGAAACACCTTATTACAAAAATGTGAACCTCCATCACTTATGATTGTGCGAGGGGTGCCAAACCGAGCAAAGATGTTTCTTTTTAGAAAAGTCACCACACTTCTCCCTTCGTTATCGGCCAAAGCAACCGCCTCTACCCACTTTGAAACATAATCCACCGCTACCAAGATGTAACGGTTCCCTTAAGAGCTGTCAAAAGGGCCCATGAAATATTTTCCCCATACGTCGAACAACTCAACCTCCAAAATAGTGTACATGGGCAACTCTTGTCGGCGAGAGATTGCTCCTCTTCGTTGGCATTGATCACAGAACTTGGCAAATTCATATGAATCTTTCTGGATTGTCGGCCAATAATAACCATACTGTAAGATTTTTCGGGCGGTTCGATTACCCGCATGATGTCCTCCAACTGGGGATGAATGACAAGCTTGCAAGATGCTTGTCATTTCCACCTCCGGTACACATCTCCTCACTATGTTGTCAGCACACAACCGGAATAAATACGGATCATCCCAGAAAAACTTACTTGCATCATGGAGAAATTTCTTTTTCTGGTGGAAGTTCAAATCTTCCGGGATCATGTCACTCACCACATAATTTGCGAAATCAGTGTACCAAGGAACCATATCAAGTGACGCGGCCATCACCTGCTCATCCGGAAATGCATCATCAATCTCCAGTTCATCTACTATGTTCTCTTCCCTCTCGAGCCTAGACAGATGATCCGCTACCTGGTTTTCACACCCTTTCTGATCTTTGACTTCAAAGTCAAATTCCTGCAACAATATCACCCATCGGATTAGTCGAGGTTTTGCATCCTTTTTGGTCATTAAATACCTCAAGGCTGCATGATCTGTGTGCACCACCACTTTTGTACCAAGTAAGTATACTCTGAATTTCTCAAAAGCGTATACAACAGCCAGCAGCTCCTGTTCTGTAACTGTGTAGTTCTTTTGCGCCCCATTCACTGCTTTACTAGCATAATAAATGGGGTGAAAAAGTTGTTTCGCTTCCGTCCCAGAACAGCTCCAAGTGCAACACCACTCGCATCGCACATTACTTCGAACGGTTTGGACCAATCCGGGGCAATTATAATAGGAGCATCCACTAACTTTTCTTTCAGGCACTCAAACGCCCTCAAACACTCAGCATCAAATACAAACTTAGTCTCCTTTTCAAGCAACCTGCACAAGGGGGTAGCAACCTTAGAGAAATCTTTAATGAATCTTCGGTAGAAACAGGTATGACCAAGAAATCTCCTCACACCCTTTACTGAAATGGGTGGAGGTAGTTTCTCGATGACTTCTATCTTGTCTCTATCAACCTCTAGACCTCTCATAGATATTTTGTGCCCTAATACAATGCCTTCCTTCACCATGAAATGGCATTTCTCCTAATTCAGCACGAGGTTTGACTCTTTACACCTTTGCAATGCTTGACCCAGATTAGTCAAGCAATCATCAAATGCATCACCCACTACCGAAAAGTCATCCATGAAAACTTCCAATGTGTTCTCCACCATATCAGAAAAGATAGACATCATGCATCTTTGGAATGTTGCAGGAGCATTGCAAAGACCAAAGGGCATGCGTCTAAAAGCAAACGTACCGTAGGGACAGGTGAAAGTGGTTTTATCCTGATCTTCAGGGGCGATAGATATTTGGTTGTACCCCGAATATCCATCTAAAAAGCAGTACCAACCCCTTCCAGCTAATCTATCCAACATCTGATCCATAAAGGGCATGGGGAAATAATCACGGAGAGTCAAGGAGTTTAGCTTCCGGTAATCCATACAGACTCGCCACCCCGTGACAGGTCTTAATGGAATCAGCTTATTTTTGTCATTTGCTACCACAGTCATTCCTCCCTTCTTAGGAACACATTGCACTGGGCTTACCCATTTGCTATCAAAAATTAGGTAAACCACTCCAGCATCGAGCCATTTGATGATCTCTTTCTTTACCACCTCTTGCATTGGCTGATTCAGTCTCCGCTGGTGCTCGGTGGTGGGAGTGCAATTTTCTTATAACTGTATCTTATGAGTACAAATACCTGATGGGATGCCAATAATATCCGCAATGGTCTAGCCAATTTCTCTCTTGTGTCTCCTCAGTGTGGATAGTAAAGCTTCAACTTGAGATTGCACAAGGTCTGTCGCAATGATTACAGGTAAGGTATCTTTTTCACATAAAAATGCATACTTCAGATGGCCTGGCAACTCTTTCAACTCTAATACCGGCGCTTCCTCAATAGAAGGCTTTGCAGGAGGTGTCGGTCTGTTCTTCAAGTCAAGATCTAATTTCTTTGGGGAGTAACAATATGACCCCATTCCAACCACAGCATTTACAATTTCTTCATAATCTTTGATGGCATCATCATCGAAGTTCATCATGACTGCTGCCAACGTCTCTACAGCAAGTCTCTCTTCAACAGAAACAATCACATCAGATTCGACAATAACATCAATAACCGAGACGACATTCATGTCCCTCGGTTGCCTCATTGACTTGCACACATTAAACTTCACTACTTCATCATTCAACCTGAAAGTCAACTCGTTGCTCTCTATATCTACTAATACTCTTCCGGTTGCCAAGAAGGGACGTCCCAAAATAATAGGGACTTCAAAGTCCACTTCGCAGTCCAAAATTATGAAGTCTGCCGGAAAGATAAACTTTTCCACCTTCACAAGCACATCGTACAAGATACCCACCGGCCTTTTAACCGATCTATCAGCCATCAGCAATCTCATAGTCGTCGGTTTAGGAGCTCCTAAGCCCAACTGTCGGTAGATGGCTAACGGCATTAAGTTTATGCTAGCCCCCAAGTCAGAAAGAGCTTTTGCAAAGTTAAATTCCCCTATGGTGCAAGGAATAGTGAACGCACCCGAGTCTTCTTTCTTTTGGACTAGCGACCTTGATGAAATGGCGCTACAATGGTGGAGGTTGTCTTCCGGTTCAAAACTTACCGACCTTTTCTTTATGATCAAGTCCTTCATGAACTTTGCATAACCGGGCATTTGTTCAAGCGCATCCACCAGAGGGATATTCATAGAGATATGCTTGAGCATGGTGATAAACTTGTGGAATTTCCCGTCTTCCACCTTCTTTTTGATCCTCTGAGGGAAAGGAGGAGGAGGCTTTGGCATTTGTTTTGGAAGTTTTTCAACTTCCTTGCTCTTCTCCGTGAGCAATTTAGAATCATCATCTACCAAAATGGGTTTTTTAACCTGAACACCCACACCTTCATCACTTACCTTTCCATCTACAATGCGCTCATCTTCGTCAATAACATCATCTTTCTGCTTTTGGATTATTGGATGTGCTTCCGGTAATGTATTACCGCTTCTGGTAGTGATCGCCATACAATTTCTGTCGTTTCTCGGGTTTTGAATGGTGTCACTCGGCAATGTACCAGTTTTCCTTTGATTCAGAGACGCCGAGACTTGACTCATTTGTTGCTCTAGCTGCTTGATTGAGGTGGAATGAGAATTCACTAACTAACTTATTGATGATAATTCAGATTTTTTTCATTTCCTTGACTCCGGAATCAGTAGATTCCAACTTCAACAATATCTTTGCCATCATATTCTCTAACTTGGACGTCCCTATCTCATTGCTAGTTCTTTCTCAGTTACCAGGTTGTATGTACAACCCACCTCTATCAGTTTTATTCATCCAGTTCCCCTGATCACGATCTCTGTAGCCAGCTTTTTCATAGTAGTTGTCCTTCTGATAGTTTCGACCTTGGTTTCCCTGGCCATTGGCCTGGAAACCCCCCAGATAATTAGCCTCCTCATCAGATTCAAACTCTGCTGCTCTACCTTGGGAACCCACAGCTTTCACTTTCTCCATATCTCCTGACAGCAAATGTTTTGTCAATAAATCCATTTGCGTTTTCAGATGGGCCATATCTTGGTCCCGCTCTTCCTCTTTCCTGCGCTGTTCCGCTGACATGCTGGCTGCATAAGTGCTAGCAGCCACCTCTGTATCCCGTGTATGCCAGGCCCTGTTGGTTTTAGTGAGCCGGTCCAAAATAGTTGTGGCATCGATAAAGGTAAGACCCATAAACGCTCCACCTATTGCATTATCCAGTGTCGGCTTCGTAGCCGAATTCAGTGCCCTATAAAATGTTTGCATTAAGAAATTTTCGGTCAACTGATGGTTCGGGCATTGTGTCAGCTTCTTCTTGAACCGCAACCATGTCTCATGTAAAGCCTCATGAGGTTGTTGTCTGAAATTGCTAATTTCATCCCTCAACTGTATCATCCTAGAGGGAGGAAAGAACCTTTTTAAGAAAGCTCCTTTCAACTCTCCCCAGGTTATGATAGAATCGGGGGTTAGCTCTGTCAACCATAACGCTGCCTCATCAGACAGAGACAATGGAAACAACCTGAGTCTGATCGTGGTCTGACTTACTCCAGGCAATTCGAACGACTTGCAGATACCCACAAAATTCATCAGGTGTCAGTTTGGATCATCACCGGCCATACCACGGAACAATCCCTTTAAGGTCAACAGCTGGAGCATTGTGCTAGTAATGTTGAACTTGGCCCCGGGCGCTAGCGGAGGAAGAATAATGGCGCCCGTAGCACCAACTCCATCTAATGCAATATCATCCTCTATATCCTCAACATTCAAGTGATGCTGAGCCTGTTGAGCCTGTTGTTCTGCAGCGAGCCTTGTTGCCTCCTGCTGTTGAACATTCATGGTTTGCCTTAGTGTTCTTGCGAGCTCGGGGTCGTAGGGTAATATTGGTTCACCCGAGCGTCGGGTACTTGGCATGCACAACTCAGTACCCTGTAACAAACAAAAACAACAAATAAAAGTAAAAACAGGAAATACGACTAAGAGTCAAATAAACACACCGGACTTAATAAAAAACCGTAATCCCCAGCAGCGGCGCCAAAATTTGATACGCCCAAATTACAACCCCAATTACGAATTGTAAGCGGTCGTCGTCAAATATAGAACCCAACAAAGGTTGGGGTCGATCCCACAGGAAATAAGGTGCAAATTAAATTGTTAGTGAATTAGTTGACTCGTAATCAATAGTTTCTGGTAAATTGGGGGGGGTTCTGTGATCAATATTTGAACAATGAAAGTAACTAATTGCGAGTTTCAACGAGTATTAATCAATATGAGAATGAACTAGGGAAGTGTTCACCATGGCGTCGTAACAATTTCGACTCAAAGCTTAATCGAGTTCTTTCTATATGCATATCACGATGTGATTGAATTAATGGTATCATCTAAACGTTTCTCAACCAAATAGACGAATTTCCTTTTTAATTCTCTCAAACTTGAAAAGGTGAACTTTCTTATTTCAATCCTAAACATCGAGTAGATTAATCTAGTTACAGCATTAATCATAAGACGAGAGTTGGTAGTCTCGAATCCTCGTAGTTAATCAAATTTCCCGATTTTAATCTCTTTGTTCAAGCAAATCAAACCTAGGTATGTTCTAATGTTTGCAACCATTAGAAAATGTAAATAACGAATGATTAACCACGTGACAACATATAAATTTAACCCAACGCTACCCGGAATCTACATTGTGACTCTTGCCATGGATCCCACAACCCTAGTTGTGGGGAGTTTAGCCACTCATGCTAGCAAATAGAAGTAAAGAAATACTAGTATTCATATGAGAAGAAGGAATTCTTACAATAGAAAATTAATACTTTACTTTGAACTT
The DNA here is from genome assembly GCA_003996215.1 of Jaltomata sinuosa. NCBI lineage: Eukaryota > Viridiplantae > Streptophyta > Magnoliopsida > Solanales > Solanaceae > Jaltomata > Jaltomata sinuosa. Next base: position 232,835 of record QJPP01002757.1, on the reverse strand, counting down.
CGTAGATTCCCAGCACCAATGGTGAAAATCCCAAGAACAATTGAAGAAGAGGAAGAAAATGAGTTTTTGTCGTGTTTTCTCCTCCCAAAACTCGTTCAAACGTCTAACAAATATTAGTTAATGAATAATTAAAATAACCCTAACACTGGGTATTTATAGCAATCTAGGAAATAAAGTTCAAAAATAGAATTTTTGGAGTCCCGCTTCGCGTTGACGGATCGCCTGACGGACCGTCACCCATGAGACAGGCCGTCACTCCAAGCCGTTGCCATTATCCAGTGCATGATCTCCATTAGCTTTAGTTTGACGGCTTGGCTGATGGTCAGTCACGGGTGTGACGGCCCGTCACGCCAACCGTCGCCACTATCTAGTGTATGATCTCCATTGGCCTTAATTTGACGGCTTGGTTGACGGTCAATCACGGGTGTGACGGCCCGTCACGCCAACCGTCACCACTATCCAGTGCCTCCTTTAGCTGCTGCCAGGTTTGGTGGCTCCCCTGACGATCAGTCACCCGTGTGATGAGCCATCAGGCCCTCCGTCAAGCCTAACCAGTGTTACTTAGCTTTGAGTATTTTTTACTTCCTTTCTATCTTTGTCTCCATTTCCTGCAAATACAACATAAAAACATCAAAAAAACCACAAAAGTTGCCTGAAAACTTGCGAGTATTCTTAGTGAAAGGCGTCAAATGTGTCATAGAATACCGGCACATCAACTCACTACAGTGAGAGTCTATCCGCTACAGCGGTCTGCAAAAACCAGAACCTCAGAACTCCCCCCAAAACATCCCATTTCACAACACACTTTAAGTTCTAGACATCATAGATTAATATCGATGCGGAAACTACCATAACTAGAGTTTTTTTAACCTGATTTATATCCCAAAAGTTCCTACGAGATCCTACACCACTTAACTATCCCTAAATGGACACCACAACATCAAACATTGCACCATAAATTAGGAATTGCCACCTAAGCACATAACACTAGATTTTCATAAAATCTCACCCTAGCCTAAGATTTGATCAACTCTCATCTTAGGTAATTTTTCAGCCGGGTACTTACACACTAAATTTACTATAATGAAAGAACAGGTCATTATAGCCCTTTGGAGGAGGAACATAGGGATTAGAACTCCTATGATTGTACCTATCTCTTTTTCTATTCTTGTCCCTCTAATTTCATAACAATTATCTATTTTTTGATCTCTCCAAGTTCCATCTTGATCTTGGTTCCAACCTTGATTCCCATTCCCTTTTCTCCAAGGGCCTTGGGTGGCACCTTGGTAACTCAAGCGGGAACCCACCGCTTGACTTAAGATTAATTGAGCATCCTAATCATATAATAAATACCCATCTTCTTTATCATAGGCTCTACTTCCTTGGGCTCTAATAGGATTCACACTTTTCATCCTGGTGCCCATTACATGTTTAGTGAGCAAATCAAGCTACGTCATCATCTTTGCCATAAATTCTTCCCTCTCTTCATCTTTTTGTCACTTCTCTTGCGGCACAGTTATGGTTGTGACACTCATCTATACCTTGGCTTCCTGAGTATGCCATGCAATGTTTTTCTTGGTCATTCTACCCAACAAATATTCAGCAAGATCAAAAGTTTAGTCCATCAACAAACCATCCACCAAATTATTTGCAATAGACTTTTTAATTGAGTTCAAAGATCAATAAAAGGGTTGCAAATGAACCTCATCAGGAAGGCCATGAGTTGGGCATTGAGTCACCCTCTTTTTAAACCTCATTCATGCCTCATTTAAGGCTTTACCCAAAAGTCATCATAATTGAAGCATTCAGGAGAGAGGAAAGAACCTTTTAAAGAAGGTTAGTAATTTCATCCCATAATTGAAGTATTCGAGAGAGAGCAAAGAACCTTTTAAAGAAGGTTTTGGTGAGTTCATTCCTTGAGGTATGTCCATTTCAAGGGGAATGGGCATTTCCATAGAGCATTGTGAAATGATTACAGAAATTAGAGATATCCTATCTACTAAACAATACAACATATCATGAGCGAAGGAAATCAACTAGCAGACCATCTGGCCAATCTAGCAATAGAAAAAGGCAACTGCTATTTCAGTGATTTTCAAAGCATGGAAACAACATGGAGGAAGATAATTAGCAGTGATAAACTTAAATGCCCATATTTAAGATTGTCACCAAGAAAAGGGTGAGGGGATGGGAGAGGCTACAACACAGTGTTTTCAAAAAAAGCTTAAATACAAAAGCCTTCAAGGCAACCAAAAGAGTGTAAATGCTATCTAGTCTATACTACTCCAGCCAAGAAAAAAGGCTCGCAGCAAAATGGGAGGGTCACAGGGTCCAATCAAAGCAGTGGAACCTGGGCAATAAGCTAAACACTGAATGATGGCAATGGCTCAGATCTTTTATTTTACTCCAATCCAGCTCCACCTGCAAGAATAAGAGATTAGGAGAAGAACAGAAAATAGAGAAGGACATAGAGGGTCAGCACCTACCAAGTGAGTTAACTCAACCCTAATTGATGGGATCCCTAAGAAAAGTACATGGATATGAAACATACCCCACTCACCGAAGAACATAACTGATAAAGCGCAATGTCAAATTCAAGCAAAGACATAGAACAACAACAACAAAAAAAAATAAAGGGAAGGAGGAAGAGAATCTTACTTCTGCAAGTTGAAACACTAGCTACAAGGTTTAATGGAGGCACAACACCAATAACCTAAAGAAAAATAAGGCAGAGATAGAGGTTTTTCCAAAGAGGCAATATCGAACCAGATAGCTTAAGGGAGAGGCAGGGAAAGGCAAATGACAAATTAGGATACACTAAGCCAAGTTTTAGATGTAAAAAGGAGGATAAGTTGGGCTAGTTTTTTGTCATGCTCCAAGGCTACCCTCTAGACGTAACACAGAACCCAGGACCGCCAGTGTCCCAAGTTAACCCTTAGCGTACTCAGATATATTTAAGAAAATGAAGCGGAAGCATACATAATGAAGATAGAAATTCACAAACTGAAATGGGATAAAGTCTACAAAATACCAATCCAGAATACAAACTAGCTATGTTTGAAGCCTCTAAATCTGAAATAAGAGTTGATGGGACAAAACCCCAACTAACTTAGAAATCCATCAGGGAAGAGACATAAAAACACTAATCATAATTATGGTCTTCGGATGATGATGACTCACCAAGATAGTCCTGATGGATAGCAACGACTAGCCATGCACCTGAGGAGTAGGGCCTGAATCTGCATCATGATAGGATACAGTGCAAAATATGTGTTAGTACTATAGGATGTACTGAATATGTGAGATATGCATGAATGTGATAAAACATATTTAGAACATAGGTAAAACTGAGTTCATGCATCATGAGAGAAATCATAAGTCAAGATCATAGTTAAAGCTGAAAACATGAAATAGAAGAGCATAAGTCTTAAAGCTTTCATACGGGAGTTCTAATAACTGACATAAACTATGGTGAGCTACATGGAGTCCAGTTTCATGCACCCACACTAAAAAAGGTTGTCCTAACCAGCCAGGTTATAACCATATGAATAGGATCCTGTCATGAGCCACGGAGGACAACCTACGGTGGCACATAGTTTTGGACTTGGGTTATATAAACCCTCGTCTCTTGGTGCTAAATACTACTCTCAAAATAATACATATAGCTCATATCATACTTGTGGCATATCTCAAATCTGTTTGAAAAGCATACAGATATATCTGATGTCATGCACTTTCAATTCATAAAGCTTAAAGCTTAGCATGGACATAATTTCAAATATACTTTTCTTTATAAATTCATGACTTGAGGAATTTGGCATGCAATTTCATAAATACATAAGATCATATTATCTAAACATGTCAATTTCTACTTGAAAACATGCAATTTAATGGAATCATGCCAGAAATCAACTTTAATACATGGGATTTTGAAATAGCTTAAGGAACTTCAAATAAATCATAGATTAGTAATGAGAAACCATGAATTGATTCTCAAAAACTGATTTCATAAGTTTTCCCCAATTTGAATCAAAACCCTAATTTCACAAGTTCATAAATCAAATCAGAATTTGGCGTTTTGGGCATAAGGGTGAAAGGAACTCATTGTTGAATACCCACATACCTTAATTGAAGCTAACCCAACTGAAATTGAAAAATAAAAAAATTCTTGAACTTGGAGCTTGAGACTTGGAGCTTGAAGGAGTTCCTTTCCCAATTTGGTAGATGAATGGGGGATAATGAGAGCCTTAGGCTAAATGGGATGGAAACCCTACTAGAAGTGGTCAAAACAACCTTACTTAGAGTTAAAAAGGGTGGGTTATTACAAAAATACCCCTGACACTTAAAATTAAAGCTGCAGAAAATCCCGCCTCACGGGCTACCCGATGGGCATCGTACCCCCGATGGCCCATCGGCCAAGGCATCTGAGGAAGGGTCTAGAAATTCTGAGGCGCTAGATAGTTCTGACGATGTGGTCCCATAGGCCGTCGTAGCCATGACACCCGTGGTGTGGACCGTTGGGGGAAACGGAGTCCGAGGGGAAACTCTACTGGATAACTCTGACGCTATCTGTGATGGGACATCACATCTATGACACCCATCATGGCTTCCCGTCGACTGGAAGGGCTGCTTGAAAACTCATTAATGGTATGGCCTTTCTGCTACACTCTCAAAGAGCAAAAGTAGGGTCTTGTAGGCTTCTTGAGAATGATGCCACACTAGAAGACCCTTTTTCACCGAGAGGCTTTTTTGGCAATTTAGGCCAAGTTAGAGAGCATAAGATTACATTTAAAGTGATGATAGGAGGTGGCTGCCTAGCTTGTGTTCTTTTATTATTGGTGCATCTCTCGTTATTATCTAGGTATTAGACTGGGGAGTGATTGATTTTCATCTGATCGGGTACGTCAAGTCCTTTATCTTTCCTCGGATCTTTGAATGGGGGGGGGCGTCCCTTGGCTATATTTTTAAGGTGTTGTGCTTCTAAGTTCATATGTCTCTTGGTTACTTAGAACATAGAATTTTGGGAAAGGTATGCCTTCCTCCTTCAGCCATTATTAGCTTAGGACCTATTTAGCGGGATTTTGTTAGGAAATTCCTTTACTACCGAGAGTGTCCTATAATAAGGTCTCGATTCTATTACTTACGAGTGATCAGTCCATTGTGATTTTATCGTAGGCATTATATCAGCTTTATTGTTGTTCCTGAAGTTGTCCAAGTCCTTTTTTGAGAACCTTATTTTCCTAGACGGTAGTCCACAGTGCTTGACATGTTACTTGGGATTTAAAACTCATATTCAAGTCCCCGTTAAGTAGAGGGTTCTTGGTGTCTCAGGATTGTAAGTCTCTAGGTTGAGAGTAGATCCCTTTTCCATCTCGGGGCCATGTGTGCCTATTCCTTTTTTTCCCTTGGAATGCTGATTTCTGTTAGGGATGGGGAAGTTTGCTCGAATTTCAGAGTCATCATTTTATTCATGTTTAGAACAAGAAAGTTTTGGAGAGTGCTCAAAGTGTTTGATTTTTTACATATTGAAGCAAAAATTAAAATGTTGACTTTACCTTGAAGGCGCTTGATGATACCTCATTAAGAACCTTGCAAGAAAAACCCTTTGAGCGATAAAAATTGGTCGAAGGGAAAAAAAGTGTAGTATGCGTCCTTTTGGGGGGGCTTGTAGCTGTTGCCTGCTCTAAGCCCTTTTTACATCTGCTGCCTCTGTGAATCTGCCCTTTGAACCTCCCTCAGCACACGCGGTGGCACTGTATAAGAGTAGGATGCTTTATTTGACAGAGAGGTCATACCAGGCTACCTGCAGATGTATGGATCAAAAAGAGGAAATAAGTCAGAACTTGAAAGAGAGAAAGGGAGAAAAAACCATATTTCTGGCCATTTATAGGGGTAACAGAGTTCAGTTTATGGTTTTTCGAAGGGGACCAGGGTTCTCCAACAGCTTCTCGCCATCAATTCCTCATTTATAGTTGCTTTTTGCATGGTCACTTAGGAATTCCCTCAAGTTTACATCCTTCAAAAGATCATCAACTACCTCCCTAAGGTGGCGGCAGCCCCCTGTCTTATGAACACGGGGGAATGGAAGGCGTTTTTTTATGTCATATTCATGTTTCCTGCAAAACAAAACATAACCAAGCTAGCTAAGAAAAACAAAGTTATACTCACACAGTTGCTCTGGCTCCACGGTGGAGCCAAACTGTTTATCCTAGATTTGATACTGTTGAATTTTTGGTGAGTCAAGAGTACGTGTTACGATTTAACCTTGTATTTGGTTTGATTTACTAGCAGTTTGATTACTAAGCGATAATGAAAACACAAGATATATTTCATAAACAAGATAAGTAAAGTAGAAAATACAAATCTAAGTGTGCCCAGGGGGGATATGCGCATTTTCAAGAGTGGCTTCCAACTACCTGAGCTATTGCTAAACCAAGACACAATGTAAGCAAGAAAGAAAATTGGAGACCAAGAAACTATTGTATTGAGTGAGAGAGTTACGCAGTAGATGTCTTTACAAGTGAGGAAAAGCAACTATTTATAGGTTACAATATTGAGCCTTGGCCAAATAGAGTGTGTCACTTGAGCCCTAAAGTACCTAAACCTATGTCCTTGGGCCACGCGTTTTGTCTGTTAAAGGTTGCGCCAGCTAATATTCCTTCTCTGCTCCTCCATACCAATGTGTCCGCGCACCTGAACAGTCTGACCAGTTTGTTCCCTACTTGCCCTTTTATGCCACGTCAGTGGGGCGCAAACTACCGAGCCCTATTCCGCACGAGAAGGCGTTCTCCGTTGTTGTTATCTCGGAAGTGCCTCTCGAGGCTCCGCGCCCTTTGAAGTGATGGGACCCCATGCAAGTTATCCCTATTGATGCCGCATGTTTTTAAGCCAATTTTACCCCATACAACCACTACTTCCTGTTTTAAATCTTTAGAAAACATATCAAATCTTTATATCTTTACTTTAGCCGAGACATTTATTCATAACTAATCCAGTCCCTATAAAATGAGATCTTTCTATGCTATATTTAACATAGCACAGGCTTTATTTTATTATTATATTTTGCACTAGTTGGCTCTATACCTTTTAAATTAGGGGAAGGACCAAATTTATCTCTTTACTTTCAAATATTATCTACATCTAAACTATGTTATACTATCAAACAAAATTGCCCATATCATTAGCAAAATAAAAAATATCCCTAATTTTAGTAGTGCTTCACCATAACTTAACTACTAAAATCCCGTATAACCTGATATTTGAATGAAATGAAGGTCATGTGGCATGCCATCTCATTACCCTCTTCCCCTTTATTAATTTTTTCTTCCACCTCCCCACTTCCCACTCCCCAGCAGACTTAAGTAATGTACAGTAAAAGTAGACAAAAGTGAAGGGTCCACCATGCATGCTGTCGTAAAGAAGAAGAAAAGAGGAAAGTCATGGATTCATGAACATCTCATCTTAGTTTGAGTACTACGTGTTTGTTATTCTGTTTGAGGTTAGTACAGTCGTCAACTAAGCCGAATTTGATGACTAGTGACTTCTAGAATTTGCTACAGCAATCTCCATTGTTTTCACATTTGTTCTATAAGGGGTCATGTGATTGGGATAAAGAATAAGAATTTTAAAATATTTTACAGAATTATTTTATTTCTTGTTTGATTAAGAATGCTCTAATTAGTTTTGAAGTTCATTTTATGCTAAAATGATTAAATTACCTATTTTATATTAAAGATAGAATAACTAATTTCATGAGATATCTTTGTCTATTCTATTCCTCCGGTCAAACGATCCCTAATAGGAATTGGTTATTTTCAAATTGAGAACCAGAAAAGATATATTAGAACTTAGAATGGATATGTCCAAGTAGAATTAAGCAAGAGACAAGCTTAATTACCTTTTTTTTAAAACATTCGATATTCATAAATATAAATCAATTAATTTAAATTTACATAGAATAAAGTCATTACGGAGGATTTAGCACTCCCTAATAAGAAGTTTTTATTTTTCGATCGGACTCGAAAGCAAATCTTTAATTAGAAATAAGAAAAAATTGAACCATCCCACTGTACTTTTGCTCATTCTAACTATAGTCTTAGCTTTTTGCACTAAAATAAAGTATATATATTCACTAACCACTATGTTTCAAACAAAGATTGGGGAATGACCAACATTCATGCACGTTTCCATGCAAAAATGAGCATTATTTTTCAAACTTTGGAAATGTCAAAAGGTAAGTTGGAAACTAGCTTCTCAACAAAGGGAAGTATATTGCTTTTACTTTCTAGTTTTTTTCTATTTATTTTATTATATAAACTAAAAGGAAACTGGGCGTGCGTGATATATTATATTCTTTTTCTATCTTTTTGACAAAACCGGATAACTAATACTATGTGAAGAAGCATGTCTTAACTTATTAATTAGAGTTCAAACTTTTACACACATATATATGTATGTATAGATTGTATTGAGGAAAATTATTATGTACATGTGGTCGTATATGACAAAAGGACATCTAACATCGAAATGAAATCGAAGAGTGATTTGGCACAAAGGAATTGGAAAGAGAATTCATTGAGGATTCATCGTTTAAGTATACATCCGGATTGTTGCCTATACGATTTGCTTGCCTTCGTCTTGTTGTCGGATCAATTGGGTGATTCTCATTGGAGAAAAAGGTGGGAATGTGTGGCTCGAAGTCATAAAAGAATAAGAAAGGGACTTGTAGCCCGAAGACACGTTAAAAGGATAGACACGTTAGTCAAGTTTGTACGAGATCCTGCGAATTATGGGAAAATATATTTTCAGGTGAAACGTTCTATTGGATAATGTACTTTACGGTTCGAGTGGAGCATTTTTATTTAACGGGTGTATTTCCTTTATTGCCTATAAATTGTAGTTTTCACTCATTTATAAAAGGAGATTTTTGACAATACTAAATAATATACTGGTATTCTTTGGATTTCAAGCTTTTTATTATTTTATATTTATCACTAGGCCTTTGCTTTCAAGAACACATGGATTTACACCTTTGCTTTCAGGACTTGCTACACTAAACTGTCACCGAAATCAAGCTGAAACAACAATATCTAAGCATCAATATTGTTCCCTTTACTTATTTCATTATATTGTCAGTTTTAATAACACTATTTAATAACATATTTATTTACTTAAAATAAACTAAAGAGTTAAATTGATTCTGTATTTTTTATCTTGTGACAAATTTAACTGTACATGATTTTTGATTCTTTTGATTATTGAATTTTGGCCCTACTTAATACAGGGCTTCGGTCCTTCTTGTATGCTTGGTGTAATAACATGACGCACATATTGAACAAAATTTATTATTTGACATCTCGTGAAATAGTTCTATGAGCTTTCTTGACACTTGAACCTTTGAATGCCGAATTTGATACTTGTAATATACTTGTTTACTTGATATTTTCATATATGTTACATTTGAACAACCAGTAGTTTAGAATGGTATAGGATAAATCTAATGGATCCTGGCACAAAGTTTATACACCACTAAGCTTTATGCTTAGCGATAGGTGTTTTCTATCGTAGCTGACATTCGAGAGAATAATTAACGATTGTCATTTGAAGTAGATTTTTTGAAGATTGTAAGAAGATCTCATTTGCATATAAGCATCTACATTTTGTAGTAATTTTGGGACTATCCATGATCCATGTGTTACACATATATATAAAATTTTAGAGGCTTATTTGATTTAAGAATGTAGCTTGTAACTTAAATTTTATAACTTGTTTGATTATTTTAAGGTGTGTAAGTTCAAGTCTTGTAATATACTAAATTTATATTTTATTTTATAATTATGTATAAAAGAAGAACTAGTTATCATTTGATACTCAAATTTTTGGTGATAATATATAACATGAGTCTATAGTGGTGTGAAATGACAAATGAAATTTTATAAGGTACATGCTTTATTATTTTTTGAGAAATATTTCACCATAACAAATTGAAACTCTTATATTATTTTTACTCGAAGTTATATGAATTATTAAATGTTAAAATATTATACCTTTAACTCTTTTTAAATGGATCTTATTTCACTATTAAATAATAATGGATATGTCTTAAATTAAGCTCTTTTAAATTCTATAAGTATTATATTTATTTTTATTTCGGAAGTGGCATCCTTCCAAGAGGATCGCTACAAGTGTTGGTATCATACCTTTAGGTTTGTGGCTCTAGGACTTTTATTTGTAACTTGTTAGTATATTTGTTCTTTTTAAGACTTCTTGGATAAAATCATTTTCTTGCATACTTGGATAACATATTTCATTGAAAGTATTGAGCATATGCATGATGTACATATCCCTAATGCAATGTGATCTTCCCATTTGAAGGAATTAAGTTATGGTCTATTTTTCTAATAGACTTATAAAAGCCACTCATGGAGGGTCAGGTAACTCTAATTCCCAACCTTACTTACTAGAAGAGGTTGGAGAATATTATGTTTATCATAATTACCTTCGTATTAGCGGATCTGACGTTGGAGTCGAGCCACATTCTCATATGGGTCATAGTTCTCCCGTTATGAATCCTGATTTTCAACAGATGGCGGATTTCTTTCATCACTTGACTGGAGCAATGCATGACCCTAATAAAATAAACAATGATAAAATAAAAAAAATGGGTGGAATTGAATTTGAAGGCACTGTTGATTCTACTGATGCTGAACAATGGCTTAAGCACATGAAGAGGATATTTGAGCAATTAGAGTGTTTGAATGCTGACAAATTTGAGTATGTTATCTGACTACAACTAAAAAGATGCTTATGACTAGTGGGTAAGTATACCAAATGTCAAAGAAAAACCTCGAGTTTTTATTTGGAATGATTTTTTAAGGAATTCTGTACAAAGTATGTACCACTTAATTATTGTGATGCAAAGAAAAAGAAGTTTCTGAACTTAAGGCAACGAAGCATGTCTATTGCTGAGTATCAACAAAAATTTCTCAAGCTTTTTCGCTATGATAGAGGTATTATTAATGAAGAGAAATATAAGTACAGGCACTTTGAAAATGATTTGAATGATTTTATCAGAAAGAATGTGACGATCCTACAACATGAGAAATTTTGTAAACTAGTTTTAACTATCTTTACTTGAAAAAGAGTTGATAAGGAAGAATTAGAAGGCCTAAATCAGATTAAGGAGATCCATACAATAGGAGAAGATTTGATGATTCTAAGGTTGATAGTATTAACAGGTCAGTTCAACATAAGCAAAACAGATAAAAAAAATTATAACTAGCACTCCAAATTATGATCAAAGTAATACTCGTGTACCCGCATGTGCTCAATGTGGAAAGAATCACTATGCAACTTGTAGGAGGACTTCTGGTGCATGTTTTAATTGTGTGGGCTTTAGTCCTAAGGTTAAGGATTGTCCTAATCCTAACCTTGCTCCTTCTTTGCATACTAAAGGCTTAGTTTAGAAACTTGCTATTAATCCTCCTCAAGACAATAGAGGTGCAAGATCTAGAAATGCACAAGCAGTGGGTGTAAGTAGAGCTAATAAAGCTAGTGGGTCGAGAGTTATTACACGAGCCTATGCCATGAGAAAAAGGAATGACCAAGATGGACCGAACGTGATTGTCAATAAATTTCACTTATTTGATTTATGTATTGTAACACTATTTAATCCTGATTTTACACACTCCTATATTTTCTCATCACTTGCCTTTTCTAATAATGTGAAATCTGTGAGACTTAACTATGATGTTCTTGTCAAAAATCCTTCAGATTATCACGTTATTTGTAATCAGATTTATCAAGATTGTTCCTTCATAATTTAAAATCTAATCTTCCTTGCTGATTTGATTGAAATGCCTTTCCAAGACTTTGATGTTATTGTTGGGATGAATTGGCTTTACAAATATCACACAGTAGTGGATTGTAGGTTGAAGCGTGTCATATTTAAAGACCCTACATTTTCACACATCATTATTCAACATGAAATATCAACATCTAATATTATTTTAGCGATCTTGACAAGAAAGATAATTTACCAAGGTTGTGATGTTTATGGTTCTCATATAATTGATACACATTTGGAGAGTCCTAGACTCAAAGACATACCTAAGTTGTGTGATTTTCTGATGTCTTCCTTGAAAATATTTTTGGGTTACCTCCTGAAAGAGAATTTGAATTTTTGATAGAGCTTATTCCCGGAACTACTCCTATTTCTATCACTCTCCATAGAATGGCTCCAGTAGAATTAAGGAATCTAAAAGTTCCATTGCAAAAACTTCTTGAGAAAGATTTTATCCATCCTAGTATTTCTCCTTGGGGAGCACATGTCTTATTTGTAAAGAAGAAAGATGACAATCTTAGGCTTTACCTTGACTATCGACAATTGAAAAAAATAACAATCAAGAACAGATATCCACTGCCTAGGATTGATAATTTATTTGACCAGCTGAAGGGTGCTAATTTATTTTTAAAAATTGATTTAAAGGTTGGATATTATCAATTGTGGGTAAGAGATCAAGATATTTTCAAAATTATCTTTAAAACTCGATACAGTCATTATGAATTTTTGATAATGCTATTCGGGTTAACGAATGCTCATGTGATTTTTATGAATTTAATGAATTGAGTATTTAAGTCTAATCTTGATTAATTTATGATTATCTTTATAAATAATATTTTAATATATTTCAAGAATAGTGAAGATCATGATAAAAACCTTCACATTATTTTATAAATTTTGAAGAAGAAAGAGCTTTATGCCAAACTTTCTAAATGTGAATTTTAACTTAGTGAAGTGGCTTTTGTAGGACATGTTGTGTCAAGTGAAGGTGTGAAGGTGAATCTAAGTAAGATTCAAGCTATTGTTGAATGAAAACCACCCAAAAGTCTAAAAGAAATAAAAAAAATTGAGCGTAGCAGGATACTATAGCAGGTTTGTGAAAGACTTCTCCTTTGACTAATCTTTTGAAGAAGGAAGTCAAATTTACTTGGGATAACAAATGCCAAGAAAGCTTTGAAACTCTCAAATCCTTGTTAACCCAAGATCCTATACTTACTCAACCAACTGAAGGGAAAGAGTATGTGATATATAGTGATGCTTTTCATCATGGTCTCGATTGTGTTCTGATGCAAGAAGGAAAAGTTATTTCTTATGCCTCTCAAAAATTGAAACCACATGAATTAAATTATTCTACTCATGATCTTGAACTTGCTTCTATAGTGTTTGCTTTGAAAATTTGGAGGCATTACTTGTACGAAAAAAAGTGTCATATATTTACTCACTACAAGAGCTTGAAGTACTTGGGTACACAAAAAAAGCTAAACTTTAGATAATGAAGAAGGTTTGAACTCATCAAAGATTATGATTTCACAATTGACTATTATCCGAGAATAGCCAATGTGATTCCAGATGCCTTAAGTCATAAATACTTTGCAGGTTTATTTTTAAGTTCATTGCCCTTGCTTCTTGAGTTAAGAGCTATGAATACTTGTCTTGCACTTAATTTGATGGTTTAATTATTGCTAATTTTCAAGTCAAGTCAATATTACTTGAACATGTAAAAGAACCACAAAAATTAGATGAGAAGCTTATAAAATTGACCAAAGAAGTTTAAAATGGAGAAAACTTAATTTTACATTGAAGGATGATAGTGTCTTATTTTATCAGAATAGGTTATGTGTTCCTAATGATGAAAATTTATGGAGAGAAATTTTGAATGAAGTACACACTTCACCATATACAATGCACCCTGAATGCATGAACGTGTATCAAACCATCAAAAATACTGTTGGTGAAATGATATGAAGAAAGACATTGTAGAGTTTATCTCCAAATATTTGGTTTGTCAATAAATAAAGGTTGAACATCAAGTTTCATCTGATTTGCTAAAATGCTTGTCGATACCAGAATAAAAATGGGAGAGAGAATAACTATGAACTTTATTTTTAGACTTTCTCGCACTCAAATAAATCACGACGCTATTTGGGTTATAGTGGATAGACTAACAAAGAATGCTTACTTCTTGGCAATCAGAGTGGATTACTCACTTGAGCATTTAGCAGAATTATATATCAATGAGATTGTGAGACTAATGGTATTCCCACTTCTATTGTATCTAACCGATATTCGAGGTTTACATCTAGATTTTGGGCAAGATTGCATGAAGCTTTGGATACTAGGTTGAACATTAGTACTTCTTTCCATCCTCAGAGAGATGACCAGTCTGAAAGAGTAATACAAATTTTAGAAGATATGCTTTGAGCCTGCATTATTGAGTTTGAGGGTAGTTGGGACAAACACTTATCTTTGATAGAATTTTCTTATACTAATAGCTACCAATCAAGTATTGACATGCCTCCTTATGAAAATTTATATGCAAGAAAATATCGAACTCCTCTTTGTTGGAGTGAAGTTGGTGAAAAGAAACTTATTGGTCTTGAAATTGTGCAACAAGTGAAAGATAAGGTAAAAATAATCAAGGATTATCTAAAAATTACTTCAGCTAGACAAAAGTCTTACGCTGAACGTAAGAGGCGTGAAATTGAGCCCAAATTGGCAATAAGATATTTTTAAAGGTTTCTCCATTGAAGAATATTATGAGTTTTGGCCAAAAAGGAAAACTTAACCCTTTATGTATGGGACCATATAAAGTACTTGAGAGAGTCGATCCAGTTGCTTATAAATTAGCTTTGCCACCTGAGTTAGACAAGATCCATAACATCTTCTATGTTTCTATGCTTAGAAGATATCGTGCAGATCCATCTCATATTCTCCCTGTTGAATTCATTGAGATTAATCCTGACTTTACATATGAAGAAAAACTTATCAGGATCTTGACGCATGAAGTAAAATATCTTAGAAAAAAGAGAATTCTTTTAGTTAAAGGTACTTTGGAGAAATTATTCTGGCAAAGAAGTCACCTAGGAGCGAGAGACGGACATGCGAACCTAATATCCACATTTTTTTAGAGACTAGTGTCATATAAATTTTGGAATAAAATTTCTTTAAGGAGGAGAGAGTTGTAACATCCCCAAATATTTAAACTCATATTCGAACTTCAATAGACCAGTCCTTGAAAATAAGAACACCTTCTACTTCACGCTTCCTAAACTCAAATTTTGCGACATTTGAAAATTTGATTAACTTGAATTATGATGGTATTTTAAGATATTTTCTTGGAGTATTTATGTTAACTACTATAACTATATTTATCTTATAAATAATAATAAAATAGAAGAGATATTTTAATATTTGGGTCAGTCAACTTAATTTTTGGGCAGCCATATTTTTAATTATTTATTCTAGGATTATATCAAATTTTTGTGTAAAATATTACGCTTCTTCTCATTACTTCATTTCCTCCATCTTAAGAAACCTCTATATATTCTTCTCTCCAGATTCTCCTAGCCAATCAACCATCATACCTTGTTTATTTTGGCTGAAACTCAAGGAAACACCCTCCATTGTGGTAAGTGCGCAAAACTCATTTTTGAAATTATGTAGCTGTTAGTAATTTTAGAATATCTTATTGTGTAGAGATCTGTTTTGAATGAATATATATGTTAAGGAAAGCTAACACATATATCTACAACTTTTGTTTAGATTTCTAAAGCTGATTTTTCTGTTATGGATTCAAAAATGGGGATGCAATACAAGACAAGTTCTGCCCAATTATTTTGATTTAGAAACCTCATATGTGCTACTGTTACTATTTTGAGTGTATCTTTTAGTACGAAATATATTTTATGATAATTCTGAACTCTTTGCAATTTCAATGTATGTATCTACATTTTCTGTGAAGACTAGAAAGTCTATTTTTATCGTTTATCTATTAAAAAATGAGTCACAATACAAGGTAGTTAGGCTGTCCAGATTTACTATTTTTAAAATTTAGTGTGATTTGCACAAATTAGACTCACTTTTGATGTCTATCTTGTTTATTTTCACCTGCTGAAATTACTGAATATTAAATAAATATTTTATTGTGTATTCAAAGTGCTTATACTCTTGTACAAGCTAAAGAAATTTATTTGAGAAAGTTGACGTATTTGTTGATCAACGATTTGAACTCTTCAAGTTATGGTAGGACTAATTATGTGCTAAAAAGTCAAAGTTTGTGTAAATTCTGACACTTGTACTCTCATTACTTGCTGGAGTATTTTAACTATTATCTTAAAGCTTTCTTTACTTCCTCGTTACCTTATATTATCGTATTGGTATGACCAATTCTTGTAAGATCTTTATTCGCTCATTTGTACAAATTACTTGATCATTATGCATTCTTGTGGGAACTTTGTCCTTCTTGTGGCAGTGACTTTATCGTTGTATTGTCATGCCTCTTGATTTGGATCTTTTGCCATCGTGACTTTGAATTTGTGGTTCGTCTTAATTATGAAAATTATTCATTTAAGTATGAACTAGAAAGCCATTTTTAGTATGGTTCTTGATTCTCTTGATTATTAGGTTTTGGTCCTACTTGATATGGGCCTTCCATCCTTCTTGATATTTTAGTATGCTTGGTGTGACAACATGATGTACATATTGGGTAAAAACTATTATTTAATATCTCGTGAAATAGTTCTATGAGCTTTCTTGACACTTGAACTTTTGAATGCCAAATTTGATACTTGTAATATACTTGTTTACTTGATGTTTTCATATATGTTATATTTGACCAGTCAATAATTTAGAATGGAATTGGAGAAATCTAATGGCTCCAAGCTCAAAGTTTATACACCACTAAGCTTCATGCTTAGCGATAGTAGTTTTCTATCATACGTGACGTTCGAGAGAATAATTGAAGATGATCATTTGAAGTAGACTTCTTGAAGCTTTTAAGAAGATCACATTTGCATATAGGCATCTATATTTTGTAGTAATTTTTGGACCGTACATGATCCATGTGTTACACATATATGTAATTTTGGAGGCTTGTTTGATCTAAGACTATGGCTTGTAACTTAAATTTGTAACTTGTTTGGTTGATTTAGGGTGTGTTAGTTCAAGTCTTGTAATATACTAAATTTATATTTTATTTTGTAATTATGTATAAAGGAAGAGCTAGTTATCTTTTGATACTCGAAAGTTTGATGATAATATATAACATGAGTATAGAGTGGTGTGAGATGACAAATGAAATTTTGTAAGGTACATGCTTTATTATAATTTAGAAAGGTTCCACCATAACAAATTGAAACTCTTATATTGTTTTTACTCAAAATTATATGAATTATTAAATGTCAAAATATTGCACCTAAAACTCTTTTCGAACGAGCCTAATTTTGCTATTAAACAATAATTAATATGCCTTACATTAAGATCTTTTGAACGTTATAAATATTATATTTGTTTTTATTTCTTAAGTGACATCCTTCCAAGAGGGTCACTACATAAAATTTGGAGAGCAAGTAAAAAGTATGTTGTATTGCTAAAATGGATAATAGATGCATTACAAATGAAAGATAATACATATTTATAGGTTACAATCGGTGGCTTGTAGCTAATCAGAGAGGTTTATCCCCTGAAACCCTAATAGTATTATAGCTAATAATATTGCACCACCTGTCCTACTCGTTGTAGCTGCCAGCCTATATCCTATGCCTAGGCTAGACAGGTGTGATACGCACCAGCGCACCTGACAGGTTTGACGCCTTTGTCCCTTGTCTTTTTCTTACACGTCGCATGAGTCCTTCGAAGAGAGGAGGTTCCATCGACAAAAACTTCCTTCAGAGTGGCGCTGAGCGGGAACCCCTTTTAGCTAAAGTATTTTCCTTCGATTAGGACTGTTTGTTCTCGAGAGGTCTTGTCGTTTGGCAACTCTCGAGTACCTTCTATCCGGGCACTTTTACCCAATACAATATTATGAATAAAATAAAGTGTTAAAGTATTTATGATAATCATCATTAACGTCATTCGCATAGTAAATTTCAAGTATGAATACCTAAAAAAATGATGTATTCAAAATAGTGTTCATCAATAATGATCATAACTTCACGACGAAATGCTACTAATATTTATCTTTTTTACATTCATATGCTTTTCTAGTTTTACATACGTTAATTTATAATAGCTAAATAAAATCAAATCATCAAACGCCAATACATATATAACAACACCTCATATATAACAACACCTCATGTATAACAATACCTCAATATAGAAAGGTTTGAATGTACATAGTCATTATTGGTCCCGGATACACAGGAGACTAGGCCTAAGCGCCGTCTAATTAATGCTGATGGCTTTAACAATATATTCTCTAGATAGTAGCTAATTAATTTCCTATAATTACTAAGTAGGTTATTAGCATCAGTAATGAGCCGCTTTTAGCTTGAATTTAAGTTACATCCGTTGATTATATTGTATAAAAGTTTACACTAGTTAATTAAGTGTATAATATTGTGTAAGTAATTTTGTTGATAACCAACTACTCTCTCTAGTCCAATTTACTTCGTATATTTTTTTCTATACGTCTCTTAAGAATATATTTACCCAAAAAATAATTTAATATGATCCTTATTTATTTTTAAATCTTAATTTAATATTATTTCTTTTATCACATTAATATCTCTCTATATTTATTAAATAAAGGTAAAAGAAAAATAATAATTAATTATATCTTGAAATAATGTATGCAATTCTTATCATTGCTCAAATAGTTGTTCTTATTTGATATTCTCATGTCTTGCATAGATAATAAATACATTCTTCCATAATTTAATACAGTGTAATCTGGTATCGCCAATCAAAAAATATATTATATATATTTGCCTATGAATCAAGTTATAATTATTATAATACTAATTTAAAATCAACATAAAAACTCATAAATATCAAATGTTAAATGTGTATGTGACTCTAATAAGAGAAGCAAACAACCCCTAAATAGTTCAGTGAGGGGATTATAAACTATACATCGGTTGACGTTATCGCACTTCGATCTCCGCAACCACATGTACTATGACTTCCTTTTTGACTTGTGAGTTGTCATGAAGTTGCAAGATAGAATTATTCTTCGTAAGATTTTATCCAACGATTAGATTGACCAACCAAATATCTTAATACTCCATCTTGTTTTCTTTTTTTTTATTTGATTTTGACTTGACATTAAATTTAAGAAAAATAAAGAAGATTTTTGAATTTTATGATTTTAAACTAAATATATGTAAAATATATCAGAATATTATTTAATTTTGTGGTTTTAAACATGTCATTTGAAAAGTTAAAATTAAAATCTGCTAATAAAAAGAAAGAAAAGTATTCTTTTTAAACAGACTAAAAAAGAAAGTAAGACAAACAAATTGAAATAGAGGTCATAACACTTTCTCTTTAATAGCAATGGCACATTTAGATTTTTAAGATGATGGATACAATACTATAAAGAGGCGAATTTAAAATTTTTATTTGACGAGTTTTATCTGATTTTAATCATTAACTCATTACACTTTCAAAATTATGAATTCAAATAAAATTTTCTTTTATGACTTTAATGATTTTCACACACATATATACACACGTGTGTCGAAGACCCCCCATTTTTTGGTATCGAATACCCCATTACGTTGGTATCAGTTGGGCCAACAATATGCAACGTCGTCTATTACTGCCAGTTTTGATTTAGACATTTGGTTTAATTTATATAAGAGTTTACTGTGATGAAAGTAAAATAGGAATTTCAATCTATTAAACTTGAGTTTTGAAAGAATAAACTAAATAAAAAAGAAGGGAAAAGAAAAAATACCCTGAATTCAATTCTAGTAGAAGAAAATAAAAAATAACAAATTATATGTGAAATTTGAACTATCGATTTAAGCGGTAGACTGAATTCAGTAATTATTACACCATATAGGATACTTTGAGAATGGGTGCACACATATATATTAAAGTAATCTTATAAAAATATAAAATTACTATAGATCACGTGAATCCATATTCCTTAAGCTAGATACGTCTCTGTCTAATAATAAAACTAATTTGTAATCATCATACGTGAGCCCATAACTTCAAGCTAGATGCGCGCCTATTTAATTACAGAACTATTTTGTGCCTATCTTAATTCATTATGTAGACTGACATTTTCTAGCAACATAGATATCGAAAAAATTTGTCCATCAAGAACAAAACATATAAAAAGAAATTGACAGAACAAATTTTCTTATAGTTATTAAGATCATTAAAAAGCAACTAACTCAACTTATTAATTAATATAGAAACGCTATTTAATTACAAGAGGAAAAGGACGGTCGACGAAGATTAAAGGCTGATTAATGTTATAATACACGTGTTTCCAGTGAATGGAAGCGACAACTTAGTCCCTACCTATAAAGCTTGGTGTACCTCTCACCTTGCCATGCAAAAGAAGCAAATGATTGTTGGAGATTACGATGGATTGATAAATATTTATTTATTTTTAATTCGAAATCTCAGGTTTCAGGAAAAAAAAATTCAAATCATGCAAAACAAAATTTATTGTTAATTCGAAATCTCAGGTTCAAGTAAAAAATATCAAATCGTGCAAAACAAAACCTTGTGACGCAAATTCAGATTAACCGAATAAAAAAGAAAAAGAGCCGAACGAAACTACACCGTCCAACTTTAGCTACCCATAAGCTATAGCTTCTATTTAGGCAATTACTATTCCATTAATTCCATTATTTATGCAATCTCAACATAATTAACTAAAGAAGGGTTGCACAAGAAAAAAAATAGCTTGGATGACACAGTTCATCTAATTTGTAATTACTACTAAATTAAAATCATATTGACATAGATAAATTACTGAATCATAAATATGGGTGCACTATAATACATACCTGTTCCGTAAACACAGAACATAATTAGTTTCCCCGTTGTTATAATTAAAATTAGCTCGCTAATATATAGAAGTTTTGCAACGTATATATAATCGATTTCAGACTTAGATACAAAGAGCAGTTTGTGGTAAATTAATAAGAAGTTAACGAATACTGTAATTTTAACTGTAACTAGTTTGGAATACAAATTCTACATTTTAAGGAGACTTGTAGAAATAATAACTAAATAATAACTTTCAACTTAGAAATCACACGAACTTTTTTCATAGATGCATGATCATACAAATTGAACATTTTACATCATAAACTGGAAACAAAGAAAATAAAATAAAAAAGGCTTACATAAATCGCTGTAGGCATACTCAAGATACCTTCATGTGGTCACATTATCCTCTTTGAACCAACTTAAAGAGCAACAAATTACTTTCTATGTTCAAAATCATCCCAATTACTTCCACTAGGTGGTCCAGTACTAGTTGAAGAATTCCCAAAATCCATTTGAAATCTCAGAAAATCTTCTTCTTGATTATGATAATAACTTGGTTGTTGTTGTAATTCCAATGATGTATTCGGTGAAACAAAATTACCTCCTGATGATTGTTGATGATAAAAACTTGGTTCCGAAACCCCAAAATTCATCATATGGTCAATACTATTATTGCTGCCACCACGAAGTAACTCTGCGTAGTGATGAACATTAGGGAAATGTTGTTGATACAAATTAGGCTGATTAACCATCTGAGGAATTAACTCGAGGATATTATTATCATTACTATTATTGGACGAGTAGTGTTGTTGATGATGATCCAATAATTGTTGTTGACGATGATGATGAGTTGTAGTAAGATATTGAGTATTTCCAGATTGAACTCTTTCTGGGAAATTGAGTTTGGCTTTGTTGCCTTTGAATCTAAGTGCAGCTTCATCATAAGCAAGTGCCGCAGCTTCAGCAGTATCAAATGTACCCAGCCACACTCGTGCAGCCTTCTTTGGGTCACGTATTTCGGCCGCCCATTTTCCCCATGGCCTTTGCCGCACTCCTCTATAATGCCGTTTTCTCTGCTGGTTCCCTTTTCATACACACACAGTGGATATATAAGAAAAATCCATAATAAGAATGTTGCCAATATAATTTATGTAAAAAAAATAAAAGAAATTAAATTAAATCATGTAGTTGGTAAAAATAATACTATCCATGTGTAATATATGTCTTGTGTTCTAGAAAATCAGGTGGCGCACGCATAATAGGAAAAAGGGGTAGCTGAAGATTATAAACGAGTTTTCCCTTTTTCTTATTTTGCTTTGAAGAAATTACATGGGAAAATTAGTTGAAGAGAAAATTCAAGTTGTTTCAGCTAGGATAATAGATATATGAACAATCTTTTCATTCTAATAATAAACAATACCAATACTAACAAGTTTAAATACTAAGAATGAAGGGTATACATATATATATATATATACTTATAAGATTAATATAGTCACACAAAAATACGACTTGCTTAAGAAAAAACAATTGCAAGTATAAAACGTACCACATAATAAATTATTCCTCTTTTATTTCAAATTTCTTCAATAAAGAAAGTGACTTTTTGAGATAATAACTATTTAGTTAAGTGACCATCAGAAAAATCAACTCGTTAATTAAAGAGAAGAATACAAGTTTGGTTCCAACTAGATATGTACCTTGTTCTTGAATTTGATTTGTTGTGGCAGCAGCTGATTGAGGTAGGGTTAATGGATTAATTCCATGCACGGACGAAGAAGAAATATTGGTACTATTATTATTGTTTGTGTTGCCAATAACTTGAGAGAGAACAGAAACCATTGCAGACATGTCATGCTGAGATCGAGCTGAATAAATAGGAAAAATGGATTCATTAATATCCTCTTTCTCCTCCGATTCATTGGATGAAAAGGGCCTCTTCCCATGCCTTCGATCCACGATTGCTACTTTTGTAATGATCTTTGATATATGGACTAGTGGACTTCAGCTATCAGATGGTTAAACTGATGAAAAAGAAGTTGAGCAACTACTTCTAAGTTAGTAATTTGTAGTAGCTATGAGGAGAATTTAAAGTACATGAAGGAAATATCTAAAAGACCAAAAGGCGAAGGCAAGAAGATTATTGATTTGTGAAGAAGAGAATACGAGGAAGGAATTGCTTGCTAGGGTTTACTACTATAACTATTTATACTCGTGATGTGAACTCTCTTATCAGGCTATGTGTGGAAAGAATATGTGGCTCATGCCTTTTGGTTTCGGTGCCTTTTTTACTATTTATGGATGGGAAAATAATTAAACACTTTTTTTTGTCGCTACTTTCTTCTCTTATACTCCTTTCGTCCAAATTTACTTGTTTAATTTTTTAGTTTGTTTCAAAAGAATTGAATATCATTTTCTTTCATATTTAAAAATAATTTTAATTAACTTAAAATTCTAATTTTATTCTTAATGAGATAATTTATTGTCTAAGTCCTTTTTAGACCACATGTTCAAACATATTTCCCCCCTTTTTTTTAACTTCATACCCAATCAAACAAGGATCCGGCTCCTCTCCATTTCTCTTCTCTCCATTTTCCCCAAATTATTGCTTAGATTGGTGACACATGGCATATGTTATATTTAAAGGCTAAGATTTAATTAACCAAAGTAAATCTCTAACTATGGTTTAAATAATAAATATATTATATTAATTTTAAAAAGTCCGAGTATTTCTCCTCTTTTCCCTCCCTATATTCCCTCTAAATCCAATTATTTATCCTATTTTCTCCCTATTCCCTCCAAATTTATCTTTGCTGTCATTTGACATCGTCGAAAATTATGGATGCAAAGAATTTTTTTCACATTTTTACCATGAAAATCAATTTTCTGAAAATCAACCGAAAGAACACAAATATTATTCAATTTTGCAATTGAGTTACAAAATAATGTATTGTTCTATACAATTAAGACTTTCAAGTAGGATTGTTTATTGGTCGATTGAGGGTATAGACATGCTAAATTATTATAAAATTATTAAAATATGACTAATCAATTATCAATTCATCGATTATTGATGATTAACGATTTGATTATTGATTTAACATTAATAATTCACACGAAATTTTTTTCTTCATTGAAAATTACTTAAAAGGAGACAAAATGACTAACCTAATTCCATCAAATAAATACGCACGGTAGGAATTAACATGGGTATAGTCTTATGTGAAATAAAGTAGATAAAATAGAATTCAAATGAACCATGACTCCATGAGTTGCGTAGGGAAAAAAAGTACGAAGAAATATTTTTTTACTATATTTATGGGCAAGTAATATATTGTAAAGATTGTGGATTATAATCATTTTTTAAACTAAATATATAGTAATATATTTATTATTTAAACCATAGTTAGAGATTCACTTTGATTAATTAAATCTTAATCATTAAATATATTATATGCTATGTGTCACCAATCTAAGTAGGAACTTGGGAAAAATAGAGAGAAGGGAAATGGAGAGGAGCCGGATCCATCAAACAATGCAACATACGAAAATTAAAAAGTGTGTCTATATATATATATATATATATATATATATATATATATATATATATATTATATTAACTTATTTATAGCACTTATTTAATATTATGTGATCAATCACTCGCCCAAACCCTGAGACATATATATTCTTAACTCTTCAATTTACAGAAATTCTATTGATAGATTATACGTAGATGTCAACAGTCAAATGAAATACTTAAGAGGAAAATAAATCAAATGAAGATTGATCAGATATTGGAGTTTCAGTTTTCATACTTTTGACTGTAATTAATTAATCATGACAAAGGACATGCCCACGTTTTATTTTCAATAATTCAAATTTATCCTATAATTAATTTCTATATCTAAATATATAATCCTGTGTCCACACGAAACCTACTTCTTGAAGTTTTATTCAACTGTACAGTACATGAGAAATTAGTTAAACAGTGCAAAAAAAGGAGTGGGAAATGATCAACTAGCATATCTCTTAAATTCTTGATCTTCCTGTGATTAATGAATTAAGAAAAACTCATCATGTGATCGATTACGTGATGTTTATCTGTATTTTGAAATTTTGGAAAAAATATTGCAAATTAAAGCGTATATATAACACTTTCTTCTTTGTATATGCAGGGGCGGATTTACATTCAAGGGGTCACGTGACACGGCTTCGTCGGAAAATTTGATTAAATAGGTATATAAAACTGAAAGGCAAAACATAAATAAAAGGATAAAATAATAAAAGTGATTGCTTCACACAAGCAACCACTCAGCTTAGATGGTTAAGCGCTTGAACTTACCTTGAGATGTTGCCAGTTCAAGCCTTCCCAGCAGCGGTTTATATTTTCAAAAAAAATTCTTTACCCACATTTTGATAAATACAAAATATTTTTTGTTCAATTTCTAACTCTTGACCTCTTTGAACTAACTTTTTGCGAGAAGATGTTGTGTGCTATAATATCATTTTTTATTTTCTTTCTTGTTAATAAAATTGATTAAGATTGATTTGTAGGATCAAACAAATGATAATATTTTTAGTAATCGTTTGGTGGCTTGTATAGAAAAAATAGTGTTTAGTATAATTTCTAATGAGGTTATTTTGAATACATTTTAAAAAATAAAAATCCGTCGAGGAAAGTTATAGTAATACATATGAATTGTGCTTTTTTTTTGTATATTGTGCTCTTTTTTTAATATGACATCATAATGTTCTATTTATTTATTTTTAATTTGAAATGTGACATTGCTTACGAAAAATTCTGCTTACGTCACTGTATATATGGGTAGGAGAGTATCGATTAATTACTATGATAAATATTTATTTGAAAGATTTAAAAATTGCAGTTTCATAGTTCAAGAAAATTGAATTCGGATAAGAAAATAGAATCATAATGTCATCGGAGAAAAGCAAAGAAACTCACGTGTAAAAGAAAAGAAGAAAGGATTTAATTAATTTATATACACATGAGATAGTGTAAAGAATTTCACATTTATAATTAATGAGTGTATTTACTGCATTTTTCAAGTTACTAATTTAAAAACTAGTACTACTTAGTGTGATGGTATAAAAAATTATATGCACAAAAAGTTAAACTCAAAAGAAGAAATACACATTAGAGAGAATTCCACCTTTTATATAAATTTCGAGTTTTTTCCTCGTGTCCCCATGGCCGAGTGGTGGAAGAGGACCTAATATCTACTTTTTCATTTCATCTACTCTTTTTGAATAAATATCTTTTTCTGCATTCCTCGATTGGATGAGTGCAGTTCATCAATCAAACTAGGTACACGGATTATAATTAGAATAAAGACAGAAAAACTTTCATGCAAATAACAAAACGGTAAAACATTATTGTTAATAGGGATAAGTAACATGTGCACCGAACTCAAAAGTAATCTAAAATTTTAATGATATATATTTGAAAATAAATCGATTTTAATTGTAAAATTGTCCAGTTACTACATACTAACTGATTGCATAAAACCTCGGTGCACTATTTCATTTATTTGGGTCAATACACAGTACTTTTATCTTTAGCCTGCTGTTAATTGAGCCCTTCTAGAAAAAGAGTTTATATTATAACTTAAATTCTTCACAATATAAGAGGATAAGATATAACACAAATTAAATAGGTTGAAAAAGAAAAGAAGGACAAGCACTGGAAAAGAAGAAAGAACTTTTTTTCATAAAAGAAAAGGTTAAAGGTACAAGTTTATTGCCTGGAAACTAGATTTTCTGATGATCATTTGAGTTCACATCTGGGTACTGTTTGCTTGAAAAATGGTATAATTGAATTTACTGTGAGGTTAAGGACACGCGGATTGATTTGACTTATGAAATAGAGATTATGTAAATAAATACATTATTAAACAGTCGTATAAAAAATAATAATGCAATTAAACAAACAAATGGAACGGTTAAATCAAGCTATTGTTGCTTTAATTATATATGATTCCGGTAATAGTTTCAAGTGTTGGTTCCGGAATCTGAGGTCTCAATATGAATGTTCTCATGAATATTGCCTTTGTTAGTAATATAATGAAAGAGAGCTTAGAAAGTAAGAATATCAATATAATGCCTTGTATTATAAAAAATCTAATCATTTTACAAGTGAATAACTCGGCTATTTATAAACAACAAATAGAATACATCAACCAATGAAATTGCTCCACTTGGGCTTTATAGTATGTCGTTCAATAAAAATACTCCATTTGGACATACCGTTACGCTCACCAACTGTAAATCCATCGCGATTTACGGGATCTTGTATGGTCTTAGTTGACGTGTTTGTCCTTTCTTTCTTTTAACATAACTTGGGGTCAAAAGTCCTTTTTTTCTTCTAACATAACTGCGGGACACGAGTCTCTTCCTTCGTTATCAGAAGCTCTGGTGGTTATGAAGGAAATGACTTGTTCCACTAATGACCCCGGTTGCTTTTGTCGGTGATTCTCTGAAGATGGCTTTCCTCTAAAGTTTTTACCCAATTTACCTTTAAGTATTATTCTAATGCAGAACATCTTCATTCTGTATGACCACATATTCACGGTAATTTTTTTCCATATAGATAGTCCCTCCACTTTTCGGATACTTTGCCAAATTGTAAGTGGGAAGCGGAAAAGTTTTCAAAATTTCTTGGCGGGAAAGCAATTGAAATGTTTCCTGGCAGCCGAAGGGACATGCTTCTTATCATATTTAATGCCACTTTCACGTGTTGCCCAAATACCGGTATAAAAGCGATGCATGGATCAAGGTAATAATGACACCCTTCTGAAGTTTATAAATACCACATTTTGTATTAACTCCCGATGTTTTCATCCCTTCTGATTTCTTGAAATACCTCTCAACTCTTTTTAATTCTCCTTCATATCTTTAAAACTTCAAACCGTTAAACCTTCAAATCTTCATACCTTCAAATCTTCATCGCTTCAATATCTCCAAAAACTTCTTCAGACCTTCTTCTTCATCTACCATTGATTATGACTTCATCCTCTAATGTCAAATGTATGTCTTCAAGTCTTCTCCCTGAGGGTGGTTCGAAGAGAAACAAAGGTGTAGAGATTAAGGCTCTGGAACCGACTATTAATATGATATATAGTTCTGAAGAATCAAAACTTTTAAAATAATTATAAAGCTCGATCGGCTATGAGCAATCAAACTAGTGATCGGGATAAATTGGATAGTGAATATGCTTTTTCAATCTCTGAAGCCAACCACCCTTGTATTCGGGCTAACTGCAAATGGCCGGAAGACAAAGTTCGGATATCTGCCCCCAGTGTTGTTGAAAGTGTGAGCTTCACCAAACCAGGATGCTCTTATGTTTACACTTACCCATTCACACTTTGTTTTGGGGATAGTTCTGTCAGATCTTCCAGATATGTTTAGCCCAAGTTAGTCGAACCTTTGGAAGGCTTTGGCTTGTCTCCGACACCTAGCTACTAGAGCTGCTAAACCATTTTCCATCGATCATCTAATCTTACTTTATTCCCATCGTTTCTTTCAAAGAGGGATCGTTAATCTATCCCACCGGTGAAAGAATCCATCCTTTCTAGTTTGGATAACGACTTTGGCCAAGGATGTTTAGAAAGATTCATGATTGTCATAACCAAAGACATAGTTCCATATGCAGAGAATCCAGAATCATGGAACTACTCCTGTAAGTTCCCATTTTCTAGAATGATTTTTCCTTTTTTTGATTCTTGATGCTTTCAAAGTTTATTACTCAGCACTTCCTGGTCATCGTCAAATGACATCCCCATCAAGCAATGAATCCAAGGTATTCTAGACATATTCGGGTCCATTGAGCAAACATAGAAGCATATTTTTGACGCAAAGGGTTGTAGAACCAAGAATCACGGTACCTTTACTAATTTCTAAGGCATCGATGCCAATATGTTTATTCTTTTTAACATTTTCCTATCAATGCATGTCTTCCAAAGGGTTTATCTGAATTGTGAATCAAAAGGGTTTCTGCTACCCCAAAAGAAGTCTGTCAAAAGGTTGAACAGGTCCTTGGGGACAAGCAACCTTTAAATTTGGCTACTGTAGCTGAGGAGCCTTCGACCTTTGACTCCCCTTGTAAAAGAAGAGTTAAACTAATCATGTTACACCTGTTAATCAGGGTGAAGGGTCGCCTGTTCCTGCCTCAAAGGTAGAGATGCAGAAACTCCTGCTGGCCGGTGAACATCAATAGTGATGAATTTGGTGATGACAACTTGCCCCTTTCAAGGAGGCCTTCAGCCAGTCCGGTCATAGTTCTTGGTGAAGTCGGATGCTTGTTTTATGAGGTCGGCCATGTAAAGTTGGTTGAATCCAATTTTGGCCACCTTTTGCTTCTACCGGTGCCAGTTTGGGGCAAAAGAGATTAGCGCCCCACTCTCATTTTTTGCTGCCCCACCAAATTTGCCTCATCCATTTTTGCTACATCCGTTTGTGCTCTACCTCTGGTCATGAGAGATCACCGAACCTCTGAACCCATCGATTCCAAATTTGTATTGGTGGACACTTTCCCTTCTCTGGTGCAACATCCCAACAAAGAAGCATACCATTGAGTTGTAAGTTTATGAAGAGGTCTATATGCTCTCAAAACTGATTGTGGTGTCCAATTACTTGAAACCCTTGGTGACCAAGAAATATCAAGGTAAAATGGACAAGGTTTCACTCGCGTGCTTGTTCGTCGAAGCTACTCAAGTGTGCGCTTAGGTAAACATATTATCATGACTCGATTTCTCAAGTTGTGATGACACCTACTATACCCCACCAGTAGGTATGACGAACCCTTAGCCTAGTACGGCAAGTAATGGGCTAATAAGAGAATGAGGTGAAAACGGAAGAACAACAATTAAATAAAGGGAACAAGTAGAAGATAAAGCATATAAATAGAGAAGGAAGAGAACAAAATGTACAAAGACTCCCCCAAGACCTGGTATCAGTCAGTACAAGAACTTCTACAACATGTAGAGTTCTAGATAAGTAATATATACACAAAACAATCTCTGAAGTGCAAAATAAGACTAGTCCAAAATGAAAGGAGAAGGATCAACTTCGGTCACCATGAGCTCACCACAAATCTCTGGTCGGCAACTCCGCATGAGAATAGCGTCAACGGCGATAACTTGTACTAAGATCTGAATCAGTAAAAAAATACAGAAGTGTAGCATGAGTACCAAAACACGCGGTACCCAGTAGGTATCATAGGCCGACTGAGCTCAAAATGATTTAGGTATAATAAAATGCAATATAAGCTAAAGGCAAGAAGATAAGGGTTGGAAGTAAGATAACCTTGCGGGTCGCGGCTAAACCGCTAAGAAAACATAAGTAAATAACTCAAAAGAAATCATAAAGTAGCAATATAACTAACCTAACTCGGGAAGCATAAGGTAAATGACTCAGAAAAGTAAGAACGACAATAAATCAACCTAACCAAACCCCCATAAGCCCGAAAGGTACAAACAACAACCAATGAATCCAAGTGGACCTCCACAAGATCGGTGGATACAAACAACACACAATACTAACTAGCACCCAACATGATGATAGAGGGATGTGGAGGAGTTCCATGATATGTAATATAAGATGGTGCAATGTAGTATTTGTCTAATGTAGTAAAAGTAAAAACTCCGAAATAGATTCATAGGCCGCCCCATAAGCTCCATGGATCATCTTGCAGGCCACCCGTGGGTTCATCAATGTACGCAAAAGTAAAACCCAGATATGTTCTCCTCGGGCATGCAATCATGAGTACCAGTAAAACCACCCGGAACACGTGTCTCCTCGGGCATGCAAGTTTAAATAATCAGTAAAACCACCCTGAACACGGGTCTTCTCGAGCATGCAAGTTTATTAAAAGTCAAAACCAGTAGTAAAGTAGAACAAATTCTTTAGAAATCTGAAATACATAGTCAGGGTGAAAAACCTCTTTTTAAATCCAAAAAACCAATATTTCTCTTTCAACTCGTGCTATGAACTATGTATGCGAATGCAGAAATGCATAAGTGTTATCCCATAAATCATGTAAGTATAAGCACACACACCAAAAGGGTAGCCACCTTCCACATCGAGATCGTACTAACCTGGAGTCCACCAGTCTAAGTCCAAGGCCTCGGGCCCACAGTCTCATAACATAAGAAGTACAGAAATAACATGATAACAACAAAAGCTAGAGGAGGAAAAATATTCTATCGCAAACTTCTACTCCAACGTATACCGAGGATACCTAATCGATCACTAATCCCAGGGTCTAGTCTTAAATAGATAACATACGACCTAAAACTAAGGTAAGGGAAGCAACTAACCAAATTAAGCTAAGGACGAAGCATACTGACCTGGAATCCAGACAATCCAACACCCACGGCCTTGGGCCTACTAATACACAATATACGATAACAGGGAAAATACGAGGAAGAAGTGAAACAATATAAATATAAAATAAATAGTAAACTTCTACTCTACCGACTAGTCCTTTCCTAATCCTATGCTAAGGTTTTCTAATCTAATCACCCCAAGTCACAAGCAGCCTAAACTAAGATAAGGTATTCGACTATAATCCCGAGGATGCTATAGATACTACGCTATGACTTATAGAGAACTACAATCTACACTAAGGATTTCCAAATAAGATTCTACTCTACGGCCTCTAAATGAACTATAAGGATTAAAATACCTAATTAGAGCGTAACCAACCACAATATTTCCCCAGCCATAACAGTCTATTATACTGATACCTTAAGAGAGAAAAGTCTAAAAGTAAGTAAGCCGTAACCTACCTAGAAGAAAAACTACAATCACAATACATCACTCGAGAGGCTCTCTTTTGAAGTGCCTCAAAAGGCTGTCATGCTATCATAAATATAATCTAGGTGTCAAGATGAGAAGAATGATACTCATATTGACATGAGTAATTTTAGCCCAGAAATTAGGTCAAAATTCGACCCTCGGGGCCCTCTAACAAAAACCAAGACAAAAATCACAATTACGTTCCCAATGGGGTCCTAAATCCATACCCAAAATTTGGGCACCAACGAGACACGTTTCGGGGCCAAAAATTGCCCCGAAGCTTAGTTGATCATAGGAACTAAATTCAAGGATCAAAGCATGGAATTCTATGAATTTAGGACAAATATACGCATAAGGACAATAGAAAAGAGCGTAGGGACATGATGAACTTAAATTACCGGGAATAATTTGGATGAACAAAAGCTTCAAAACCAGCTCCTAAGCTCAATAATGGAGGACAATTCGTGAAAAACTAAGTGATAAATGAAGGAGGAAGTATTTATAGCTGTCATGGGTCCTCCTTACGAACGCGAAGGACCCCTCACAAATGCAAAGAAGGGACAGAGGAGACCATCACGATCGCGATGGTCTTCCTTGCGAATGCAAAGAACAACCCGGACTGAGTCCATAATTCCTTTATTACGAACACGGTAAACCTCTCGCGAATACGATGGTCAAGATGTCAGACCATCACGAATGCAAAGGTCACGTCGCAAATGGGATGTACAACTGGTGCCTGCCCCAGCAGCAGTGCACCAATAACTTTTTAAATCTAGAATTTTACTAGATGGACCCTCGAGATTCATTTCGAATCCCATGAACACAAACCAGACATGCTACCCAACTGGAAATGATATTACAGACTCAACAGAATCATCAAAATGGACAACGGAGGTTGTTTCGATGAAATTATGAAATGACCATTAAAAACTCAATTGCCAATTCAACACTTGCCGATTTTACCCAATCTTATTTGAAATGACTATTAAAAACTCAATTGCCAACGAAACACCGTGGTCATAATGGATATGGACAAACACCCTGAATATAGATTCTCAGCCAAACCCCTCTAAACTGTACAAGGTCTGACCTAACAGAAAGTGACTAGACTTGATCAATCTATCCATAACGACCCAATAGTATCAAATCTATGTAAGGTATGTGGAAAGCCTACCATGAAGTCCATAGTCTCCACGCAAGCAAGAATCCACCAGACTCTAAAACATCAAGTCAAACCAACCCAATGCTAAAGACTGGACGCCCAAAGCCAAAGGTCGCCACTTAGCTACTAGGAATGTCGTAATCTCTAAACTTACCACCATCTGAAATAAAGCACCTGCCCTATTGTACCGACACACAAACCACAAATCTTTGAAGCATCTAAATATATGACAAACCTTTGGCCCTCAACTATAAGATCCCAAATCAACGCTGAAATCCACAAGCCCTCGAGCTTTAGAGCACTCGCCTCACATTTTTCGAACCACTTGAAGGGAACAAGCTTATGAATAAACCTAGTCAAAGGTGCCACAACGGAGGAAGCCCTTCAAAAATCATGAAGCCCCAACTCTCAACGCTGCTCACGCTCCTCCCTATTCCTCAAGTAGACTCAGAAATCATTGATATACACTATAAAAACTGAAAACCAATAGGATCTGAACACACAACTCTTCAAATTTACAAACATTGTTGGTAGTCACTACACCTACACAAGGAGCCACCTTCCTCTTTCCTAAACCAAAACTGAAACACCCCCAAGAAGATACACTAGAGAAAGTCCTGAAGACATTCCTTTAACTCCCACACTTTGCTAGTGTCATCCGTCATGGTGGAAAAGAAATGGACCGAGTACCCAACTCAAAATCAATGCCAAAGTTTAAATGTACCCAAGCTAAAGACTGGGTAAAGCAGGAGGAAAGCACACCAAATACTCGCTACCCACAAAAATTGACCCAAGAAAAGAATGTCGGCACTATGCTCACGAACATAAGCAAGACCATCCAAACACCTATTTGCCTACCAAAACACCAAGATCTCTGGGATAACACAACTTTCCTTGACATATAACTATCGGTACCATACCATACTAAATGAAAGGTTCTTGGCATAAGCTATGTAACATGCTTGGCAAAACCACCCAAAATTGCTAGACAATGTGATAACCAAACTAAGCCTAAAATCATGATGAAGACCATCAATTAAGATACCAAGGCCTACCACACGTTATACCCCAGATAGACACGTCCAGATACTGATACACTCGATCCACTACTAAAAGAATTCTCCATGGGGTAGCTACATGCATAAGCACTACAAAACTCAGATAGTACACCCAGACGAGAAGTAAGGTAAGAATATAATTACACATGAACATGTATACCCCATATCAAAATAATACCAAGGCTAGTAGATGATAACGAAGATCATACTTGAAATGATGACACCTTTAAACTCAACCTCTGGCCTACTCAAAGAAGCATCTGAACGACTGCGTCCACCTCCAGACTGAGTACCCACACCACTACCTGTCCTACCTGACTGATCCACCAGTGTTGAAGGCTTGATCATCCCACGCTGGGTACACTCTTTAGAAAAGTGGCCAACTAAACCACAATCATAACAACCCTGATAAGCTCTGCCCTGATGCAAAGTATCTGTCGACTCAAAATAGTCACCTGAACTGCCTGGCTGAAAGTCATCTATAGCAACCTGGGGACCACCCCTACTACCCTGGACATTGCCTCTAGCCGGTGGCACTGGAACTCGAAGAGGGTGAAACCCCTTAAACTTGGGACAGTCCCTAGATAAGTGCCCCAACTAACTGCACACATAGCAACCCTTACCAGATGAAGTCCGATGGGAAGTGTAACACCCCATAAATTCCAAGGCTGGACCCAGCTCAGAAAAACCAGAAAATAAAATTTTCCAAGTCCCAGTCAGAACCACGGATGGTTTCCATGGACCGTGGAACAGTTCACGGACCGTGGAATGCATCTGTGGAACTCAGACAGAGACAAGCCAAGTTGGATCAAGACCACGAGTTAGAACCACTGACCATGGAATGATCCACGAGTCAAGGATTCCACTCGTGGAACTCAGACTTGAGACCCAATTGTAACTCAGGAACTATGATAGGGTTCCACGAACCATGGATGGTTCCATGGGTTGTGAACCCAAGTCATGGAACTCGAACTTGAGACTCAACTGTCCTTCAAGAACCATAATAGGGTTCCATGAACTGTGGATGGTTTCACGGGTCGTGAACCCAAGTCTTGGAACTCAGACCCACAATATGACAAAAGGTCCCAGGAACTACGATAGGGTTCTATGGGTCGTGGAAGCATCCACAGACCATGGAACCTGAGTCGCAAATTTCAGAAGTTTTCTTTTAATCTTCCCAGGGGTATTCCAGACCTTTCTTACCTCTTTTAAGCCTAAACTATGTCATTTTTCTTAGTATAAACTTGATTAATTAGTTATAAACTACCTAAACCTCCCATTCTCCCAGAAATAATTCAACACTTAGAGAAATAAAGAAAAAAAGCGACAATTTGTCTCAAGAACAAGCAGAAGGTGTTCTTCAAGTTCAGACCCAGAAATCCAAAGGTTCCTCCATAGAATCTTCTTTCAGGTAATTGGGATTTCATCATTGGGTTCCTTCCACCCATTGAGTCCCTAGATTTAGCTCAGTTCTTCAATTCTCCATGAGTTATTCAGACCTAGGGTTCTTAAATCTTAGGGAATCATTGGAAATCAGATTCTATTGCTTGTGTGATAATAATTACATGTTTCTTAGAGAATTAGCATAGTCACATGTACACAATTCAGTAACCCTAGGTTGTGTTAAGTTCAGTACTCATAATTTATACTTGCTAGGTAGGTAATTCAGACAATTATGCTTCAGAATTAGAATGCCACCAGTTTCAGTATATGTATGTTGCATTCTCAGATGATTATTACTATTTGAGCTATCCAGTATTTCAGCTTGCATTTCATTGCTTATGTATTCAGTTGGGAGTAGACTTAGCACCGAGTGGACGAAGGGATAAAGGCTCACCCCACAGTTTAGGTTGAGACCTTTGGTAGCAGTCCTTGAGTCCCAGAACTACAGCTCCACCGTAGGTTCTAAAGGGGTCACCGTCTAGGATTAGGCTTGACACCTTTGTCCCTTGAGGACACCAATTTAGTGGATTCACGTCAGATTTATTTATACCATTGGCAAGGTATAAATGCCCTCCCATCCAAGGTTACAGGTTAGTCCCTCAGTTAGCTTAGCTTGGGGTATGTTGGTTAATAGTAGCTCTCATAGTCAGACTCATATTGCATTGACCTCATGTTCAGTTATTCATTTTAGCATGCTGTTTACTCAGGTTAGTTACTTGGTCACTGTATTCATCTTACCTTTCAGTTCATGCTTCAGTATGTATTTTCATGTTCAGTATTAATGTTTTACATCTTTGCATATATACTGCATGCTCAGTATATTCGAAGTATTGATGCATACTTTTATGCTACATCTTATCATGATGTAGGTTTAGGCATTCAACATCCACACCGCGCATAGCTCGACATCCAATCCTTACCCAGCAGCTTCAGTGGTGAGTCCTCATAGTTTAAGGATGATAGATATGCTTTCATTTCAGTCTTATATTTCAGTTTTTAGACTTTTAAAGTTAGCTGGGGGGATTGTCCCAGCAACTCACTTCAGTTAGAGGCTTTCATACACAGAACTAGAATCAGCTTTTGGGTTGTTAGTTTTGCATTCAGACTTACTACATTCTTGAATATTATATATTCATATATGCTTGGATTAAATTTTTCCAACTTATTTATTTAAACCAGTTTAGCTTCCACACAGATTGTAATTGATTTAAAAATGCCTAGATATGCTAGACCATGGGTTAGCTTGGGGTTACTTGTGACACTAAGCACCGTGTTACATTTAGGGGGTAGCCTCGGAGCAAGACAGAAAGATCATGCTGAACCAGACTTGCTACCATGGCCTAAATACCCAAAATGCAAACCTCACAAAGTCTGACTTGATCCTTGTGGTGCCATCTGAACTAATTTGCTAGATAGAGAGTAGTGAAACTGACCTTTAACAGAGAATTCTACACCTCAGGACTAAGAACCATGAAAACTTCCCCGATGGTAACACCTCTTACCAACGCCTCCATAGGCCTCATAACATAACCCCTCTATAGCCCATGCATGATCAACCACCTGAAAGAAGGTAGTCTCAACTGTCACCAAGTGCTCTATCACCAAATGGAGCAGCAAAATTAACCCTTTAACAAATCTCTGCACTCTCTCAAACTCTGTAGGCATAGTCATAGTAGCATGCCTAGTCATCTTATGAAACCTTGCCTCATACTCCATAACAGACATAGACCACTGCCGAAGATCTTCAAACTCATCCTTGACCATAGCATCACTCAAAGAACCAGAAACTACCCCTGACTATGACACACCTTTCAGAAGACTCGGAGTCCTAGCCATGGTGATTTGAAGAACTGATGTGGCCATAAATCCTATCAGAGGCTAGGCAGGACCTAAATCCTTAGGCCGAAGCAGTATACCCTCAACCTCTATCTCAAGTGCAGGTAAAAGTGTTGTAGCAATAAGTGCAGGAGCCTCATCCTCACCTGCTACCGTACTTGTCTTAACCATATGAGAAAGAATGAAACAAATAAAGTTTAGAAGTTGGTAGTCAAGAACGCACAATAAGAAATCAAGAAGATGGAATATTTCCTAAGAATGCCCTGTAGCCTCACACAGATAGAAAACAGACGTTATCATATCAATCCACGAGATTCTACTAGACACTTGCTCTTGTACCAACAACACTGATGAACCTAGAGTTCTGATACCACTCTGTTATTACCTAATTTCTCTGGTGGTGATGGACCCTACTATACCCCACTAGTAGGTAAGCCAAACCCTTAGTCCAGAATAACAAGTAACAGGCTAATAAGAGAATGAGGTGAAAGCGAAAGAATACCATTTAAATATAGAGAACAAGTAGAAAATAAATCATATAAATAGAGAGAGAAGAGAAAAAAATGTACAAAGACTCCCCCAAGACCTGGTATCAGTTATTACAAGAGCTGCTACAACATGCAGAGTTCTAGATATGTAATATATATATATAGAATAGTGTGCAAAATAAGACTAGTCCAAAATAGAAAGAGAAGGATCAATTTTGGTCGCCAAGAGCTTACCACAAATCTTTGGTTGGCAACTCCGCACGAGAATGGCATCAATGATGATAACTCACACTAATATCTACATCAGAAAAAAGATGCAGAAATGTAGCATGAGTACCAAAATACACAGTAGCCAGTTGGCATTATAGGCCAACTGAGCTAAAAAGATGTAAGTATAATAAAATGCAATATAAGCTAAAGGCAAGAAGATAAGGGTCAGAAGTAAGTTAATAGGTCGCGGCTAAACTGCTAAGTAAACATAAGTAAATAACTCAAAAGGAAGCATAAAGTAGCAATATAACTAACCTGACTCAGGAAGCATAAGGTAAATGACTCGAAGAAGTACGAATGACAACAAATCAACCTAACTGAACCCTATAACCTAGAAGGTACAAACAAAAACCAATGAATCCAACTAGAACTCTACAAGCCTGGAGGATATAAACAACACACAATAATAACTAGCAGCCAACCTGATGGGAGAGGGATGCAGAGGAGTGCTATGATATGCAATATGAGATGGTGCAATGCATTATGTGACCAATGCAGTAAAAGTAAAATCCCAAAATAGATTCGTAGGCTGCCCTGTAGGCTCCCCGGATTATCTCACAGGCCACTCATAGGTTCATCAATGTATGCAAAAGTAAAAACCAGATATGTGCTTCTCGGGCATCTATTTACTAGTAAAATCACCCAAAACATGTGTCTCCTCAGGCATGCAAGTTTAAATAGTCAGTAAAATCGCCCGGAACATGGGTCTCCTTGGGCATGCAAGTTTATTAAAAGTTAAAAGCATTAGTAAAGTAGAACAAATCCTTTAGAAATTTGAAATACATAGCTAGGGTGAAAAACCTCTTTTTAAAGCCAGAAAACCAATATTTCTCTTTTAACTCGTGCCATGAACTATGTATGCGACTGTGGGAATGCATAAGTGTCATCTCAGAAATTATGTAAGTACAAGCATACACACCAACAGGGTAACCACCTTGAACATAAAGATCTTAAAAACCTAGAGTCCACCAGTCTAAGTCCAAGGTCGCAGGCCAACAGTCTTATAACATAAGAAATACACAAATAACACGATAACAACAAGAGCTAGAGGAGGAAAACTATTCTGTCACAATCTACTACTCCAACCAATACCAAGGATACCTAATCTATCACTAATCCCATGGTCTAGTCTTAAATAGATAACATATGACCTAAAACTAAGGTAAGGTAAGCAACTAATCAAATTAAGCTAAGGACAAAGCATACTGACCTAGAATCCAACCAATCTAGCACCCATGGACTTGGGCCCACCAATACATAACATACAATAACAGGGAAAATATGAGAAAGAAGTGACACAATATAAATATAAAACAAACATTAAACGTCTACTCTACTGCCAAGTCCTCTCATAATCCTATGCTAAGGTTTCCTAATCTAATTACCCCAAGGCACAAGCAACCTAAACTAAGCTAAGGTGATGCTATAGATACTATGCTATGACTTACAGAGAACTACAATCTACACTAAGGATTTCTAAACAAGATTCTACTCCAAGGCCTTCAAATGAATTATAAGGATTAAAATACATAATTAGAGCATAACCAACCACAATATTCTCCAACTATATCAATATATTATACGAATACCTTGAACGAGCAAACTCTAAAAGTAAGTAAGTCATAACTTACCTGGAAGCCAAATTTCAATCATGATACATCATTCGGGAGCTTTTCCCTTTTGAAGTACCTCAAAATGCTGTCATGCTATCATAAACATCATCTTGGTGTCAAGATAAGAAGAATGACACTCATATTAACATAAGAAATTTTGGGTTAGAAATCGGGTCAAAAATTAATCTTTAGGGACCGCTAATGAAAACCAAAACAAAAATTGCAATTATGTTTCCAATGGGGTCCTAAACCCATGACTAAAATTTGAGCACTAACAAGACACATTTTAGGGCCCAAAATAGCTCCAAAGCTTACTTGATCAAAGTAATTAAATTCAAGGATTAAAGCATGGAATTCTATGAATTTAGGACAAATATACACAGAAGGACAACAAAAAAAGAGCAAAGGGACATGATGAACTAACCGGGAATAATCTGGATGAACAAAAGCTTCAAAACCAGCTCCTAAGTTCAACAATGGAGGACAATTCATGAAAAACTAAGTGAAAAATAAAGGATGAAGTATTTATAGCTGCCAGGGGTCCTTCACCGTGACACAAAGGACCCCTCGCAAACGTGAAGAAGGAACATAAGAGACCATCATAATTGCAATTGTCTTCAGGAACACAAAGAACAACCAGGACTAAGTCCACAGTTCCTTCATTGCAAATGCGGTGAACCTTTCATGAACATGATGGTTAAGAAGTCAGACCATGGAAAACATGAAGGTCACATTGCAAATGCAATGAACAGTTGGTGCCTACACCAGCAGCAGTGCACCATCAACTCTTCAAATTTAGAATTTCACTGGATAGACACTCGAGATTGATTTCAAACCCCGTGAACACAAACCAGACATGCTATCCAACTGTAAATGACATTCTAAACTCAATAAAATCATTGAAATAGCTTACAAAGGCTGTCTTGATGAAATACTGATCGAAGTCAACACTTTGCCAATTTTGCCTAAAAGTTACGCAAGTGCCCAAAATGAGTTCAGAAGTCTCGAGACTAAAACCAAATGTCCTACTAGCCCAAAGTCTATATTTCGGAGCTTAAAATGCTGATAAGTTTTTTATCTGAGCTTGTTTACTCTAAATATTAACCAAAGTCAACTCTCTCAACTTTAAGAGTTCCAAAATAGAAAAACTATCCTAAAACACAAATGAACTGCTCAAGAACTGAACCGTCAGTCCCGGCAAGTAATAAATGACTTGTAGCCACTGGAGAAAAGTTTGGAATGCTGAAAATGCACAAAAATAAAGGAAATGACATGGAGGGTCATTACACATATTTCTTAATTGCTTTTGTTATCTTATTCCTTTACTTTCATTGCATACTAACTTGTGGGTTTTCTTATTAGGGTAATGTTTTTGTTTTGTAAGGGCTCCAAAGAATGTTGCAAGAAAAATATGAGTTGGCCCGAGAGCAAGAACAACTAAAGGACTAGTTATCATCATGGACTGCCAAGTTTGCCGAGGTAAAGGACTTACAACTCAGGCTTTCTGAGGCTGAGTCTACGAAGGACAAACTTGTTCAGGTGGAACAAGAGAGAGATGTCTTCAGTCGGGAGGCCAGTGGCTTAAGTTTAAAGATGGGCAAACTGAAGAAAGAGAGGTTCAAACAAGTAGAAGCAATTAATTCAAATGTCCTGTGGGAATCTAAGGTAGAAGAGGATTATCGAGCTTTGAAGGAAAATTTTATGTCAAAGGCAATAAAAGCAGCTAAGTTGGAGGCTAGGGCCAAGAGGCTTAAGGAAAGATTGTCTCAAGAATAAGATTTTAGCACAAAAACTACTGCGAAGATGAGCAAGCTAATTGTATGATCTGAAGAGAAAGGTGAGGCATAAACTCAAGGATAAAAGGGTAAAGTTCTCCTCACTTAGATATTAGTTCAAGCTGTAAAAAAATCATGATATTTGGGTTATGAGGTATCAGACTTGGGATCAAGTCAAGGCTAGTACCATTGATATCGATGATCAAATTATTACGGCTTAGTCTTTAGTAGAATTGACTGGCAATAAAGTTCTTGAGATGACTCTGAAAGATCTTGCTTCCTCTTTCAAAGTTGAGCTTCAGATCATGTTGCACCCTGTATCTTGAATTCTAGTCATTTGGGATTAAATCGTGGGAACAGAGGGGAGTAACAAGCCAAATGGGCAGTCCCATTGTCTATTGAACTCCCTTAGGGGCAATCTCATCTTTTACTTTTTTTCCTTACCCCCAAACGATTTAAAAACCCTCCTTTACATTTAAGTCGATACGCTATTTTCATCAGTCAACATCCCTCTCTTCTTCTTCTCCAAAAAAGACGCAAGAAATCTAAGAGACTTGGCTCAAGACTCAAGCCTAATTCCCTCACTTTTGATCACTAGTTCTCTAAACGTTTGAGGTATGTAGAACTAATTGCTTTATCTCCTTCTTCAAGTATTATTTCCCTCCATTTCAAATTACTCTCAAGAGGTCTAGGGTTGAAGGAATTCCCCGTCTTTGTTAATCAATTGAGACTTTTACAAGTTTTTAAAAAATCTGGAAAAAGAACTCAGTAGTTCATGAATATTCATTAGATGTTGTGAATTATAGAAATTCTGTAAATTGCTGCCAGATTTGCAAATATTATACATCATGAAACTTATGGAGTCTATAAATCTTGTAGTCATCTGTTAAATAGTTTGGAGTTTTGGCATGAATTATACATGTATTTTATTGAAGTTTTGGTCGATTAGGGAACTAGTTAGAGGATGAACTGCTTTGCTTGTGATCTTTATGATTGGCTTTCTTTTTCTTTCTCTTTTTAACTTAAAATATTCGTGCCTCCAATTTCGCAATTGTATAGAAAAATTACAACCTACTATATACAGAGGTTATATTAACAACCTAAAGAAGTAGTTAATTACTAGGCTTAGGATACATGAGTCACCAAATTAAGCTTCCCTGTTGCCCAGCAAAGAGGTAAGAACCATGATAATATTCTCTATTGCATCTATGCATATACCACCTGCTGTTGGTTTTCTTGTAACTATAGTGTTTGAATTTTTATTGTGTTGCTAAGACATCACTAGAAACTCCCACTATTGTGTGATAAAAGAAGAACCTCTGCTAGACCACCTTAATTTACTTCGTAGTTTCATAAAATTCTATGGAAGAAGGGACATGAAATATTGATATAGTATGGTAAAATTTTAATCTTTTTGATTCTCCGAAAATGCTAATGACTACAATAGATTATGAACTATGAATCTAGTATGGTTAAATCTCCAATATGGTCCCTAAAGTGGCAAACCTATGACATGAGCCTAATAAGGATAAATCATGAATATGAACTAGTAAGACTAAAACTTTGGGTTAATGATCAGTAAGATAACTATTTTTAATAGTATGAGCTTAAGGGAGTTAGCTGGCTGACCGAGAAGGTGTAAGTCTAAATGACAAATGCCTAAAACTATGTTTACCGATGTAGGATAGAAATTATTCTGCTAGTCGGATAACTCTTTTTTTCATGTGTTTCAAAAATGGATAATTATGGATACTTGCTAGCAAAATATATCATGTCATGAACTATGCCCAAAAAAATATTGTATGGATTAGCTGATCAGGCCGAGATTAGACTCCATGTGCTCACACAATGGTTTATGTAAGTTTACCACTTGCTCCCATAAATAGCTAAAAGGATTAATTCACTTTGCGTTGCCAAATATGACTTCATCTTGTATTATTGTATTTTTATGCTTCACTATTTTCCCCTTGTGTGGTTTTACTTACCAATACATTCCATGTATTGATTATCTTTGGCGCTACATCATTTTATGATGTAGGTTCAGGATCTCAGGTCCGTGACCAGATGCATCACTAGGATCCCTCTCTTCTGCTAGTGGTGAGCCTCCTTTCCATCAGGGGGAAAGTTTGACTTCTTAGCTTTCTTATGTTTATATCAGTCTTAATGGTATACTGGGCCTTGTCCTGACAGATTTCTATCATTTAGTAGAGGCTTCACAGATTATGTCAGATGTTGGTAAAATATTCTTCTTTTCCAGAATTTGGATTTATAATTTTTAGTTTAATACATTTTATATAGTCTTAATGGATTGTGATGAAAAATTTCTTACTTTAAGAGATCATGTTTTAACTTTATATCATTTTTCACTTTATTCAATTATTATAGTTTCATGCTCAGTGATATGCCAGAATGTTCACTCATACTAGCAATAGTGTTGGGTGTGTGCCACGTCCAGGGCCTCAAGTTGAGGTATGACAAACCTGATATCAGAGCACAGAGTTCAAGTGTCCTAGGGAGTCTGTAAAGCCATGTCTAGTAGATTTATAATTATGGGTGTAATGTGCCCCACACTTATAATCAGAATGCTACAAGGAATTTAGGAGATTTTTCCCCTTATTTCATACACTAGATCGTGCTATAGAGTTGAGCCTTAAGATAATGATCATAACTCATGCATTGTTTCATTCTTACCATTTACCTCTCATCTTTAAAGGGATGAGGGATGATGTAAATATAAATTCTTGTTTATGTGTTACTTTCAGATTGACCTATCAGGGATGGAAAAAGTTGCACAAGGACTCAAGAGGAGCTTGAACCAACTCCCTAATGCATTTGAGACTCATGTTTCTCCTCCTAGTAATAATAACACTGTTTTTCCTCCAAAATAGGGTCATTGGTGAAACTCTGGGAACACGTCAGTATCACCCTTGTATTAACTTTAGCACGAGACACTTATGAGTATGCCACATGAATCTACGCATATGTTATCAGTGTGGTCTTTGAGGTCATAAATAGAGAGTTTCTATTTTCCAGCCATGTTAATGACAACATCAGACCCAGTCAAACTGTGCAGTCACCTATTTGCACTCGATGTTGTAAGGGTCACCAAGGGATCTATTATCTAGGTACAAATAAGTGCTTTAGATGTAGACTTCTTGGTCATATTTGGAAGAATTGTCCCTCTATTGGGCAAACTGTAGTAAGAGGAAGGATATCAGGAT
Source organism: Jaltomata sinuosa (assembly GCA_003996215.1). Lineage (NCBI taxonomy): Eukaryota > Viridiplantae > Streptophyta > Magnoliopsida > Solanales > Solanaceae > Jaltomata > Jaltomata sinuosa. The sequence goes on along the minus strand of QJPP01002757.1, from coordinate 188,354 downwards.
CAAGTGGATGTCAAATCCCTATTTTTCATGTGATGCTGGGTCGAGTAGGGGCTGAAGTGTTTCCAGACGTCACCATAAGTATGTTGTCAGATCTTTCCTTGTATGTACTTGGTTTCCCAGGCTTATACTATCTCATGAAGGTTGTTTTAGTCTAGGATTTAGAGGCTTGGTAATTTAATATATTCTATGGGGTGTTGTGAGCCATAAGTAGAGGAGCAATTCCCAGATCATAAATATGATATCATAAGTGTAGAAGGCAGAAAGTAGAAATAGTGTTTTATTGAAGTATGTATCTAGAGTCATGTATCTGTAAACCAAATAATGGGATGGTATTTCCTTCAATGTTGGCTCAAATGTAGCAAGACTTGCAGATTTTATGGTAGTTAGTAGAGATAGAATGGTTGGTTAAGATGACTTGGAGTATAGTGTATCTAGGGAAGAAGTTTAGTATGGTTTGTCTTTATGTTAGTAAAGAGTGATAGTAATATTGTGAAGGATAATGTTCTTGTAGGCTGCAATGAGATAGATGGCATGATTATGGTCGACTAATTTGTCATGAACTTTCAATGGACTAGTGGTTCTTTATTTATTTATTTATTAATATATTTTATTTAATTTTTTTGCTATAGTTCAAATTAGTATAACCTAATAATGTAGTCGTGCATCTTTAGTATTTGATACTAAGCTTGAACTTTAGATGACCACCGTGGTGAAAGAATGGCAGTATGAGAGTGATAGCACTACTTCAGTATGAGAGTGATAACACTAATTTTGGAAAATAGAGCTAGTAGGCTTGATTTGGTGTATAGAGCATCTTAAGTTAGTAATTTAGGGAAAATGTGAATGTGCAAGCATGATATATATGTGAACTAGAGCTGAAACGGTGAATTGTAGCTAACTCACTAGATAAAGAAGAGCCTTAATTTCTAAGTTACATGAGATTCTAAATTAAAAGTGCTTTGTATGACTAGTTAGTACCCTTGAGTTGTTAAGTATGGATAAGGCAAAAGTATGTATTATATGGTGCTCTTAAGAGCTGATTTAAGTGAATTATAGATGGACGATGTTGAGTGTCTTAGTATAAATCTTAAATTTCCATTGTTTTGGGTGGATGTGAACTAAGAGGTGTGATGTTAGTAGGCAAAGAAGAGAAGGAAAAGTTTAGAGAAGTTAGTTATGGATGCTAATGAGAGCTTAAGTTATAGAATGTTGACCGCAGAGGCTAGAGAAAGTTAAGAGAAGTATCTCAGAAGGGAGTCCTAGTATATTGACCTTTGAGCTAAGGGGGAGATGGTGAGGTGATGAACCAAGTCAGGACTTGAGGTTCATATGAGTTCCTTAATGACCCATTCTTAATCTAGCGCATTCCTCGTACCCTAGCCAAGATGATACTCTACCCATGTCCTATCATTCAAGCCATGCCTATGTCTCAGACCCCATCTTGAGTAGTATGATAAATATAAGTCATGAGTGAGCAATATCCTTCTTATTCCTGATGCTCGTACTCTAGTCCTCTAGTGGTTCCCTATGTTTTTGTAAAGGTTAGTGAAACAAGATAGGTTAGGCTAAGATGGGAGAGTTAGATGCTCGGTTATTAGAGACTATGGTATGACTATATTACCTAAGCTATTAAGTGTGGATAAAAGATGAGAATTCACAATGGTAATAGTTAGATGGGGGATATGTAGTGTAATTACGTGTAAAAGTTCTTGAAGTGATTGTAGTGAATAGGCTTGAATGTCGTTAATGGTAAACATAGGGACAATTGTATCAAATGTCTAGAGACTCCTTGACTAGAGTTTGGGATTGGTTGATTTTAAAGATATGAAGAAATAGTGTTCTTGAGGATATAGACTATAGAAGGCCATAAGTCGGACTAGCATAGTCACTTTACGTGTAACACCTTGTACCTCCAAATTGGGCTTGAACCTAGTAAGATCATGCAGTTAGACTTGAAGTCTTATGGTAGTATATACTCATGTGAGAATCATAGGTTGTGAATGATGAAAGGTGACAATCCTAATCCATACTTGCGATTCCTATAAATTCATGCCTTGCACTAGTTAGATCATGTTCCATAGAACGCATGGCTTAGATCATGTCTATGTCTATAACCTTGTACCTTATGATTAGTGCTTAGACGTTCTCTTTATGAGTAGCTACGGAGAGTCATGTTACTATAGTACCTATGAGCCTTAAAAAAGTTCATTATTGAAGTATCATCCCCTATTTCTTACATGTAGAGCTTTCCATGAGTCCATAACCTTCATTTGAGGATGAATGATCCCAAGGAGAAGATATTGTTACACCCTGCATATTGAATTATAGTTGTATGGGATTAAACCATGGGACCAGAGGGGAGTAATAGGCCAAATGGGCAGTACCATTGACTATTGAACTCCCTTAAGGGCAATCTCATCTTTTCCCTTTTTTCGTTAACCCCAAATGATTAAAAACCCCTTCTTCCCATATGATTTGATATGCTATTTTCATCAGTCAACATCCTTCTTCTCTTCTTCTCCAAAATAGATGTAAGAAATCCAAGAGACTTGGCTCAAGACTCAAGCCTAATTCCCTCACTTTCAATCACTAGTTATCCAAATATTTAAGATATGTAGAACTAATTTCTTCATCTACTTCTTCAAGTTTATTCCCCTCCATTTCGAATTACTCTCAAGAGGTCTAGGGTTGAAGTAATTCTACGTCTTTGTCAATCAATTGAGTCTTTTACAAATTTCTGGGAAATCTGGAAAAAAAATTCACTAGTTCATGAATATTCATAAGATATTGTGAATTACAAAAAAATTGTAAATTGCTGCCAGAATTACAAATATTATACATCATGAAACTTATGGAGTCTATAAATCTTGTAGTGTCATTTGTTAAACAATTTGGACTTTTTGCATGAATTATACATGTATTCTGTTGAAATTTTTATCGATCAGGGAATTGGTTAGAGGATGAACTGCTTTGCTTATGATCTTTGTGATTGGCTTTTTTTAAAAAAATTAAAATATCCGTGCCTCCAATTTCACAATTGTATAGCAAAATTACAACCTACTATATACAGAGGTTATATTAATAGTCTAAAGAAGTAATTATTTACTAGGCTTAGGTCACATGAGTCACCAAATTAAACTTCACTGTTGCCCAGCGAAGAGGTAAGGACCATGATAATATTCTATGTTGCATCCATTCATATACCACCTGCTATTTGTTTTCTTTTAACTATAGTGTCTGAATTTTTATTGTGTTGCTAAGACATCACTGAAAACTCTAACTATTATGTGATGAACGATGAACCTTTGTTAGATCACCTTAATTTTCTTTGTAGTTTTATAAGATTCTATGGAAGAAGGGACATGAAATATTTATATAGTATGGCGAGATTTTAATATTTTCGATTCTCTAAAAATGCTAAATGACTACAATAGATCATGAACTATGAATCTAGCAGGGTTAAATCTCTGATATTGGCCCTAAAGTGGCAAACCTATGACATGAGCCTAATAAGGCTAAATCATGAATATGAACCAGTAAGACTAAAACTTTGGGTTAATGATCAGTAAGATAACTATTTAACAGTATGAACTTAAGGGAGTTAGCTGGCTAACCGGGAAGGCGTAAGTGTAAATTTGAAATGTTCGAAACCACATTTGTCGACGTAGGATAGAGATTATTTCGCTAGTCAGATAACTCTTTTTTTCATGTGTCTCAAAAAGGTATAATTATGGATTCTTGCTAGAAAATTATGTCATGCCATGTCCTATGACCGGCAAGGTATAAGATGGCTTAGCTAATTTTTCAAGTTCAGATTCCATACGCTCACATGATGGTTTATGTCAGTTTATCACTTGCGCCCATAAATAACTAAAAGGATTAATTTACTCTGCGTTTCCAAATATGACTTCAACATGTATTATTATAATTTTATGCTTCACTATTTTCCCCGTGTGTGATTTTGCATACCAATACATTCCATGTATTGATTGTCTTTGGCGCTACATTATTTTATGATATAGGTTCAGGATCTCAGGTCCGTGACCAGGCGCATCACTATGATCCCTCTCTTCTGCTAGTGGTGAGCTTCCTTTCAATCAGGGGGTAAGTTTGACTTATTAGCTTTCTTATGTATTATTTCAGTATTAAGGGTATAACAGGGCCTTGACCTGGAAGATTTCTATCATTTAGTAGAGGCTTCACAAATTATGTCATATGTCGATCAAATATTCTTCTTTTTCAGAATTTGGATTTATAACTTTCCATTTCATACATTTTATGTAGTCTTAATGGATTGTGATAAAAAATTTCCTCCTTTAAGGGATCGTGTTTTAACTTTATATTATTTTTTGCTTTATTTAATTATTATAATTTTATGCTCATGTGATATGCCAGAACGTTCGCTCGTACTAGCAATAGTATCGGGTGCATGCCACGTCTAGAGCTTCAGCTCGGGGAGTGATAAAGCCTCACCACCAAAGAGGAGGAAGTTGACTTGGAGACTTTATTTGCCCTTCCTTGCGAAGACCAACCATCTACTTCAACTTCTGCACCTCCTTTGGACAAAAAATCTACAACTCTGGATATGCACCCGGGACCTCTTGACAATATTCTTTCCTATAGTTATTCTATTTGCTTTCCTTCTTGTAAATATACTTTGGGTATTATAATGACCACATTTTAATAAAGTGTTCTTTTAAGATTCATTGTTATTTTTTTGTGGAACTTTTATTTTCTTTCTTATGTCATTATTGAATTTAAATTCAAAGCTTATATTTTGATTTAGGATTTTCTATCCAAAGCTTATATTTAGACTTAGAATTTTTGAATAATTCCAAAACCATTCCTCATTGAAATATTTTGGTAAGAAAAGTTTCGATTTAGTTTTTTAACTAAGGACTAGTTCATACTATTTTGTACAATGACCAAAGGCAGACTCCAATTGGTTTCTTTTTAATTTGCGAGCTATATTTGCAATAATTTCTTGTTTTATAATTAGGATTCTAACTCAATCGGTTCAAAGTTATTTTTTTCATATAACTTTTTAAGTCGAGGCCCTTATGCAAAATGGTGCTTATGAATAGCATGTCCCCTATTCATTCTTGGAAAATCTTATCGAGGAGCTTGGTCCTTAAATGTCTGACTCGAGGATATGAACATATTTGTATGAGAATCCCCATAGTTTTAGAATGAATTAAATCAACTTAAATATAGGACAAAATGTAATAGGTGGAATTCACTGATGACAACTTTCTTTTGATAAATATGACTTCTGTTTCGGTACACAATCTTCTAAAAGATAATAAATTACTATTGGAGTTGTACCTGTATTGCCATCTTTGGTGGACAATCGGTAGCTTTTTATATGATCTCAAAAAAATAAAAATAAAAAGTTGTTGAAGACTGTGTTCGTATTGCCATCTTGAGTGGTTAACTGATAGCCTTTAAATTTTTTAGACTTATTGCATAGTCCCCAATCCCTTTTTTTCTAGTTGTAATAACTTTACATTTTTTAAACTTATTGCATACTCCTAATTTTTATGACAGTCCTAGTGTTGTTGTTGTACTGCTCATTTTGTTCATGAAACTTGAATTCATCCTTTTCTCTTTTACTTCAGTGTGGGGATTCCCTTAGGCCTTTTCCAATTCTTAGTGTCAGTGGAATAGTATCAGTGTACTAGTGAGAGCAGTTATCTCTCCCTTCTTTCCCCTAGTGTTTGAGATAAAAATTGAGTCTTCTTTACCAAAGCTAGTAATGGGAACATGTCGGGTTCATAATACACTTGTTGTTACCTTATTAAAAATCTTGCAAGAAAAAATTATTTGAAACAAATATTGGACAAAAGGAAAAAGAGCATAACACACATCCTTTTGAACTTGAATGTTCCATCATTACTTCTTCAGCAGAAGTATCATTTTAAGTGACTTACATTCTAGTTTCTTTGTATGCGGGTTTCGTCCAAATATGCTAGTTGGTAAGAACCTCTTCTGGTTATGCCCACAATCTTATATGGTCCTTTCTAATTATGTTCATCTTTCTAGCATGAGGATCCTGAGTATTTAGAGTAACCTTCCGGAGGATCAAGTCTCCAATTCTTAAATGTCAAAGTTAAGTTTTCTAGTTGTAATACCTTTCCATCCTCTATTTTTGAGCTGTCATCACAGTTCTTTGACTGGTTCTTCACTGGGTCATTTAGTGATGCACATTTGTTTGATTTAGTTCCTGTATAGCATCTCTAGTCCATTTCGCACCAAAGCTAATTTTCAATATTCATCAAGGAAATCTAACTGTACAGACATAGCTTCGATATTCCCGGCTTTGTTGGCTTGTCCAAACCTTAAACTTGACTCTCTGACTTGGACTAGTATCAATGCCTCTGCTCTGTAAACTAATGAAAAAGGGTTTCTCTAGTGCTTGACTTCACGATTGTGTGATGTGCCTATAATACTCCAGGTAACTCCTCGGTCCTGTCACCTTTAGCATTTTCCAACTTCTTTTTAAGGCTTATCATCATTGTTTTGTTAGTGGATTCTGCTTAGCTGTTGGCATTCTGGTGGTATTTGTTGACACCCAATTTTCTTCCTCCACAATCTAAATTAGTTCCGAGCTTTTTCAATTCCAAACAATTTTTGAAATAATTATTTTATAAAAGTTAAAATATTTTTAAAATCAATTTCAAGGCAATTTTGCCATTTTTCAATAATAAATATACATCTCTATATATACTTATAATGTAAATATTTATATAAATTTTACCTTTTATAAATATTTGAAAAATTAATTTTCTCAAAAATAGTGTTTAAATTAAAGTGTACATTTTATTTTCCTTAAAAATGTCACGACCCGATTTCTCGGTCATGATAGCACCTACAACCCCCCAGTAGGCGAACCAATTCTCGTAGCGCGGAACAATCAGTAATGGGCTACTATCTAACAATTTAAGCGGAAGAACAATTTAATATGCATAAGCAAGGGAATAAGATGAAGAAAATAGATAACAGGAATAATATAACAATGCGGAAGCTAAACCAAATCCAAAACCTGGTATCATTGCATATAAGTGCCCGATCTATATAAGGAGTACAAGGGTCCAAACAACATATACAAAGCTGTCTCCAAGTAGAAATAGAGTACATAATCATAAGATAACTAAAAGCTAAGCTTCGGTCGTCAAAAGCTCACCCTCAGTCCAGAATATCACTAAAATAGCACCTTGTACGAGTCTCCATGAGCTAACGGCAATGGATCACATTAGGATCTGCACCAGAAGATGCAAAGTGTAGGGTGAGAACCAAATGCAAAGCATAAAGTACCCAGTAGGTATCATAGGCCGACTGGGCACATATAAGATAAAAGAGTAATAACAGAAAAAATAGAAGCAACCAGTCACGGCAATCAACAAAAAAGTACACATGAAACTAGCCTAGAGGGAAGACAACAGAACAACATACAAGGCTAGCAAGTAGAATATATATACATAACAGGCACAGGTGAAAGTAAGAAATAGCGCACCTGGGATCCTCACAATAACAATATATACATAATAAGTTCTAGCAATGGAAGGTATACCGGTAACCTCAAGTATAAGGAATGGAAGAGAAGAGTAAAGGTAGACATGTTCGAAAAACAGGAATCAATACCCAAACTACTCATATCACTCTCAAAACCAGAACTAACCACGTTGTAGAATAGTAACTCAAAATCATAACCGAGACTGGAGATAGTGTCAGTATAAAGCAACAAGAGTATGCCTACAGTCCCCCAGCCACCCATACAACCGGGGAACGCAAACAAGTGAAAACAAAACCCTCCGGCATCCCATACTACCAGAGCGTACAATCAACAAACAGTAAACAAGGATGGTACCTCACACAGATGAATGATATGATGCCATGCTAAGTCAAGAGTGATAGTAGTATCGTATGTCACCCGCTTCCGGCAACCTATAAGGCCCAGAAGATAGGATCCATAGAAGGTCACACCCGTATACCCCTACTACACTGTATACCCCCCTCCGACACCCGCAGCTCGCAGCCTCTGGTCCGGAATGACAAGATCCATGGAAACCCCCGACCAACATACTAGATGCCCCGCAATCTCAAATCAATCCCCAAGTAAGGCTGCCTGGAGGGTATCCAGGTCTAAAACAGTAAGTCCAATAGCCCTAGCACACGGCCCCGCCTAGTCCAGCATCACCCCGGAAGCTGTAATAAATAAGTTTAGCACTCGACCCTGTCGAGTCTAGTATGAGTGGTACTAGTGAGAAAATATCCTTTAAAACTCCCTTACCCCAAGAAGACCCATCAAACATTACCAAACCCCTTTAGATCATTTTTACTGAAAACGGGCCCCACGAGCCATCGAAAGTTTAGAAAATTAGTCCCAGTAGGCCCGAAGCCAAAAACCATAGTAAAACATGAGTGAAACCTCTTTATATGCATAAACATGATATGATCAAACACAGATAGCTGCCCCGTAGCTCAAAACGAACCTATCGGCCCTGCATAGGCTCCAAAGCTACTCAGCAAGCATACCCAGCCTAGAAGGATAATTCCATGTCCGGGACTCGCGGATATTCCCAATAACCCACCTTCTATGTTCCAGAGTCGAATCAAGGCCACACAGGACCATAAGGGGGATAATACCAAATACTAAGAATGCTACACACATCGGAGCAAAGAAATGAATGAATAATGGAAAAACGGTCAAGGTCTGTGGTGCCAACCTACCAACCCAACCCAAGGATGCCAGCTAGTATAATTTTATCCGATATATGCTAAGTCTCGGGAGTTAAGATCGTAACCTACTTGTCGTCCGACAACAAGTTGCCCGAACAACAATATCCAAACCCGAATCACTCTGAGAGATCCCGAATGACAACCAAACTATCATAAACATAAATAATACGTTAAAACGAGTCTAATGATACCCCTATTGCTACCATCGTAGTCGGGTCAAAATTTGGGTCACTGGCATGCCCACGAGGCCCACAACCCAAAACCAAAAATGGAAATACACATTATGATCCCCAAGACCATAGGAGTACATGCCCGAAAAACCAAAGAGATTGGGCAACAAATTCGAGCTAAAACAGCCCCTAAATCTAAGAAATCCAAAAATAGATTTAAGGGACGAAAAACCAGAAATAGGCAAGAATTACCTACAAAGTAAGAGAATTACGCCAAGAACTATGAATTGGATGAGTCCAAGAGGCAACAACGTCACCCACGAACTGATTCTACAACAAAACTCAAGCTTGAGGAGGATGGCAACAATGGTGGTTTTAAGCCAATGAAGAGGACAACAATAGAAAGCAAGACGGGGAAGAGAACTTACCAATTGACGAGGGAATTCATGGGATATCGAGGCACAATAATGTTTAGGGCAAGGAACTGATTTGGGAGTAATTTAGAGGGAGTTTGGAGCTTAAAAGTTGGTGGAGGATGGAGAAAACAAGGCTTGTAAATGAAATGAAAAAGTTTTATACTGCCATGGGTACTTCATCATGATCGAGAAGGGACCCTTTACGGTCGCGAGGATCATGCTGGTTAGACCATCGTGATCGCAAAGGCTAGCCACGCGGTCACGAAGAAATGAGATGGAGGGACTTCATCGCTATTGCGACTGGCGACCACGCAATTGCAAAGAACACGGGGCCAGGTGCTTCATCATGGTCGCGAAGGGTGAGTCTCGCGATCACGAAAGAGGCTTGATGCGTGCACCTGCAATAAGGAAAAGTCTGCAACTTTCCAAAACTCGACGGGTATTCTGGGAACAATCAGAAACCGATATCTAGAAACCAATAGTGCTAACAGAGTGGAAACGACATTCCAAACTCAACAGAATCGATGAAACTTCCATACGAGTTCATTTTGGAGAAATGTTGACCCAAGTCAACACTAACGAAAAGGAACCCAAAGGCTCGAAATGAGTCTAGCACACCCAGAACCCGAACCAACCACCTTCAACCCAAACTCATCATTCTGGAGCTGATGGAATCGTAAGATTTTGAATCTGACACTTCGATCATCAAAAGGCACCCAAAGTTACACTTTTAATTCCAAATGGCCTGAAAACAGAGAAAACCACCCAACACCCACACCAAAAGTTCTCAGGCCTCAACTGAAGGTCCAACTAGACCAAACTCAATGCTACGGAACTATCAGAATTCAATTCCAAGCACGTTAGCTAAGAATGTTGACTAAAGTCAACGATATTCTAAGTTAAAGCTCTAAAATAGGAAAAAAGGGCAAAAAAACCCAGCAAGCCATTAATAACTTGGGGCCACTATAGAAAAGCTCTAACAGTATAATAAATGTGCAAATGTAAAGATGACTGGAAGGGTCATCACAACATCCACTACTAAAAAGGACTTTCATCCTCGAAAGTCAAGAAGAAGGGAGTACCTGAAGGCTCGAACAACTGCGGATACTGAGCACGCAACTCACTCTCGGTCTCCTAAGTAGCCTCCTCAACTGGACGATGTCTCCACTGAACCTTCACAACTGAAATCTCCCTAGATCTCAACCTCCTGATATCTCTGGATCGGCTCCTCAACAAATGACAAACTCTAGTCTAACTGAACTGAATCCCAATGCAACACATGGGACTCATCTGGCACATACTGGCGCAACATCGAGACATGAAAAACTGGGTGAACAACTTAAAACATCAGAGGCAAAGCCAACATGTAGGCAACACTACCAACCCTCTGCAGGATCTCAAATGACCCAATAAACCTGGGGATAAGCTTGCCCCATCGACCAAATCTCATCACGCCCTTCACGGGCAATACTCGAAGGAAAACCAAGTCACCAACACTCTACTCCAAGGAACAAAGTCTACGATCAGCGTAGCTCTTCTGCCTACTCTGGGCTGCTCTAAGTCTATCTTGAATCAAACGGACTCGGTCCAAGGAATCTCTATGTAAATCTATACTCAGCGGTCTGGACTCTAACCCATCAAACCAACCCATCGGCGATCCGCAATGCCTACCATACAAAGCCTCAAAAGATGCAATGCTAATGCTCGAATGGAAACTATTATTATAAGCAAATTCAGCCAAAGGCACAAATTGATCCCATGAACCTCTAAAGTCAAGCACACAAGCCAGAAGCATGTCCTCCAGGACCTAAATAGTACTCTCGGACTGGCCATCTATCTGAGGGTGGAAAGCGGTACTAAGCTGAACCTTCATACCCAAATCTTTCTGTATATCTCTCTAGAGCTGAGATGTGAACTGCGTTCCGCGGTCTGAAATGATAGAATTTGGGACCCCGTACAACCAAAAAACCTCGCGAATGTAGATCTGAGCTAACCTCTTAGTCAGCCGATCCACAATCACCCAAATGGAATCAAAACCCCAAGAAGTACGAGGCAAACCAACAACAAAGTCCATAGTAATACCTTCCAATTTCCATATATGAATGGGAAGTCGCTGCAATAAGCCACCCAGTCTCATGTGCTCGAACTTCACTTGCTGATAGTTCAAGCACCGAGATACAAACTCTGCTACGTCCTTCTTTATACCATACCACCAGTAAAGCTATCTCAAATCTCTATACATCTTCGCCGTATCGGATGAATAGAGTATCTAGAACAATGTGCCTCACGTAGTATCAACTAAATCAAATAACCAACTTTCAAAACACAAAGTCATCTATCAAACCTCAGAATACCATCAGAACCTAAAGTAGCCCAGCTGGCCTCACCCCGAACTACCTGATCACAAGGTCACACAAACTCTGATCCTCAAACTGTCAGTTCTAAATCTGATCAACTAGAGTAGATCGGACCTCAACACTGGCAAGAACTCTGCTAGGATCCGACAAGTCAAGCTTAACCAATTGGTTAGCCAAGGACTGGATGTCCAAGGCCAATGGTCGCTCAAAAACTGAAAGTGAAGCTAGGCTGCCCTTACTCCCTGGTTTTTGACTCAAGGCATCCGCTACCACGTTTGCCTTGCCTAAATTGTATCGAATAGTGAAATTGTAGTCCTTCAGTAGCTCAATCCATCTCCTCTGCCTTGAGTTCAGCTCCCGCTGACTCGTAATGTACTAAAGACTATGCTGATCGGTGAATATCTCATATTGAACTTCATATAAGTAGTGCCTCCAGATCATAAGCGCGAACACTACCGCCACCAATTCCAAGTCATGAGTGGGGTACTTGTGCTCACGAACCTTTAGCTGTCTCAACGCATATGCTATCACTCAACCATGATGCATCAACGCACAACTAAGACCGACCCTTGAAGCATCACAATACACAGAGAAACCTTGACCCTCAACCGGCAAAGTCAGAACTGGAGCTGAAGTCAACAAGGGCTTAAGTCTCTAAAAGTTATCCTAGCACTGATCCAACCACTGGAATGGGACATCCTTCCTAGTCAGCATAGTCAAGGGTGCTGCTATGGAAGAAAATACCTCAATGAACCATCTGTAGTACCCAGCTAAACTAACAAAGCTGCGAACCTCGATAGGAGTAGTAGGTCTAGGCCAATCACGAACCGCAGAAATCTTACCCGGATCAATTCTAATCCCATCCTTAGACACCACGTGTTCTAGGAATGCAACTGACTCAAGCCAAAACTCACACTTTGAGAACTTGGCATAAAGCCGATGATCTCTTAAAGTCTGAAGTATAGTCCTCAAATGGTGCTCATGCTCGTCCCTACTCCTCGAGTATATCAGAATATCATCAATGAGGACTATCACGAACATATCCAAATACGGGCTAAGCACCCTATGCATCAAATCTATAAAGGCTGCGGGGGCATTAGTCAACCCAAAAGACATCAAAAGGAACTCATAGTGTCCATAACGTGTCCTGAATGCTGTCTTAGGGATGTCCTACGCCCTAATCCTCAACTGATGGTAGCCGGACCTCAAATCAATTTTCGAAAACACGGCTGAACCCTGGAGATGGTCAAATAAGTTATCAATCCTCGGCATCAGATACCTATTCTTCACTATCACCTTATTCAACTGCCGATAGTCAATACCCATTTGCATCGACCCATCCTTCTTCTTCACGAAGAGGACAAGAGAACCCCAAAGAGACACACTCGGTGTAATGAACCCCTTAGCCAATAAATCCCGGAGTTGCTCGTTAAGCTCTCTCAACTCAGCAGGAGCCATACGATAAGGTGGAATAGAAATGTTCCTGGTGCCCGTCTCTAACTCAATGGCAAAATCAACATCCCTCTTAGGTGAAAGTCCTGGCAAGTCGGTAGGAAACACATCTAGGAAGTCTCTAACCACAGGAACAGACTCAGGAGACGAAGGGTCATCACTAGTATCACGAAAATATGCTAGATAAGCTAAACACTCACAGGAAATCAACTTCCTAGCTCGAAGATAAGAGATGATCCCAGACGGTGCATGGCTAACAGAACCCTACCACACAATCGGGGATACACCGGGCATGGCTATGGTAACGGTCTTAGCATAACAATCCAAAACTGCACGGTGAGGGAATAACCAATCCATGCCCAGTATCACATCAAAATCTAACATATCAAGGATCATCAAATCACCCCAAGTCTCCAAATCACCAACATATATCACACAGGATCTCATAATTCAATCCACTACTAAAGAATCCCATAATGGGGTCGAAACAGACACAGGCACAGATAATGGCTCACTAGCCAACCCCAAAAAAGGCAGAAAGTAGGAAGATATATATGAACAAGTGAATCCAGGATCAAATAAAGCCATAGCAAACTGATAGCATACAAAAATTGTACCTGTAATCACAATATCTGAGGCCTCTGCCTCCGGTCTCCCAAGGACCGCATAGAACTGACGATAACCTCTACCTTCCCGACTGCTATCCCTACCACTTGCTCTGCCATGCGGAGCTCCATCTCTACCCTGAACTCCGCCTCCTCTAGCCGATGGCTGAACGGAGAAAATAAGCTAAACTGTACCCCTCTTGGGGCAATCTTTAGCAAAATTGCCACTAACTCCGCACTCATAACAAGTTGTACCCCGCTGAGGGAAATCTCTGGCAAAATGAGTGCTGACCCCACAGTCATAGCACGGCCCTAACGGAACACCCTATCGAGACGAACTCGCTAAACCTATGTGTCCATCTTGGCCTGATGCCCAGAAGTAGTACCTCTCGCAGACTGACCACTATGACTATGCTGACTGCTTTGACCCTGCTCAAACTGAGAACCAGAAGCCTAAAATGATGTTTGAACTGGTCAATTGGCCTGACCCTGATGCTGCTGTGGCTGATAATCCTGGCCCCACTGGCCTGAACCTCTACCACAGTTTCTAGAACCACTGTAGCCACCCTGATATTGAGGCCTCTTATCTATGGCCCCCTGATCATGTCGCTGTAAGTCCTCCACAGTACGGGCATAGTCTATGATAGCCTAAAATGACCGACCTCTGGCAACCAATATCTCAGCTGACTGCCTAATCTCTAGCCTCAAACCCCATACAAATATGCGAATCCTATCTGCCTCGGTAGGAATGATCATAGCTCCAAATGGTGTTAGCTGATGAAAATGGGTCTCATACTCCGAGACAGTCATAGAATCCTGCATAAGCCGAGTAAACTGCTCACTGTGCCTCTCACGATCACTCTGAGGCAGGAATTTGGCCATAAAGACCTCATAAAACTCGGACCAGGTCAGAGGAGGTGATGTAGAAGATCTGCAAGCAACCTGTGCGCTCCACCATAACTTCGCTGGGCCTTCCTGCTGATAGGTGGTATAACTAACTCCGTGAGTCTCCAATAAACCCAGATAGTGCAACATCTCCTCACATGTAGTAAACCTCGATGGTGCCAATCGCAAGAACCTACCCAAAGCCTTCTGCTCCCCATCTGTCATAGCTGGGCGAGGAGCAAGAAGCTGTGCAACTGAAGAGATCGGAACAACCTCAGCACGAGGAGGCACAGTAGCAGGCTGCGTTCCTGAACTCTGAACACCCAGGTCTGCCCACTGAGCAGGTGTCTGTGCTACCTTAGAAGGTTGCTCTCTAATCATACCCAATACCTGAACAAGTAAACCCGTAATATCCGAAGACTGAGCTGGGGCTGAAGCTGGCACAAAAATTGGTGCTGGAACTGGTCCCGATGTTGGTGGTACCTGGGCTTCCCCTGGGTCCACATGCTGCTGCTCTGGAGAGAACTCTAGCTCATAGTAATACATAAGATCTACCTCAACCCTAGCAGCCCTAGCTGGTGCCGCTGATCTGGGGCATCCACGACCCCTACCTCTACCCTTGCGACCACCCCGACCCTTAGCTGGAGTCGGAGGTGCAGGGGCAAGAGGCTCTCCTCCACCAGAAGTTGAAGATCTTGTAAAAACTATCTGCAGAAGAGTAAACCAGAGTAAGTAATATTTCCAAAAACTTTCAAGGATACTACACACGAGATAGAAACAAGAAAAATCCACTTCTTCCTAAGATGTCACTGTAGCCTCCTGAATGATTGAGAAGGACGTCTCCGCCCTGATCCGCAGGACTCTAGACATTGAATCCTATACCGATGATACTGGTGAACCTAGAGCTCTGATACCAAGCTGTCATGAGCCAATTTCTCGGTCATGATGGCATCTACAACCCCTCCAGTATGTGAACCAATTCGCATAGCTCGGAACGGTCAGTAATGGGCTACTATTTAACAATCTAAGTGGAAGAACAATTTAATATGCGGAAGTAAGATGAAGAAAATAGATAACAAGAATAATATAACAATGCGGAAGCTAAACCAAACCCAAAACCTGGTATTATAGCGTATAAGAGCCCGATCTACATAAGGAGTACAAGGGTCCAAACAACATATACAAAGTTTTCTCCGAGTAGAAATAGAGTACATAATCATAAAATAACTAAAAGCTAAGCTCCGGTTGCCAAGAGCTCACCCTCAGTCCAGAATATCACCAAAATAGAACCTCGCACGAGTCTCCACGAGCTAACGGCGATGGCTTACACTAGGATCTGCATCAGAAGATGCAGAGTGTAGGGTGAGCACCAAATGCAAAGCATAATGTACCCAGTAGATATCATAGGCCGACTGGGCAAACATAAGATAAAAGAGTAATAACAGACAGAATAGAAGAAACCAGTCACGACAATCAACAAAAAAGTACACAGGAAACTAGCCCATAGGAAAAACAACACAACAACATACAAGGCTAGAAAGTAGAATATCTATACACAACAGGCACAGGTGAAAGTAAGAAATAGGGATCCTCGCAATAACAATATATACATAATAAGTTCTAGCAATGGACGGTATTCTGGTAACCTCAAGTATAAGGAATGGAAGAGAAGAGTAAAGGTAGACATGCTCGAAAAATAGGAATCAATACCTAAACTACTCATATCACTCTCAAAACCAGAACTAACCATGTTGTAGAATAATATTTCAAAATCATAACCGAGACATGAGATAGTGTCAGGATAAAGCAACAAGAGTATGCATATAGTCCCCCGACCTCCCATACAATCGGGGAACGCAAACAAGTGAAAACAAAACCCTCCGGCATCCCATACTATCAGAGCATACAATCAGCAAACAACAAACAAGGATGGTACCTCACACAAATGAATGATATAATGCCATGCTAAGTCAATAGTGATAGTAGTACCATATGTCACCCGCTTCCGGCAACCAATATGGCCTAGAAGACAGGATCCATAGAAAGTCACACTTGTATACCCCTACTACATCGTATACCCCCCCATCGGCACCCGCAGGTCGTAGCCTCTGGTCTGGAATGGCAAGGTCCATGGAGGCCCCCGACCAACATACTAGATGCCCCACAATCTCTAATCAATCCCCAAGTAAGGCTGCCTGGAGGGTATCCAGGTCTAAAACAGTAAGTCCAATAGCCCTAGCACACAACCTCGCCTAGTCCAGCATCACCCCAGAAGCTGTAGTAAATAAGTCTAGCACTCGACCCCGTCGAGTCCAGTATGAGTGGAACTAGTGAGAAAATATCCTTCAAAACTCCCTTACCCCAAGAAGACCCATCAAATGTTACCAAACCCCTTTAGATTATTTTTACTGAAAATGGGCCCCACGGGCCGTTCAAAGTTTAGAAAATCAGTCCTAGTAGGCCCGAAGCCAAAAGCCATAGTAAAACATGGGTGAAACCTCTTATATGCATGGACATGATATGATCCAACACAGATAGCTGCTCCGCAGATCACAACCAACCTAACGGCCCTGCACAGGCTCCAAAGCTACTCAGCAAGCATAACAATCCTAGAAGGATATTTCCATGTCCGGGACTCACAGACATTCCCAATAACCCACTTCTATGTTCCAGAGTCAAATCAAGGCCACACAGGACCATAAGGGGGATAATACCCACTACTAAAAATGCTACACACATCGGAGGAAAGAAATGGATGAATCATGGAAAAGTTGTCAAGGTCTATGGTGCCAACCTAACTACCCAACCCAAGTATGCCAAATAGTATAATTTTATCCGATATACGCTAAGTCTAGGGAGTTTAGACCGTAACCTACCTGTCGTCCGATGATAAGCTGCCCAAACAACAACGTCCAAGCTCGAATTGCTCTGAGAGATCCCGAATGACAATCAAACTATCATAAACATAAATAATACATTAAAATGAGTCTAATGATACCCCCATTCTACCATCGGAGCCGGGTCAAAATTCGGGTCACCAGCGAGCCCATGAGGCCCACAATCCGAAACCAAAAATGGAAAATCACATTATGATCCCCAAGACCATAGGAGTACATGCCCAAAAAATCAAAGAGATTGGGTAACAAATTTGAGCTAAAACAGCCCCTATAGCTAAGAAGCCCAAAAATGGATTTAAGGGATGAAAAACCAAAAATAGGCAAGAATTACCTACCAAGTAAGAGAATTACGCCAAGAACTATGAATTGGATGAGTCCACGAGGAAGAAACGTCACTCATGAACTGATTCTACAATAAAATTCAAGCTTGAGGAGGATGGCAACAATAATGGTTTTAAGCCAATGAAGAGGACAACAATGAAAAGCAAGACGGGGAAGAGAACTTACCAATTGACGAGGGAACTCACGGGATATCAAGGTACAATAATTTCTGGGGCAAGGAACTGATTTAGGAGTAATTTAGAGAGAGTTTTAAGCTTAAGACTTGATTTCTCGCTAGAAAATAAAATGAAAAAGTTTTATACTGCCAGGGGTTCTTCATCGCGATCGCGAAGGGACCCCTCGCCGTCGCGAGGATCACGCTGGCTAGACTATCGCGATTGTGAAGGCTAGCCACGCAGTCACGAAGAACAGAGAAGGAGGGACTTTATTGCGATCACGACCGACGATCATACGATCACGAAGAACATGGTGCCAGGCGCTTCATCGCGGTCGCGAAGGGTGAGTCTCGCGATCGCGAAAGAGGCAAATCTCGATGGGGCATTTCAGACATAATCAGAAACCAATATCTAGAAACCAATAGTGCTAACAGAGTGAAAATAACATTTTGGACTCAACGGAATTGATAAAACTTCCATACGAGGTCATTTCGGAGAAATGTGGACCCAAGTCATCACTAACAAAAAGGAACTCAAAGGTTCAAAATGAGTCCGGCACACCCGGAACCAAACTAACCACCTTCCTAACCCAAACTCATCATTTCAAAGCTGATGAAATCATCGGATTTTGTAGCTGACACTCCGATCATCGAAAGTCACCCAAAGTTACACTTTCAACTCCAAATGGCCTGAAAACAGAGAAAACCACCCAAAACCCACACCGAAAGTTCTCAGGCCTCAACTGAAGGTTCAACCAGACCAAACTCAACACTACAAAGCTAACAGAACTGTCAGAATAAAATTCCAAGCGCGTTAGCTAAGAATGTTGACTAAAGTCAACGATATTCTAAGTTAAAGCTCTAAAATAGAAAAAAGGGCAAAACAACCAAACGAACGACCAGGGCACCAAAGTACCGGTTCTAGCAAGCCATAAATGACTTGGAGCAGCTACAGAAAAGTTCTAACAGTACAATAAATGCGCAAACGCAAAGACCGAAAGGGTCATCACAAAAAATCAATTACAATATAACTAGTCTGTTATTCAAAATAATAAGGCTTTGTAACAAAATAGGTAATTTATCTTATTTAAATAGGAAAAGGGCCTAAATTACCCCTCACCTATTGGAAATGATACGAAATTACCCCAAAGGTGGATGAAGGGTATTTTTGTAATATTTCCAATAGGTGAGGGGTAATTTAGGATCTTTTCCATATTTAAATTAAAAAAACATGAGTAGTTGAATAAGATGTTATTATCCCATTTTAATTTTATCCAAATCCTTCCAATTAAATCGATTTTGGTCATCCCTTGAATTAAATCTGACCATAATTGTAATAAAAATGGCAAGGTCTTAAACTCATTTGAGACCATTGAATTCAACCAACAAGCCCAAATCAAAGCCCTTTTTCTCCTCAAAATTTTGGACCACTTGAGCCCAATTTCACATAACTCGATCCGGACCACCTTCACATTAAACCAATAGACCCTTAAAATCTTCTTCCTTTTTCCTCGTTAAAGTGCAATGCGTAAGAACCCTAACAAAATTCAAACGATGCTGCCCTTCTATCTCTCCTTCCCTTCTCTTTGATTTAGTACGGTCCAACGTGCAAAGCATGAGATTTATACTGAAGAAGGTTCTAGAAGTGTCACGACCCAACTACCAGGACGTGCGGGCACCTTCTCTAATCCATCTAGATAGGAGAACTCTTATCACCCGAACAAACAGGTAATGCGGAAAAAGAAATAAATCATGAAATAAGCCTTTTTAATATATGAAAACGTTTACAAGATATGTGGAAAAGCCTTTTACAATTTGAAAATAGCCCTCCCTAGAACCTAGTCTAAGCTGGTACAATATCTACTACAAGAGTGATACTAAAATAAAAGAAGACACAACTCCTACCGTAGAAGCAAGAAGTAGGAGCTACTGGAGATTCCCATCATCGTGTACCTATGAAACATCACCAACCCTGTAACCATACAATACCCAAAAAGGTATAGAAAGAGTAGAATCAGTACAAACACACGTACTGGTAGGCATCATCGGTCGATCCGAATCCACTCATACCATCATATAAGAAATCAAGGGAATGCACAATTAATTACAATACTCAACCCTTCAACATTCACCTTACCAAAACCCAATGTCAGCTCAAGCCTGCCTATCCCTTAGACTTCCAAAGTCACCTTGACACCTAGACTTCCCAAGTCACCTTGTCACCTATACTTCCCAAGTCACCTTGTTACCTTGTCACCTAGACTTCCCAAGTCACCTTTTCACCTAGACTTCCTAAGTCACCTTGACACCTAGACTTCCCAAGTCACCTTGACACCTAGACTTCCTAAGTCACCTTGTACATTGCCAATATCTATGTCCATACCCGGACTACCATTTTCTTACCCAAGTCAACCACTATGACTCAACAACCCGGAGTAAACCCCACTACTTAGTGAGGTAGACCACACCTGTCGTACTACCACCTACTAGTACAAAACCACCCTAATGACCCCAGGACCATACTCGACAAGTAACTACAACCAACATTATAACCAAACCACAAGTCTCCTCCTTAGCTTATCAACCGCACGTAGCAAGTCTAACTGACATTGGCAAATCTTAGTGACAACCAACATATATCCTTTTTACATAACTTGGACCATAAAAGGATCCCTAGTACATCATCTATGCCCATAACATATGACCCTGGTTCACAGAAGAACCACCTTTTCACTTATGCATACTAACCCAACCCTTCAAGGACCAACTATACGCTAAATAATAATCACTCATGCCCCCTTTCAGGAACCCAACATGTGAAGAACAAATAGTACACCCGCACTGAGTAAAGTAGTACAACATATAATAACAGTTAGTAATATAACTCCAGACTCTCAGTCTACCTTTTGACTTATCAACCACAGGGAACAGGTTCAACAATCATTCAACAACAATAATAAATACGACATTTACCCTTTTTCATTATCAAACCAATCAAAGATCCCTAGACCAACACTTAAGTGTTAACATGCGGTGCCTGGTCTACCCTAGGACCATCCCCACATTTAAGTGTAATAACTCGGCCTCTCAAGGACCAATGTAATAAATAACAAATTTAACAATCAACCCGATACACTCATGGAATCATCGACAAACATAGTCAATAATGCATAATTAAACCTGTACTAGGTGTGGTACCCGAGAAAACTAATGTAGAACCTATACCATGAGTGGTACCCGAGCCAACCATTAGTATCTCGTACCAGGCATGGTACCCGAGCCAGCCATTAGTATTTCTCATACCAGGTATGGTACCCGAGCCAACTGTTAGTATTTCCCATACCAGGCGTGGTACCCGAGCCAACCGTTAGTAATTCCTGTACCAGGCGTGGTACCCGGCCAATCGAATATCACACAGAATCCAACAGTCACAAACAATGAACAAAACACATTTGTAAACCAACAAGCAATAACACACAGTTCATTTTACAAGACTGTTATTCGGAAATATAGACATTCATAACTATTCCCTAAGCATGCAAATCATACAATACTTAAGCAAAAGCACACGAACATACAATGCATAAAGGGAACCAATAACCATCACCTACCCTCCATTCTGGGTACATAAACTCAACCTTTAAACCCCGTTCGAAGACTAACCCCAGTTCACCCCCTAATGCCTACTAGTAGGTACAACCATTCCTGACCCTTCCCCTACGACCGAATTGCAACATGAGAAAGACCTCCCCTAACCCTGGTAATTCAACTATTTATAATATTCTACTTCCTCTATAACAAACATATCAGATAATTCCCTCCTTAACCTATCATTAATTTCCCAAGCCTTCCTCGAACCTTCCCGACACTCTAGACCTTGGAATTTATCATCATACAACCCATAATTAATCATGACAACCCGGAATATTTCCACACATTATCACAACCCAACCATTTCCAGTTCAACCAATTCAACTACAACAATCCTCTAGACTCCGTGACCGGAGGCCTAGCCATGGATTCTCCTTTTTGGTCATACAATAAGTACGAAATAAAAATAGGTCAATCTACGCATGAAGAAAACCTAGCCTACCTGGATGCTAAGCAGCTGCGTAGTGTAATTTTTGGCTGTGTGAAGGCGCTCCTTGATGGATGATAGGCTCAAAATCTATGGTTTCACGTTCTTTTAACCAGAATCTCCCCTCCCCATAACTCCCAAGCCTTGGAGTAGCCAAGGAGGGTTATTGGAGTAACCCTCATCTATTTTGGGGCTGAATGGGAGAGGATGAAAATATAAAACCCATTTTTGAGTTTTCTTATCTCGTCGCTCCGCTATAGCGATACCGCCATAGTGGAGCCTACCGCTATAGCGGTGCTGACTGGCGTTGACTTCTACTATAGTGGTAGTATCTCCGCTATAGCAGAGGCTGTTATAGCGCTATTTCAACTATCATAGAGGTTGATACAGAATAGAACCTCAAAAAATCCCCAAAAAATGGCCCATTTCACAACACACTTCAAATCTTGACGTTCCAAACCAACACTTTTACGTCAACTTCGATACCAGGAGTTCTACTCACCCGAATTCATTTCCAAAAAGTCCCTCGGACTCCTTAAGGTCTTGGATAATGGAAACATTAGCTTGACCTGAGTTATAATACCCAATACGCACCCAGATTTCCCTAGACCTTACCTTGCTCAGAATTCATTCGAGGCTAGCCTAGCCCAAGATTTCCAACACTTCAACCTGGAAGTTTTCTAACTCATTTCATCCCACAAATAACCCACCAGATACGAGGTACCTTTTAATAGCGACTGAACAGGTCGTTACAACAGATACCAATTTACCCATCGTTCATCCCTGAATGATCTCTAAGGCAGAAATAGAAGAATGAGCCTGCCCCTGAACCTTAATGCTCTTGCTTGATAGCGTAAATATAAACTTACACAAACCACCAAAACTTTCCAATCCCTTGGTGTACCCAACTCAATCAAAATTCAACTCATTCCTACTCTATCAAGGAATTCCTTCCTTCGAGCTGCACAAGGCTAACTAGATTACCCTTCCCTGAGTGCCCAAGAAATTCAGGGCCTCATCGAAACACTAGAGCAAAAGAAACACAACTAACAAACTAAAATAATTTTTTTATGCTAAGAGGACTAGATCCCATAATGGCGAGCCCTTTCCCGCTATACTTGGAGTTCTACTAACCCGAACTCTATTTTGGAAGCTTCCTACAGGGTACTATACCCCTCACATATCATAGTATCACCTTACTCCTGTCAACACTATGCCCTGAGACACCACGTATCTCTAAACCACGCAACAACAAAAATTCCATTGGAACTCATCCTAGCTTGAGGTTTTTGTCAACTCTCATCTTAGGGGAAATTCTACCCGGGCACTTACACCCTAACCAATGCTATGGGGAGCACACCCCCACCACTCAATGAGCAGTAATACCAGTATTATCATGATCAACAATAGGAATAACAAAGTTAAAAAACCCATTTAATAACCTCTCTCCCTCAACTGACCTTACCACTAAGGATCATCAATAATAAACCAACCAATAATCACCCTAATAACATAATCCTATGAGCAATGTCTAATACTACTCAGCCAATTACGAGTCATTTTTGCCAAATTCTACATGGGTGACTATTCCCACCAGTGGCAAATTAAAATTTCACCAATACCCCGGGCTATCATATCTACCCCTTCCTCTTATCGCGCATGGATGCTAAATAATTCCTAGGATAGGTCACAACACAATTAGCGATTTAAAATGACCCGGGAATGAAAAACAAAATAAGGGAAAAATAGGGTAGGCATTCTGCCTCGAGCCTCCCCGCTATTCGAATTGCCATTCTGCTATCGCAATATTACCGCATTGATAGAAATTCCTGCTACATAGGGATTGCCATAGTGGTACCGTTCCGCTATGGTGGTCCCGATGGTAACAACCCCAAAAAATTAAATTTTCAGTAGAAACAACTCATCCCCATTCTTGGTTATCGTTATTAATAGCATAAGTCCCGCCATGGTATTTAAACAACACCCCAAGACCATTCTTGGAAATGTACAGAACAAAACTTAACATCCAATATCATCACAACAAACTCGAATTATGAAAGAAAACTATTCACAACAACACATTCTCGTCATCATGTTCAAACAAACCCCTTGTTCCCATGGTTCCTAACTAAGTCCTTACTGTCCTAGAACCAAAGCTCCCTTACAGTCATATGTCTCACCCCCTTACCATCTTAACCAATGATAAGTCCCATTTTTCGAAAGGTAATACGGAATTTTAAATCAATACGCATGGCAACTCATCAACCAGAACACATAAATTCAAATTATGACTTTTACCGGACCAAAATATCCACAATAAGGCAAGTCAATTACACACCAATAAATTCAGTTAGCCAAGAACTACAACACACAAAGTTAAAATAACCGAGTCACATATAACATTCTCTATTCATCCCATGGATGACTATTAGTTGCCCATCCATGCTTTACCACAAAGACTTTCTTACCACCATTCCCGCTATTAAGCAATAATAGTCCTTGTCCCTGGTACTTATTCACATACCAATCAATTGAAACATAAGTTTTCACAAGTATATATATCATTTTCCCTTATCATTCTCACCAATGATAAGACCCTGCCCAGCATTTAGCATTCTATTTTCCACTTAAAATCACAAAACAAGAATTCTGTTAATCATTAACACATAACCAAGTTATGACCTTTTCCTAACCACAATATTCATAGCAAATCAAACAATTGTAAACCACACGTTTGCAGTTATTCAAACAACATCAATACACATAACCACAATCTCAAGTCTCAAGCTTCAACACTCAATCAAAACAGTTTCATTACCTTTTATTCGCCTCAAGGATGACCATTAGACGATCCATCCATACCTTTACATAGCCTCCCCAGCCAGATACCAATTGGAACCTTCTCGGTCCCAATTTTCCTTACTTGTGTCATCTCAATCAGAGTCAAATGACATCCTTTTTCCATGTTGAGATATCAATTGGAATCGAGAGATACCAATTCGACTCAACCCATCCAAGCAAGTAACAAAGCACACGAAAGGAATGAAAGAAGAGAGATGTTTCCTAGAATGTTTCATAGCTTTCCAAATATTAGATTTGGACGTCAGCACACCAATCCGTAGGACTCTATTTGATATTTTGCTCTTGAACTAGAAGACTAGTAACCTGGGCTCTGATACCATTTGTTATGACCCAACTACCAGGCCGTGCGGGCACCTACTCTAATCCACCTAGATAGGAGAACCCTTGCCACCCGAACAAACAGGTAATGCGGAAAAAGAAAAAAATCATGAAATAAGCCTTTTTAATACATGAAAATATTTACAAGATATGCAGAAAAACCTTTTAAAATTTGAAACAACCCTCCATCAAACCTAGTCTAAGCCAGTACAAGAGCTACTACAAGAGTGATACTAAAATAAAAGAAGACACAAATCCCACCATAGAAGCAAGAAGTAGGAGCTGCTGGAGATTCCCATCATCGTGTACCTATGAAACATCACCAACCCTGCAACCAGACTATACCCAAAAAGGTATAGCAAGAGTAGAATCAGTACAAACACACGTACTGGTATGCATCATCGGTCGATCCGAATCCACTCATACCATCATATAAGAAATCAAGGGAATGCACAATTAATTACAATACTCAACCCTTCAACATTCACCTTACCAAAACCCAATGTCAGCTCAAGCCTGCCTATCTCTTAGACTTTCCAAGTCACCTTGACACCTAGACTTCCCAAGTCACCTTATCACCTAGACTTCCCAAGTCACCTTGTCACCTAGACTTCCCAAGTCACCTTGTCACCTAGACTTCCTAAGTCACCTTGACACCTAGACTTCCCAAGTCACCTTGAAACCTAGACTTTCTAAGTCACCTTGTACATTGCCAATATCTATGTCCATACCCGGACTAACATTTTCTTACCCAAGTCAACCACTATGACTCAACAACCCGGAGTAAACCCCACTACTTAGTGACGTAGACCACACCTGTCGTACTACCACCTACTAGTACAAAACCACCCTAATGACCCCTAGGGCCATACTCGACAAATAACAACAACTAATATTATAAACAGACCACAAGTCTCCTACTTAGCTTATCAATCGCACGTAGCAAGTCTAATTGACATTGACAAATCTTTGTGACAACCAACATATATCCTTTTTACATAACCCAGACCAAACAAAGATCCGTAGTACATCATCTATGTCCATAACATACGACCTTGGTTCACAGAAGAACCACCTTGTCACTTAAGCACACTAACCCGACCCTTCAAGGACCAACTATACGCCAAATAATAATCACTCCCGGCCCCCCTCAAGAACCCAATATATCAAGAACAAATAGTAGACTCGCACTGAGTAAAGTAGTAGAACATATAATAACAGCCAGTAGTATAACTCCAAACTCTTAGTCTACCTTTTGACTTATCAACCACCGGGAACAAGTTCAACAATCATTCAACAATAATAATAAATATGACATTTACCCTTTTTCATTACCGGACCAATCAAGGATCCCTAGACCAACACTTAAGTGTTAACATGCGATGCCCGCTCCACACCAGGACCATCCCCTTATTTAAGTGTAACAACCTGGCCTCTCAACGACCAATGAAATCAATCATAGATTTAACAATCAATCGAGTACACTCATAGAACCATTGAAAAACATAGTCAATAACGCATAATTAAACTCGTACCAGGCATGGTACCTGAGCCAACCAATGTAGAATATGTACCAGTCATGGTACCCAAGCCAACTAGTAGTATCCCATACCAGGCGTGGTACCCAAGCCAACCATTAGTATTTTCCGTACTAGGCGTGGTACCCGAGCCAACTGTTAGTATTGCTCGTACCAGGCATGGTACCCGAGCCAACCATTAGTAATTCCTGTACCAGGCGTGGTACTCGACCCAACCGAATGTCACACAGAATCCAACAGTCACAAACAATGAACAAAACACACTTGTAAACCAACAAGCAATAACACCCAGTTCATTTTACAAAACTGCTATTCGGACATTTATACATTCATAACTATTCCCTAAGCATGCAACTCATACAATACTTAAGCAAAAGCACACGAACATATAATGCATGAAGGGAACCAATAACCATCACCTACCCCCCATTCCGGGTACATAAACTCAACCTTGAAACCCCTTCTAAAGACTAACCCCAGTTCACCCCCTAATGCTTACTAGTAGGTACACCCATTCCTGACCCTTCCGTTAGGATCGAATTGTAACATGGGGAAGACCTCCCCTAAACCTGGTAATTCAACCATTTACGACATTCTACTTCCTCTATAACAAACATATCAGTCCCTCCTTAACCTATCATTAATTTCCCAATCCTTCCTCGGTTCATCGAACCTTCCTAATACTCTAGACCATGTATTTTATCATCAAACGACCCACAATTAATCATGAAAACCTGGAATATTTCCACATATTATCACAACCCAACCATTTTTAGTTCAACCAATTCAACTACAACAATCCTCTAGACTCCATGCCCGGAGGCCTAGGCATGGATTCTCCTTTTCAGTCTATACAATAAGTACAAAATAAAAATAGGTCAATCTAGTCATGAAGAAAACCTAGCCTACATGGATGCCAAGTAGCTGCATAGTGTAATTTGTGGCTCTGTGAAGGTATTCCTTGATGGATAACAAGCCCAAAATTCATGGTTTCACATCCTTTTATCCAGAATCTCCCATCCTCATGACTCCCAAGCCTTAGAGTAGCCAAGGAGGGTTCTTGGAGTAACCCTCATCTATTTTGGGACTGAATGGGAGAGAATAAAAATATAAAACCCATATTTGAGTTTTCTGATCCTGTCGCTCAGCTATAGAGGTCCACAGTTTGCTATAGTGGTACCACTATAGCAAAACCTACTGATATAGCGGTGCTGACCGTCGTTGACTTCCGCTATAGCGCTAATTTCTCCACTATAATAGAGGCTGCTTTATCACTGTGTGAACCGCCATAGTGGTTAACATAGAACAGAACCTCAGAAAATCCCCAAAAATGGTCCATTTTTCAGAACACACTTCCAATCTTGAGATTTCAAACCAACCTTTCACGTCAACTTCGATATTGGGAGTTTTACTCACCGAAATTCCTTTTTGAAAAGTCCCCTGGACTCCTTAAGGTCTTGGCTAATGGAAAAACTAGATCTACCCGAGTTATAATACCCAATCCACACCCGCATTTACCTAGACCTTACCTTTCTCATAATTCATTCAAGACTAGCCTAGCCCAAGATTTTCAACTCCTCAACTCAAAAGTTTTCTAACCCGTTTCTTTGCAAAAATAACCCACCCGATATGAGGTGCCTTTTAATAACGACTGAAAAGGTTGTTAGAAGAAGCATCCAAATTATTCTTACATGATAATAATCCTTCATACTATGATTTTTCTCTTGAATTTACTCTGAAATTTATATAAATTCATACAATACTCACAGCTGGATCCTTATCCATTAGGAAAATTTAAATTTTCCCTTATCCCATATCTAAAATCCCCCTCCCCCAAACTTCCTATTCATTTTCCTATATAAACCCCATTTTTTGGTCTTTTAAAAAGAGATTTTACCCTCTATCTTGTGAGTTTTCATAGTATTTGAGATACATTCTCATCTAGTAGATAAACAGAGTCTCTAGAAAAGTTTCTTATTTAATTTTGCGAATTTGAGGTAAGTCAGAAGTGGGTGGAGTGATCTTCAAGGCTGGTCTCCAAGTTTGCTATTTTGTAAGAGGTATAATTCCATCTTTCTTTCCTTTCCTTTCATTTGTTTTCTGTTTGTGTGTTAGTCTAGGCTTAGTCATTTAGTTTCTATTTTAGATATATAATTTATGTCTTAGTTGTTTAATTTTTGCTTTAGTCTATTAGCTTAGTTTAATTTCTGTTTTTCATTTATTTGTTGTATTGTAGGTGTTAGTCTATATTGTTTAATGCTTGTTTGATTCCTTAGATGTTCAAAGTTAGCCGAGTCTTATTTATAATTTCTTTTGCTGTTATATTAGCTATTTGTTCTTGTTTCTTTGTCTCAAAGACATGCCATGTGACACTGTCTTAAGCAAAAGTGTAACACTCCAAAATTTGAACCAACTTTTAAACTTAAAATTCTAGATTCAATGAAGTTTCCAAGATCCATGGGCCCAAGCCACGAGCCGTGGATGGAACAATGGGCCATGAAAAGGCCTTGTGGATCAATCCTTGTAGAGCCTCTCCTCAGGTCTGAGACCACGACCGAAATTCATGGGTCATGGATGGGACCACGGTCCGTGGTTTCCCCTCGTGGAAATCAGACTGAGGGTCACCTATTTCCTCTGAAACCATGGGAGGTTTCTATAGTCTGTGGAACATTCCATGAGCCGTAGACCTTGCTCGTGGAAATCAGATCCGCAACATGTCTTTTTGGCCAAGAAATCATGACCTCCAATTACGGTCCGTGATCTTGTCTATGGGCCGTAGACCTCGTCTGTGGAACCTAGGCCGAGAATTTTTAACAATTTTTTAGAATTAAATCTCTGGGTATTTTTGTAATTCTCCACTCTTTAAACTTCTAAGTTAAGTCATTGTTGGAAAAATTAAAGGGGTTTTGGTCTCACTTAGTTAGTTCTTTATTCATTCTCTCAATTCAAGCTCCAAAAAAAAGAAAAGGATTCTTCTCTCAAACTCCAAGGTCTGGGGTTTCATCTTCAAGTCTCCAACTTCAGATTTTTGCTAAGAAAAGCTTGGGTTCAGGTATGTGGGTATTCAATAAGGGATTCGTTCCACCCTTATGCCCAAACCTATAATTTTACCTTGATTTTATGAAATTGAAGAATTGGGGTTCTTACCCAAATTATGATTTTGCTATGACACTAATTTATTTACATTGGGATATGCTTTCTAATCATTTACCCATGATTTTATATGAGAATCTTCAAGTATTTCAAAAACCCACGAATTTGTGAATGATTTCTAGCATGATTTCACCCTATTGCATGTTTTCAAGGTAAATTTGCATGTTTAGATAACATGTCCTTAAGTATTTGTAAAATTGCATGCCTAGTTTTTTAAGCTATGAATTTTAGAAAATAGTATATTTTGAACTATGGCTATGTTACATTTTTAAGACTCATGAAATTTTGAATAGCATGACACTAGATATGTCGATATGATTTTTGAATAGATTTGACATTAGATATGTCCATAAGTTATGAACAGTGTTGGCATCTAGATATGCCACAATATATTTATATGAGCTATAGTATATTTTTTAGAGTAGTATTTAGCACCACGTTGGACTAGATTTAGTGTACCTAAAGTTCCAGTATTATGTTGCCACTGTAGGTTGTCCTCTGTGGCTCACTTCAGGATCCTTAGTTATATAGTTCTAACCTTGGTCAGTTAGGACAACCTTTTTCAGTGTAGGGTAGCAGACTGGATTCTATGTAGCTCACATGGTCTATGTCAGTTATGAGAATCTCCCACAGAAATGGTTTAAAGCTTTTAAATGCATTTGACACTTTGCTTTTAGATTTCAGACTTACTACTTATGCTTTACAAATATAAATATGTTTTCAGCTTATGATATTACATTGAGTCATTACTTTGCAGATTTTACTATCAGCATATGATTTCAACTTTTGTATGTTTTAAGAATGTTTTACTACAGATTATGCATAATTCACATGCTCAGTACATTCTATAGTACTAACCGCATACCTCTTTGTGATACTTCTTATTATGATGTAGATTCAGGCACTCATTCCCAGATTTTTAGCTAGAGACCACAGGACTTCCAGTCGCAGTTGGTGAGTTCTCATCCTTTGAGGACTAGATATGAGTTTAGCTATCGTTATGACTTTTCTTCAGCACTTAGAGTTAGCTGGGGTCTTGACCCAGCAACTCATTATGTCAAATTTTAGAGTCTTTTCAGACATAGCTAGACAATTAGTATTTGATGTTTAAGATTTTGTTACTCTTAGACCTTTATTTTATGCTTAGTTGGATTGTCTACTTATGCTATTTATGCTTCTTCTATGATTGTCATTGTTATATTTAAATTATGCTAAAGCCAAGGGTTAGATTGAGGTCACTTATGATTCCAGGTTTCATGTTATATTTAGGGGGTAGCCTCAGGGCGTGATAAGAAGTTATAGTCTAAGTCCTCCAATCAATTATGAGATTTAACATAGGTCTAGGTTTCAATTGCTTAGTTCCTTCCTTCATGCCTATTTGAACATCTTGAATATAATAAATGAGTAAATTGTGATGTGTTGTTCTATCCCTTAACAAGTCTTATATGCTTTAATGTGATCACTAAAGTTTGAATTTGGAAGTTCATTTGAGATGTCCATGTTTAAATTCTGTGACAAAGTTTGAGTCATTAATAAGAATTTTCAAGTATCCTTCTTTACTGATTTCTATGTTTGGCTTTAGAGGTTCATTAGATTGTTTATTTCTTTGCTTGTGTGGATGTTCATTATCTTAACTTGTTCAAGTTCAACCTTCTATGAATCCTTTCTTGAAAATGTGCTAAGTGTTTAGCTATAGTATGTATTGAATCTAGTCTATGCTTTCCTTGCCTTCAATATTTCATACTCAGATCCTATGGGCTCCTTTGTTTCATTTTAAGCATCATATGATAAGATCTTTTGAGTGAAGTATAACCGAGAAGGTTGTGATTGCTTGAGTATTGCATATTCTTAAAAGTTTAGAATTTTGCCTGGTCTAAATTTTTTGTTTGAAATCATGCCCTCTTTGAAACTATTTTAAGTCTAAACCTGTCCTCAAGTTTGTTTGCTTATCCACCTCTCCCTATAAATGCTGAGTTAAGGTCTTCTGTGCTAGAAGTCCTTGTGTTTTATTTTCTTAAGTTAATCAATGTTCTTTTTCTTTGGTTTAGCATGTTGGAAAATATATTAATCTCAATTAGTTTGATTGTTTCTTTACTTAGAAACTATCAGTGATTCTTGCTAAGTAATTTGTTGGTATGGTGGAACATTATGATCTTATGATATTTAGACTGTTAAGAAGACTTCCTTCCTCTAAATTTTTTTTCATGTAATCTGGGTGAGTCCTGAATAAACTCTAAAGCTCCCCTTTGCATTTTCGGTGGGCTGACAAGCCCAACACCTTATTGATCTCAAGCAATTTGGAAGCTAGTATTGATCTCAACCAATGGAATAAAAATCTGATTTGGGCCAAAGCCCGAAAATTAGAAAATATTATCAACAGCTAAGTCTAAATAGACTAAAGGAGAAAAAAATAGGCCAAAGTTCCAAAAATCAGCAAGAATAGTGCAGCAGTAATGGCTCTAAAGGTTGTTTTCTCGAAGAAATTTGGACAATGGCTAAGTTCATTAGCTTATTCATTATACTTTAATAACTGTTTATTGTACTAATTTTATTTTTGGCTTAGATGAATCTCCTATGGTATTGCTAAAATTGTTATGGAATCCTTTTCTTTTAAAAAATAATAAATTATATTGATATGCTTTAATTTCTTGCAAAGTCTTTGTCTTCAAACTCATTTGTCACTTAGGAAAATTTAAGCTATTAGAATAACTTGGGAAATCCACCATATTCCCTTCATAGTTATTGAAAAAGGTTTTAAAAAATTCATGTTTAGTAATTGGACTAATTGTTTAGTTCAAGGCCTTAATCTGGATAAAAAAAAAGAAAAATAAAATTATTTGACTCCTCGTCTAATTTATTTCATCCCTTGAATTAAATGAACAAGTAGCAAGGAACTCTACTCATTCAAATAGTTTTATAAATAAAGCAATTTCCATAATTCTTTTTCTCAAAAAACCTTTGAAATGCTCTTTACTTCAAATAAATTTTCAAAGTTAATCAAAACATTATTTTTAGAAAAATAGCCGGATAACCACATGCTAGTGGATATTTCAAGTGCTTAACACCTTCTTAAAGTATTAATTTGAACCCTTACCCGAATCTTTGGATTTGTAAAGGACTTTCCTATTAGAATCTTTTGAAAATAATAAGTTTTCTTAATTTCTTTCAAAAAATAAATGGTGACTCTATTTTTAATATTTTGAGACTTTCTTTAAGTTTTTAAAATAAAAAAAGATGATTTTCACATCATAACAGAAATGACAACTCTGCTGGAGACTCAACTAGGTTCTGACCAAAATATTTTCTAACTTTATTTGACTAACTATTCAAAGTTGTAATAATTTGTAATTTAATTTTTCTTGCAATCATGTGTTTAATTCATGCCATATAACTGTTATTGCATTCATAACATCCTTCTGCCAAATGATATTGGTTTTATTTATCTTTAAAGAATGATTTGTGATCCTGCAGTCATTTTTCATAGATAACCCTTTTCAAAATATGTGATGATTTATTAGTTCATTATTGTCATGATCCAACTACCGGGCCGTGCGGGTACCTACTCTAATCCACCTAGATAGGTAACTCTTACCACCCGATCCAACAGGTCAAAATTAAAAAGAAAAACCAAAACTAACCTCTTTCAATGCATGGAAACATTACAACCTTTTATTTAGGAAAACCCTCTACAAAGAATATAGTAACCCATTTCTTACGACTGAGAAATAACCTTCCCTAGAATCTAGTCTAAATAGGTACAAGAGCTACTACAAGAGTAAAACAGAAATGTAAGAG
Organism: Jaltomata sinuosa; assembly: GCA_003996215.1. Taxonomy (NCBI): domain Eukaryota; kingdom Viridiplantae; phylum Streptophyta; class Magnoliopsida; order Solanales; family Solanaceae; genus Jaltomata; species Jaltomata sinuosa. Next base: position 154,593 of record QJPP01002757.1, on the reverse strand, counting down.
AACAAAACTCCCAACATGGAAACAATAATAGAAGCTGCTGAAGATCACCGTCATCCTGTACCTATGAAATATCATCGACCTTGCAACCAGACTATACCCAAAAAGGTATAGAAATAGTAGAATTAGTACAAACACACGTACTGGTAGGCATCATAGGTCAATCTGAATCCATTCCATACCATCATACAAAAATTAATGAAAAATGTGCAATTAATTATAATATTTCAGCCCTTCAACATTCGCTTTACCAAAGCCCAATACCAACCAAAGCCTGCCTATCCCTCCGCTGCCAACTCCACCACTATGAGATGCTAGGCTCTGACTCCTAGGACATTCCCAAGTCTTCTTGACCCTGAGACTTCCCAAGTCACCTTGACACCTAGACTTCCCAGGTCACCTCGTCACCTAGACTTCCCAAGTCACCTTGACACCTAGACTTCCCAAGTCACCTTGTCGCCTAGACTTCCCAAGTCACCTTGACACCTAGAATTTCCAAGTCACCTTGTCATTACCCGATATTTATGCCCATACCCGAACTACCTTTTCCTTACCCCAGTCGACCATATGACTCAACAACCCGGAGGAAACCTCACTACTTTGTGACATAGACCGCACCTATCGTACCGCCACCTACTAGTACAAAACCACCCCAATGACCGCTAGGGCCATAATCGATAAGTAACAACATATCACATTATAACCAGACAATAAGTCTCTTCCTTAGCTTATCAACCGCACGTAAAAAGTCTAACCAACATTGACAATTCTCAGGGATAACAAACATATATCTTTTTACATAACCCAAACCAAACAAGGGTCCCTAGGACATCATCTATACCAATAACATACGACCTCGATTCAAAAAAGATCCACCTTATCACTTAAGTACACTAACCCGGTCCTTCAAGGACCAACTATATGCCAAATAATAATAAATCCCGGCCCTCTCAAGAACCCAACATATGAAGAACAATAAGTAATAATTAGACCCATAACAATATGTTTCCAGACTCTCGGTCTGGCATATCTAGACAAATCCTGATAAAATATGAACTATGCAGAAGCTGAAAACATTTATAATATCTGAGATGGGAAAGGAAGCCTAAACATGTCTGAATATCAAATATAAATCAGAGTATGATGAGTCTGAAAAACAACACTAACAACTCAATAGCTGAATCTAGTCTATGTCTAAAAGCCTCTAACTGATGTGAGTTGCTGAGACAAGCCCCCAGCTAACTCTAAAGGTCTAAAACTAGGATATAATGCTAAAAGATTAAAGATAAAGTGTCGTCCTCGAGCTATGAGGACTCACCACTGATGCTGATGAGTGGGGACTGGAGAATCGTACTTAGCACGATATGGATGCTGAATGCCTGAACCTACATCATGATAAGATGTAGCACAAAAGTATGTGTCAGTACTTCGAATGTACTGAGCATGCGGTATATATGCAAATCTGTAAAACATAAGTACTGAATATGGAAATACGTACTGAAGCATAAATTGAAAGATAAGCTAAATGCAGTGACCAAGTAACTAACATGAATATATTGTATGCTGAACTAAATAATTGAATACAATGTCAAGGAAATATGGGTATGACTGTGGGAGACACTATTAACTGACATACCCTAAGCTGAGCTAACTATGGGGCCAACCTGTAACCCTGGATGGAAGGGTGTTCACACCTTGCCAAGGGTACAAGCAAATCTGACGTAGATCTACTAAACTGATGTCCACATGGGACAAAGGTGATCAACCTAATCTGACAGCTGACTGATGTGACGCTAATTTACGTCACTTTCGACTCCTTTTTACTAAGAACAATCGTACGTTTTCAAGCAACCGTTGTTGTTTTTGATGTTTTTATGTTGTATTTGTAGGAAATGGAAACAAACACGGAAACGGAAGAAAGTACGCGAAAAACAACATTCTGCCTAAGAGTGACGGCCTGAGTGACGGCCCGTCACAAGGCTGACGGTCCGTCACTGGGACCGTCAACTTAAGGCAGCATCACTGCCTAGCAGTGACGGCCCAGGCGATGGTCCGTCACTGCCTTGACGGTCCGTCAAGCCTGACCGTCACGCTTAGGCAGTGGCGTGAGGCGGCGACCCGCGTTTTGGGGATTCCTAGCCCGTTTTGGATTTGGTTTCTTTGACTCCTATAAATACCCTATGATAGGTTTATGTAATTAGAAGACACCCAATAGTTTTAGAATAGTTTTTAGTCATTTTTTGAGAGCAACAACACGTTTTCGGATTCTTGAATTCGTGTTCGTGAGTTCTTGGTTTTTCTTGTTCTTGGATTATTGAAGATTGGTTTTCATTATATTGTAAGAACTTCTTCTCCTTATTATGAATTCAATTCTCTTCTTTTTCTTTATAGCATGATTAACTAAAACTCCCGCAACTAGGGTTGTGGGAGCCATGGCAAACGTAGCAATATAGATTCCGGGTAGCGTTGGGTTCGATTTATGTATTGTCACGTTGTTAATCATACATTATGTCACGTTTTCTAGTGGGTTGCAAACATTAGAACATGCCTAGGTTTAATTTGCTTGAGAAAGAGATTAAAACCGGGAAACTTGATTAACAACAAGGATTCGAGACTACCAACTCTCGTCTTAAAGATTAATGCCGTAACTGGATTAATCTACTTGATGTTAGGATTGAGAGCTAAAAAGCACATCTTTTTGAGATCGAGAGAAGATAAAAGGAAATTTGTTTATTTGGTCGAGAGACGTTTAGACGATACAATTGACGCAATCACATCGTGACATTCATATAGAAAGAACCCGGTTAAGCCTAGAATCGACATTGTTACAACGCCATGGTAACCACGTCCCTAGTTCGCATTCTCTCCTACTGATTATTTCTCCTACGTTTATTATTGTTTTGTTTACAATTTGATTACAAAACCCCTCCTGTTATTTACTGGAAACGATTGACGACTAGTCACATACTTCACTAAAGTCTTAATCATCACCATATTCTCTGTGGGATTCGACCCCAACCTTGTTGGGTTATATATTTGACAACGATCGCATACGCTTCTTAAATTGAGGTGTAGTTTGAGCGTTATCACTGACCCCTTTCATACCTACGGTGGAGCTGTAGTTCTGGGACTTGGGGACTGCTGCTAAAGGTCTCAGTCTAATCTGACAGTCAAGCCTTCATCCCTTTATCCGCTCAGTACTAAGTCTACTCCCAACTAAATGTAAGCAATGATATGCAAGCTGAAATACTGGATAGCTCAAATACTAATAATCATTTGAGAATGCAACATACATATACTAAAACTGATGGCATTCTAATTTCAAAGCATGGTTGTCTAAATTATCTACCTAGCAAGTATAATTTATGAGTACTGGAATTTACACAAGCTAGGGTTTCTGAATCTTGTTCATGTGACTATGCTAATTCTCCAAGAAACATATAATAAATATCACATAAACTATAACATCTAAATTGCAATGAGTCCCTAAGAAATAGGAACCCTAGGTCTGAACAACTTATGGAGAATTGAAGAACTGAACTGAGTCTAGGGACTCAATGGGTGGAAGGAACCCACTGAAGAAATCCCACATAGCTGGAAGAAGGTTCTACAATTGAACCTTGGATTTTTAAGGCTGAGCTTGAAGACAAACCTCTTGCTTGTTCTTGAGAGGAAACACTTCTTTTCTTGCTTTAAACTGCTAAGTGTCAATTTGGTTTAGGAGTAATGAGGGAAAAAGAGTAAAAACCCTTTAATTACACTGGAATGCCCCTAACTTAAAACAGAAATTGCAGACAGGTCGCCCGATGGGCATAAAACCTGAGATGACCCATCGTCCAGGGTGTCGGAATAGAGTAGACTAGGCTGGTCCTCTAGAAAGTCTCCACGATGGCTCCCACGGCCCGTAGCATGCACTGATTGCCCATTGGGACAAGAGAGGTTGAGATGGGGCACTAATAGTTTTCCATGGGCTACCTCATGGCCCGTCAAACCTCCAATGCTTGTGGGGACCCTTGTCTAAATAAGATAGACTTATAGAGCCTCTGGGCTCTTCCACAGGGCCGGGATGAGCTGTCATATCCACGATGCTCGTAGGTCAGCCCGTGGGGCTTGATTGCTAGATGAAATTTCTCTGAGTTTTTCTGAGCTTTGGGTTTTAAATGCTGGTCTGAATTCTAGGGTGTTACAATATCCTCCCCTGGGATCATTCATCCTCGAATGAATACTAAGCTGAGTTGGAAGGGAAAGAGTTGCAATCCCTACCAACTGAATACTAGAAGCTGATATCTGACGGAGTCCAGTTCTAAGTACATGAAAGCATGTTGAAAATACTGGAATAGCTAGGAAACCATGATACTGAGACTAACATGCACATGAGGCGACTGAAGGACTGGAGAGGAATTATTACCTCAAGATAAAACTGAGTCGGAAGGAAATTGGTGAGGATACTTGGCCATCATGGCTGCTTCTGCTTCCCGAATAGCTCCCTCAACTGACTGGTTCCTCCATAAAACTTTCACCGAAGTGAATTCCTTATTTCTCAACCTACGAACCTCAAGGTCAAGACTTTCAACTAGAACCTCCTCATAGGTGAGGCTATCCATCACAACCATACTCTCTAAGGGCACAATCGATGTCGGATCACCAAAACACTTTTTCAACAATGATATATGGAAAACTGGATGAACCCTACTATTTCTGCTGGAAACTCTAAGTCATAAGCCACATTACCAATCCTCTTTAGAATCTTGTAAGAGCGTACATATCAGGGACTGAGCTTCCCTTTATTGCCAAATCTCATCACACCCTTCATGGATTACACTTTCAGGAAGACCCAATCATTGATCTCAAATCTAAGTCTCTTCTCCTCACATCTACGTAGGACTTATAGCGACTCTGAGTTGTCTTTAACCTTTCTCTAATGAGCTAAACTTTCTCCATGGCCTCATGAACCGACTCTGGTCTAATCAAGGCTGCTTCACCTACTTTAAACTAACCAACCGATGACCTACATCTACGCCCATAGAGTGCCTCATATGGGGACATCTGAATACTGGATTGAAAACTGTTATTGTAGGAGAACTCAATAAGAGGTAGGTGATCATCCCAATTACCCTTGAAATCGATCACACAAGACCTCAATATGTCCTCTAGGGTCTGAATGGTATGCTCTGCCTGACCATCCGTCTGTGGATAAAATGATGTGCTGAGATTTACCTGAGTGCCAAGACCTTTTTGAAAAGACTTCCAGAAATGAGATGTAAACTGATGACCCCTATCTGAGATGATAGACAAGGGAACCCCATGCAACCTGACTATCTCACTGACATAGAGTCTCCAATACTCCTCTGTGGAATCTATAGTCTTAACTTCTAGAAAATTGGCTGATTTGGTCATCCTGTCCACAATCACCCAAATGGAGTCGTGTTGTCTGCATGTACTAGGCAAACCTGTAATGAAATCCAGGTTGATCACCTCCCACTTCCAAGTGGGAATGCTAATATCCTGAGTCACACCTCTTGGTTTCTGATATTCTACCTTAACCTGTTGACAATTGGGACACTTTGCTACAAAATCTGTAATATCCCTCTTCATGCCATTCCACCAATAGACTTCTCATAGATCACGGTACATCTTAGTAGCACTGGGATGAATGGAATATCTAGAATTATGGGCTTCTGTAAGGATCTGCTGCCTCAACTCACCCACATTAGGAACACATAAGCGACCCTGGTAGCGAAGCACACCATGTCCCCCTGGGGAGAAAACCTCTACACTCTCTTGATGAAATTTACCCTTTAACTAAAGCAATATGGGATCACTGTCTTTTTTCTCTTTAACCTCTGCTACCAAAGAAGATTCTGACCCATTCTGGACTATCACACCACCTTCTATCATATCCATAAGGCAAACTCTTAAGCAGGCAAGCCTATGAACATCCCTGGCTAATTTCTTCCTCTCTTCCTCAACATGTGACACACTACCCATGGACAGTCTACTGAGGACCTCAGCCACTACATTGGCCTTACCTGGATGATAGAGCAAATTTATATCATAATCTTTGAGGAATTCAAGCCACCTTCAATGCTGGAGATTCAATTCTTTCTAAGTGAACACATACTGGAGTTTCCTATGGTATGTGAACACATCTACATGAACACCATACAAGTAGTGTCTCCAAATCTTTAGGGCGAAAACAACTGCTGCAAGCTCAAGGTTATGAGTTGGGTAATTCTTCTCATGAATATTAAGCTGTCTGGATGCATAAGCTATGACCTTACCACGCTGCATCAGAACACAACCTAAGACGGCTCTAGACGTATCACAATACACCACAAAATCATCTAAACCCTCTAGTAGAGTTAACACGGAAGTTGTAGTCAACCTGATCTTCAATTCAAGGAAGCTGTTCTCACACTCATCTAACCGCTGAAACTTCACCTTCTTCTAAGTCAACTTGGTTAATGGGGTAGCTATGGATGAAAATCCTTCTACAAATCTCCTGTAGTAACCGGCCAAACCCAAGAAACTCCTGATGTCTGTCGGAGAGGTAGGTCTGGGCAAGTTCTTCACTGCCTCAATATTTTGAGAATCAACTCGAATTACCTCACTAGACACCACATGACCAAGAAGAGCAACTGATTTCAAAAAAATTCACACTTACTAAACTTGCCAAATAATTGGTGATCTTTGAGAGTTTGCAATACCACTCTCAATGGTCTGCATGCTCTTCCTCACTTCGAGAATATATGAGTATATCATAAATGACGATAATGATTAACAAGTCTATATACTTCTTGAACACTCTTTTCATCAAATCCATGAAAGTTGCAGGAGCATTCGTCAGCCCAAAAGACATGACTACAAATTAATAGTGATCATACCGAGTTCTGAAGGATATCTTTGGAATGTCACAATCTCTAACTCTGAGCTGATGATAACTGGATCGGAGGTCTACCTTATAAAAGCAACTAGCACCCTAAAGTTGTTCGAATAAGTCATCAATCTTGGAGATGGGATACTTATTCTTTATTGTGACTTTGTTCAACTGATGGTAGTCGATGCACATCCTGAGAGAACCATCTTTCTTATGCACGAACAATACTGGAGCACCCCATGGAGAGATGTTGAGTCTAATGAAGACCTTATCTAGAAGGTCTTTCAACTGTTCTTTTAATTCGTTAAGATTAGTTGTAGCCATTCCGTAGGGAGGAATCAAAATAGGCTGGGCATCTGGAAGGAGATCTATTTCGATGTTGATTTCCCTTTTGGGAGGAACTTCGGGAAGATCTTCTGGAAATTCATTCACCACTGGGACTGACTCAAGAGTTGGGGTCTAAGAGTTTGAATCCTTAGCCCGAAGAAGATGATAGATAAAACCTTTGGAAATCATCTTTATGGCCTTAAGGTAAGAGATGAATCAACCTACAGGCACTGAGGTACTACCCTTCCACTCTAAGACTGGCTCATGTGAAAACTGAAAATGAACGATCCTAGTTCTGTAATAAAGTGAGGCATAATAGGAATGTAACCAATCCATGCCTAGAATTATATCGAAGTCAATCATTTCTAACTCTACAAGATCGGTTGAGGTGACTTTCTGAGAAACTGTGATAGGGAAATTTTTGTATACTTGTCTAGCTATAACTGGATCACCAACTGGAGTAGAGACTGAGAAAGGTTCTAGGAGGGTTTCTGGACTGACACCAAAATTTACTGCTATGAAAGAAGTTACAAAGGAAAGTGTAGCCCTTGGGTCTAATAATGCATAAATATCTAAATGGAAGACTTGTAAAGTACCCGTGACCATATTGGGAGAATCCTCCAGATCCTGTCGAGTCTAAAGAGTATAGATCATGTTTTGGCACTGGCCACCATCTGTACCAGATGAGGAACCTTGCTGGAGCTACTGTAGAACTAGATTGATTCTATAGGCGAGCATACTTGCCCTTCTATGAAGATGTTGGACAATCCCTCATTCTGTGGCCTAGCTTGCCATACCCAAAGAAATTTCCCCTACCTTGCATACACTCACCCTGGTGGTTTCTGCCACCCTTCTTGAAAATGAGATGAGTGCGCCCACTAGTAACTGTACCTTAGGACTTGGAACCTGGCACTCTATCACGTTGGTCCTGCCTGGACTTAGGCACCAGAGCACTAGCAGAAGATGGGGCTAGAGCTGAAGAGTTCTGGCATAACTGAGAGCGGTTGCCACTATCTGACCTGTGCTGAGAGTAATTAAAGTCACCTATTCTAGCTCTCTTGTTATCTCCCCCCCTCTCTTTGATCTTCTCCTCTTCGATCTGCTGGGCATAAGTCACCAACCTAGATAAATCCATTTCCTTAACCAGTATAGTAGTCTTGCACTCCTTGACCATATCATCGGATACACCAGATAAGAACTTACTCATACGAGCCCTGGAGTCAGCTATTATCACTAGAGCATAGTTGGATAACTGAGTAACCTTGAGTGCGTACTCCTGCACACTCATATTATTCTTCTTCAAATTGATGAACTCTTGGACCTTGGATTTCCTGAGCTCAAGTGGGAAAAACCTATCTAGAAATGCAGTCTTAAAGTGGTTCTATGTCACCGTACCTGCATTAGCATAACGAGATTCCTGCCATTTCTGATACCAAGTGTAAGCCACTACTTTTAGCTGGTAATCATCTAAGTCTGCACTCTCGACCAAAGTGACACCCATAATCTCTGTCACTTTCTGAATGTCATCAAGAAACTCCTGTGGATCCTCTTCTGACTTGGACCCATGAAACTCTAGAGGGTTCATCCGAGTGAAGTCTCAGATTCTTGTGGCAGCAGTGTTGGCCTGAGGTGGAGCTGGTGCCACTACCTGCTGGTTGACCTGAGTGGTCATGGCCTGAGCAATCACTTGGAATGCAACCCTGAATTCAGCTTGGGTAACTTTCTCATTTAGAGGGTCTACCGGGGCTGCTGGTGCTGGCTGAATCCTTACGTTGGCTCTTCTGGGAGGCATTTTTATGAAATGCGTAGAGCACGAGTTAGAAGGGGATTAAATAGAGTTCATACTCTATAGCACAAGATGGAACAGAATAAACTGAAGTTTTTCCTAATGACATCTCATAGTCTCTCCCCCAAATGTATGGCGCGCTTCACACCCATGAAGAAGACTCTATTCGACGTGGCTTTTAGACATCCTAGGATACTTGAACCTTATGCTCTGATATGAAGTTTGTCACTCCCAGAGGCTACTCTTAGATGCAACATGGTGCTCAGTGTCATAAGTTACCCCAAGCTAACCCATGGTCTGGCATATCTAGACAAATCCTGATAAATGATGAACTATGCGGAAGCTAAAAATATTTATAATATTTGAGATGGGAAAAGAAGCCCAAACATATCTGAATATCAAATATAAATCAGAGTATAATGAGCCTGAAAAACAACACTAACAACTCTATAGCTGAATCTAGTCTATGTCTGAAAGCCTCTAACTGATGTGAGTTACTGGGACAAGCCCCCAATTAACTCTAAAGGTCTGAAACTAGGATATAATGCTGAAAGAATAAAGATAAACTATCATCCTCGAGCTATGAGTACTCATCACTGATGCTGTTAAGTGGGGACCGGAGAATCATACTAAGTGCGATCTGGATGCTGAACGCCTGAACCTATATCATTATAAGATATAGCACAAACGTATGCATCAGTACTTCGAATGTACTGACCATGCAGGATATATGTAAAGCTGTAAAACATGAGTACTGAACATAGAAATACATACTGAAGCATAAACTGAAAGATAAGCTGAATGTAGTGACCAAGTAACTAACATGAATATATTGCATGCTGAACTGAATAACTGTGAATCTTGTACATGTGACTATGCTAATTCTCCAAGAAACATATAATAAATATCACATGAACTGTATTATCTGAATTGCAATGAATCCCTAAGATTTATGAACCCTAGGTATGAATAACTCATGGAGAATTAAAGAACTTAACTGAGTCTAGGGACTCAATGGGTGCAAGGAACCCACTGATCAAATCCCACATACCTGGAAGAAGGTTCTATGGCTGAACCTTGGATTTTTGGGGTTGATCTTGAAGAAAACCCTCTTGCTTGTTCTTGAGAGGAAACATTTTTTTTCTTGCTTGAAACTGCTAAGTGTCGATTTGGTTTAGGAGTAATGAGGGAAAAGAGTAAAAATCCTTTAATTACTCCCAAAATGACTTAGGATCAGAGTTAAAAGAATTGGGTAAAGACTAAAATGCCCCTAACTTAAAACAAAAATTGTAGATTTTCTTTAGCTAGACAGGACGCCCGATGGGCGTCGGACCTGAGATGACCCATCGGCCAGGGCGTCAGAATAAGGCAGATTGGGCTGGTCCTCTGGAGAGTCCCTACGATGGCTCCCACGACCTGTCGCGTGCACAACTGCCGTGGTGATTGCTTGTCAAGACAAAGGAGGTTGGGATGGGGCACTGGTGGTTTTTCACGGGCTGCCCCATAACCCGTCGCACCTCCGACGCTTGTGGGGACCCCCATCTAGCTGAGATAGACTCACAGAGCCTCTGGTATCTTCCCACAGGGACCTCGATGGGCCGTCGTGTGTACGACGCCCATGGGTCAGCCCATAGGGCTTGACTGGTAGATGAAATTTCTCTGAGTTTTTCTGAGCTTTGGGTTTTAAATGCTTGTCAGAATTCTGGGGTTTTATAGTAACCATAGAATAAATCCATTCTATCCTTCCCGGACCCACCAAGGATCCCTATAACAACACCTAGTGTTAAGATGCAATTGGTCTACTCTAAGACAAACCTCACATTTAAATATAATTACCCGGCCTATCATAGGCCATGTGCAATAATCACAATTCAAGAATACAACCCGGTCCAGTCATAAAACCATCGAAAGAATACAATTAATTCAAGTAAATCAAAACCCATACCAGGCGTGGTACTCGAGCTTACCATTATGAATTCCCATACCAGGCATGATACCCAAGCTAACCGATATATCCTGTACCAGGCGTGGTACCCGAGCCAACCCATAAGTAACCAGTCCCAGGCGTTGTACCCAAGTCAATCAATAAGTAACCTGTACTAGGCATGGTACCTGAGACAATCAAATGTCACACAGAAATTCAACAGTCAACAACAATGAATAACAATACACTTGTAAAACTAACAAGCTATACCAACTACCTCATTTCACAAGACTGATAACGGACAATTAGACATTCATAAACCATTCCCTAAGAATGCAACTCATATAATACTACGCAGTAGTACATGAACACATGATGCATATTGGGAAAACAACAACCATAACCTACCCTAATCCCAGGTACATAACTCAATCTTGAATCCCGTCCGAAGACTAAATCCCCGTTCACCCCCTTTTGACATATAACCAGTGGCTACATAAATTCCGGACTACTCCTAAGACAGATACAACATGGGGAAAACCTCCCCTAACCTTAGTAAATAAACCATTCTTGTTATTCTACTCTTTTACGCCCAATCATTTATGAAGACTCCCTTTTTATTAGCCATTTAACTATCCAAAGCATTTTCGGTTCCCCGAACCTTCTCGACATCACATAACAATCATAAACAACTCTGAATACAAATATATATCCCTGACATTATCAATCCCTAATTAATAAACCTACCAATTCATACAATGTTCCTCCATACTCCGTACCCGAAGGCCTAGACATGGTTTCTCCTTTTCATCTATACAACAATATGAAATAATAGCAGGTCAATTCAAGCTCCAAAAAAAGAAAAGGATTCTTCTCTCAAACTCCAAGGTCTGGGGTTTAATCTTCAAGTCTCCAACTTCAGATTTTTGCTAAGAAAATCTTGGGTTCAGGTATGTGGGTATTCAATAAGGGATTCCTTCCACCTTTATGCCCAAACCTATGATTTTACCTTGGTTTTATGAAATTGAAGAATTGGGGTTCTTACCCAAATTATGATTTTGCTATGAGACTGATTTATTTACATTGGGATATGCTTTTCTAATTCTTTACCCATGATTTTATATGAGAATCTTCAAGTATTTCAAAAACCCATGAATTTGTGAATGATTTCTAGCATGATTTCACCCTAGTAAATTTGCATGTTTAGATAACATGTCCTTAAGTATTTGTGAAATTGCATGCCTAGTTTTTCAAGATATAAATTTTAAAAAAGAGTATATTTTGAACTGTGGCTATGTTAAATTTTTAAGACATATGAATTTATGAATAGCATGACACTAGATATCCCCATATGCTTTTTGAATAGATTTGACATTAGATATGTCCATGAGTTATGAATAGTGTTGGCATCTAGATATGCCACAATGTATTTATATGAGCTATAGTATATTTTTTAAAGTAGTATTTAGTATCGCGTTGGACTGGATTTAGTGTACCTAAAGTTCCAGAATTACGTTGCCACTGTAGGTTATCCTTTGTCGCTCACTTCAGGATCCTTAGTTATATGGTTCTAACCTTGGTCAGAACGTTCGCTTGTCCTCAAGTAACATGACTACAAAAACAACAAGGACGACTCAACTAAGATAACACACAATATGTTTCTAGCAAACCATGGCCATTCAGCAGTTCAAGCAATTTAGATCAAGCTCCCCCGGTACTACATGAGTGTTTTCAAAAGCTAACTTATAAGGATCCAAGAATGTCATTCCGATATGATAGAATATTTTACATACACACAAAGCAGTTATCCCAATAATCAATAGATAATGCCAAAATCTTGGTGCCCTCGCCACAAAGAAGTCCCACACACAAGATTTTGGGATTAAGTAAGATGCTCACACTCAGAAATGATTTCAAACCATGCACATGTTATACCATAGGCTTGCCCTTGCTATTCTATTTCAGTTTTTCAGTAAGCCGCTCAGGATCACTACAGGACTTGTTTTGGCTTGTAATGAGGCTTCGGGTGAGGTAGGATACATTTGGGGAATAGTGACTAAACCCTCCTTGGAATCACCGACCTACTATTTCCACTCAAACTTACTTCATCCATCCTTATTCACCTTTGTTTTCCTTATTTATAGCTACAAGTGCGGCCTTCTTATATTGACAATTCTTTTTCATCTCTTTTTTGTTTCTTTTTCTTATTTTTTCTTTCTTTGCTTAGGCACACATCTGCAATTTTCATTCTATCCATAACCAATATTTTCCATCCTATTTTTCTTATTATTTACCTCTACAGTATACACCCTCAACTTAGGCTGATTGCCTGAGTTGAGGTGCACGATATCCAAGGAAGGACCAGGGCCAAAATAGAGATTCAAAGTTAAAAAGGAACGGTGACAGGTTATTGAAAGAATAGGGTCAATCATACAGGGATTAAAGGGGTTATTTACATTTGGATGGTCTTATAGGCTAAGTGGACTGCACACAAAAAGGGCCTGTGATCCTTTCCTAAACACTTAACTTCCAACTTAACAGAATAGACCGGGCAAGTTCTAGATGCATGCATAGTGTAAGAATTAATAACAATTATCTCACACACACTTGGCACCAAGAAATCATACCACTACCAACTATCAAAACAACAGCTCGGCTTAAGCACAATTAATACAATCACAACCATACAATGACATTCAGGGATCCAGACAGTTAATAATTTCAAACATCGGTACAAAATCAATAATTTTTGGAGAGGGCTCTTTTTTATTTCAACTTGCAAAAGGCCATACTTGCTATAGACACCACAACACAGTACAAAAAAAAACTTAAACGATAACCTAAACATGCTAGTTCTACTAGATAGAACACCGAGGGAAAAGAAATATGGCAACAAAAACCCTCGGTGGTGACTCATAGATACCCCTACCCCCTAAAAAAAGAAACTAGCATTGTCCTCAATGCTACTGCCGTCAATAAGCAAATAAAGGGATAGAGATACATGTGAAGCCTAGGCTTCGGAGTCTAGAATAGTGGCAGAAAGCGCAGGGGTTTTTAAAGTAGGGACAGTGATGCCAGTGTCGGCCGGCGTGCTCAATTCATCAACATTCGTAGTTTATCCAGACTCTAGTGCTGTACTAGAGGATGCCCCACCCATTCAGGCACTCACTCTCTCTTGTCGTAGTCGCTTATCAAGAATAGACTACTACCTTACAACCTCTAACTCTACGTCCTCCGATGATTTATTCTTATGTTTTTTCCTCCTTGATCTTTTCTCCTCACCTTCACCTGACTTGGGTTCATTTATCTTCAATGGTCTACCCATCAAATCCACTATCGTGGTAGCTTCCTCAAATTCCATGAAATTTGACATTTGAGAATAGAGCACTTGCCCTTGTTGAAGAGCAGTGACATCAACCTTTACTTTTTTTTAACTCATCATCAAACTTTTCTAGTTTCAGAATGCTCATTTCATTCAGCCTAGCATCCATCCGGGTCTCCATAACATCAATTCTGGCACGTAACCCCTCATATAGTTTCAATGCTTCCTGAATAGCTGCATCAATCGTTGGCTTTAACAAGCCAGTCCATGCCTCAATCTGCTTATCAAGTTGCTTTTGTTTTGGCACTATTTTTTCAAAATTCTGAGGATTCAGATGGTACTCAGGTGGTAGAGGAGGCCTCAGGGCATGACTAGAGCTTTTAGCAGTAGCTCTAGTGGTTTGTGTTGTCTAAGGGTCAAAAATAGCCAAAGGTAACTCCGTACCTGAAGGGGTGTCAGCTGCTTTAGATGTACTCAAAGTTGAAGCCTCAAAAGATTGTCTGTTATAGACCCTTAATTCAAACTTTGTGTCATCCCTTGCTCTATCGATGTTTTTCTTGGAATTGGCTTTCTCTTCATTGTAGATGCCATTCAGTATTGGCACCTATGCAAGTCTGCAAAGTTCAGTAACCAGGCATAGGAATGGCAGTGAAAAAGTGATCTTGGTGGCTTAGATATGCATCTCATCCGCAATCACCCTTCCAAAGTCTATGGCATATCCAGCCATCAAACCTACCACTAGAACTACTCTCGCTTCATCTAAATTAGAATCACCACCAGTGGGTAACAACCTGTACCTCACAAGAGCCCACCAAAACTTCGCAATAAAACTCAATGATTGCTTCGAGATTCTTTCCCTTGAATTTAGTAGCCACGGTGGTGAGCCCTCGATTAGCATGCGAGCTAGCCATGGACTTTGTTGTGTTGCTGTGCTCATTTTGTCTAGAAGCTCAGGCATACTGGCTGGAGGTGTGTATTCTGGACAAAAGAGGACTCTGTTAATCGTCCTCGCAGAAAGATCCACCTGATGACCCCAGACAGTAAACTTGTCCATTATTGTAGTGTCCCTAAGCTTCTTTCCTTTCTCTACCATTTTGTCTAGACAAACCAAATAGCTGGCGTAGAATTCACGCATAACTTTTGAGTAATATGTTCCAGGAGGCCTTCTCATCCACTCTAGCTGGTACCTTTGAAATCGAGTTTGGATAGTGGGGTATTCAGGTAGGTCAGAGGTCATAATTTGCACCTCTTCAGAAATTGGTCTCCGGTGGCTCCTTTGATTGGTTGGGAGAAGGCCAACTAGATAATGTTTCCTGACACCCTCAATCTCCCACCGAATTGATTCTCTAACATTGGTGGTCTTGCACCTGTAGGTACTAGTGTCAATGGGCGCCTTCTCTGGGTTCTTAGTGGACTCAGTACCACTCTCATCCTCTGGGATGGAACTGGAGATCTCACTCCCTTCACTACCACTAGCACTCCCCAACCCGTCACTAGATGATACACCCAAATTACACCTCTTTTTAGAAGCTTATGCCATCACTGATCAAATATAGAACCCAATAAAGGTTGGGGTCGATCCCATAAGGAATATGGTAGGACTATGGTCGATTAATGTTTACTCGCGTTTTAGTCATTTATTTCCCCCGAAAGTTTTTTTTTAAAAAGTAACAAGTAGTAATAGTAACTAGAATGTAAACAAGTAACAGATGTCAATTTCAACAGTTGTTATCAATAGTAGGAGCGACTAGGGTAGTGTTCCCTATGAGATCATAACTTAGTAAGGCTTTTGTACTTGGTAAACTAGTTTGATACTTAGCATGCAGAATCAGTAAGTTGGATTCATCTAACTCCATGGTCCAGCAGCTAGACGAATTTCACCACACGCCTTGGTCCGGCCGCGGGTGTATGCTCTACTAACCCTTACCCTGGATCCCAGATTAGCTATTCTCGGACAAGGTCAAGCTATTAGATGAGGGTTGGTATCCTCAAATCTCCTTCGTTGAACAACCCTTTTCCCATCCGTTACCTACTTGGTCCGGCAAGTAAGGATAAGGCAAGTTCTAACATTGTACACCGCTAGAAAGCAATCATTACGAAGGGAAAAATAATACATGCATAAATATCACCCTAGATTTACTAAGTACTTTTCCTACTTTGTTAACCATTCATGGTTCCCACAACCCTAGTTGTGAATTTAGCTACTCATGTTCATAAGTGGACACTTAATGGTTGTTTGTGCAATCATCAGTAGATACTTACAAATTTGCGCAAAGAAATTCAGAATCTTGAAGAAAATATCAAGAACACTTTAACTAATCAAGAACTTGTGTTTAAAGTCAACATCAAAACAATAAAGTAGTAATTCTTCCAAAACAATACATAACCATGAAAATAAAACCTAAGGGGGAAGTATTTATAGACAACAAAACCAAATCTTAACGAAACTAGGAGAAGCTAGATGTGGCAGTGTTGACGGGACGCCTCACGGACCGTCGTGGTTGCGATGGTCATCGTGGGTGCCCATCGACCATCTTTAATTCTTTACTTGTATGTCTCTGCCATGATCTCATGGGCAGGAGTGACAGGATGTAGAGACTGCAACGCGCATCGGCCATTATTAAGTCTTTAATTCTAAGCCTCTGCCAAGATTTCATGTGCAGAGGTGACGGGCAATCGAGACTGCGATGCCCGTCGGCCATCTCCTTGCCTGTACTTGGCTCCTCTCCAACTCTCCTACCTGGTTTCCATGGGAAACTTTGATGGGGCATCATGGTTGTCACAGGCATCGGGGACACCCATCGCCCTTCTTTGACTTCTTGCATGCTTCTCTGGATGGTTTTGATGGGCTTTGTGATATCCCGTCGCATATACCACGGGCATCATGGGGCCCGTCAGGCTTCAATGCCTTAGCACCTCTTGCTGCCCTATTCCAATGGCTTCCTCCACGGGCCGTCGTGAGTGTGACGCCCGTGGTGGCTTGTCTTTTGCCCAGGAAACTGCAAAATTTTGGTCGTTCCATCTATTTCATACTTTTTTCCTGCATAACTAACAAACGACATTAAAACCAACAAAATGTACTTAAGAACTCCAAAAAATCCTTTGTTTTAAGCATTGAAAGTGCCGTCAAATCCCGGCACATCAACACTCTCAACTTAGAATGTTTGCTTGTCCTCAAGCATCAAACAGAAACAAAACCAAATGATGCTTACGTAGAAGAAAACCAGAAACTACAATGGCAACCTGATTCATTAAACTTTTACTTTTCAAGATAATACCCACTCCTTGACAGCTCAAAAACCAGTGCACTTTATCAAATTATCAAAACAACATAAGACAGATCAATGAGTGGCACCACGATATTCATGAGTAAGCTGGCATACACAGCAGACATTCAAACCAGGTAATTAGCAATCTAGGCTACTCTAGTGCCCTCACAACAAAGAAGTCCCAAATCACACAAGATATAAATTTAACAATAAAGGGACTGGGAAAGCACTCACTCTCACAAAGAAGTTCAAGGTGTAAATGCACGATACCATAGGCTTTCCCTTATTTTCTATGCTTCGGCTTTCAAAGGGTTCGGTTAGGATCACCATAGAACTTTGCTAGGCTTGTAATGTAGGCTTAGGGACAAGAATGGTACATTTGGGTAAATAGTGACTATGCCCTCCTTTAGACTACAATTACTTCTTTATCTTCTCCAATTTTTCAGTTCTTACCGGTTGCCTCCCTTATTCTCCTTTCTTTCAACCTTTACTTACTTTTGTCAAGCTTCGGGTGTGGTTTCCATTGTATTCTTTTGCACTCTTCTTTTTCCTTCACTTTTTTCCTTTCATTTTTATTCTTGCACACAAACCACACCCAGTTTCCTTCTTTCTATTGACTACCCATTCATTTCATACCCAACACTTCCTACTTACCCCTATAGTAGCCACCCTCAACTTAGGCTTTTAGCCTGATTTGAGGTGCATGATGTCCAAGGAGGGACAAGGGACAAACTAGGGATTTATAGAAAATAAGGAAGGTGAAAAGGCTAATAACAGAAAGGTTTACTTTTAGCTCAAGGATCAAAGGGATTCTTTTGCATTTTGGTAGGTCATTTTGGCTGAAGTGGGCTAATTCAAAAAGGGCCTATGATCATGTCCCAACTAAACTATTCTACAACCTAAGCATGACTAACCATGCATGTTCTAGATCGCACAGTACAACAAGAACAGACACTAAGCACCTCACTTCACATATGGCACAGAGTTAAGGCTACAGATTAGCTAACTACCGATTCATGCTTTAGATTAAGCTACTTGTCTCATTTATATGCATGATGTCATTTATAGATCCACCTAAGTCGGTTATAACACTTTATTGCACAAAAATTTGGAGGGGTCTCCATTTTTCATCAAACTTTATTTCAAAATAAGATCATGGTTGCAATTAGTTTCTAATTCACTTCTACGAACACAAATCCTATACTAAACATGCCAGTTCAACATAAATTAAAAATCCTTAGGGAAAGAATGCAGGGAAGAAAACCCCAAGGATTCGGGTACCTTTTGAGTACCCTCATGGGTTTCCTCCCATGCAGCGCTTGATTTAATATCGCGGCACGATGTGAGTGCTTTGGCTACTCATACTTCGCCAAAACGCTCTACAAAAATACACCAGATGACCACAGCTGCCCCCACCCCCTCTAAAAGTGGTGCATTGTCCCCAATGCATGAAAACAATGATAAGCAAGGGATACTAGGCATACCTATGGAGCCTAAGCACCATCATCGGGTGTAGAAAAAGTCGGGCCCTCTAACTTAGTGCCCATAGATGTCTCAACAATAGAGGCTGCCTCTGCAGTCCTCTCAATCACAGTACCAACTGCTCGGGAAGCGTTAATGTCACCAACTCCCACAATAGGGTCTAAAGAAGTTTCTTCCATCGGTGCAGCAACACCACTCGTGGAACCACCCATCCCAGTTCCATCAACCTCAATCTGATGCATAGCCAAAGATTCTTTTTTTGCTTTATCCAGCTCTTTTCGGGATCTCTTTGCGGCTCTCTCCTCTTTCTTTTTTTGGGATTTTGGGCTAAGAGAAGCATCATCAACTTGAACCTTCTTGTCTTTGCTTTTCCTTTTATTTTTGCGCTCAGAGGGACAAGGAGGTAGTTCAGCTTATTTTTCTACCTCCTTTGTTGTTGATGTGTATAAGTTTGCCATTTGGAGGTCGGGATCCACAAAGTCCCATAGATTGAGCGTAGGCTCCGGCGTGATCCATGGCAGGAATACTGAAGCATTAGCCTAAGAGGGTGGCTTTTCAACTGCTCGACATCGACCTTAAGCTCGATAATCTCCTTTTTCAATTTTGTAAGCTCCAACGCACCCATATATTTTAATCTCTCATCCACACTATCCTCCAACGCATCAATCCATACATTTACATTCAGAAACAGTGCTATAACCCTTTGAATTGAAGCATTCACGATTGGCTAGAACTGCTCCACAAACGCCTTCATTTTTGCTTTTAGTTTAATGGTCCTCTGGACTGTATCGGCAAAATTCACTGGATGGAAGGCAAAGATGGATTCTGGATCCTCTGCTGAAGGTGCTGCAGAGGTGGATGGACCAGCTGTAGTAGTGGACGGGCCAACAATGTTGTGCTAGGACTAGCTGCCTTGTGGGGTGGGCTAAGGTGTAGGGGACGCTGTCCCCTCCCATATCAGGACATGTGCCTCAAGTGTAAGTGCTAATGGCTCGGAAGTACCACTCAACTCCATCACTCGTGTATCATCCTTGGACTGCTCCAAATGGTATCTCCTTGCAGCTCTTTCAGCTCTATCGACCCCTGCAAACTTTGGGACCTGTGCTTCTTCACACAACTCAGTGATTAGGCATGGAAAAAGGTAAGAAGAACCAATTTTGGTAACTCTGTCCTGGATCTCCTCTGCAATGATTTTCCCGAAATTGAGGTTTTATTTGGACATTAGAGCAGCAACAAGGATGTCCCTTTCCAGAGTAAGCTGATTATCGGCACCCGTTGGCATGAGCCGGAGTCGTACTCGTGCCCACCAGAACTTTGACTCAAAAGATAGAGATGATTTCTTGATTTGTGGCTTGTCTTGGCTGAGCCACTTTGGTGTCCAAGTTGTAGTCAGGCGCTTGGCCAACCACTTTGTCTGCTTATCCTCATTTTTCACCCGATAGTCATAATTGATGGTTTTCGTGGGTTCTACATACTCTGTCCCAAAGAGAAATCTGTTGATGGTCTGGGCGAAGATGTTGATTGGGACACCCCTTACTGGGACGTCTCAAGAGCGGGCAAGTCTGCAATTTTCTGGCCCTTTTTGCACAACCCTTCCATGATGGCTTGATAATTTGCATAGAACTCTCTCATGAGAGTTGGCTGAAAATCTGAGAGGGGATTGCTAGTGGCCCAACATGTAATGCCGGAAATACGTGTCCAGCTTGGGGAAATTCTTCAATTTGAAAGGATCTATTCTCCACTCTTCAGCGATATGCCTTCGCAGATTACCCCTTGCTGTGACTTCAAGGCCGTAGTCAAATATTTTCTTCGCCCCCTCAACACTCTATCTGACTGTCTCACTAGAAAGTCCTAGTGCTGTACCAGCGCCAGAGGAGTTGGTGAGGGAGTCTCCTTTTCTGGGGTAGTAGTTTCCATGTCGAACTCAGCATTACCCTTTTCTTCTCTTGCCTTACTGTGCTCCGACCCAGAACCATCCTCATCTCCCGACTCATTTCCTTTTCCACTTAAGACTTGGGTAGTCAATTCTTTCCCAGTATTGTCATGGTCGCTCTCTTCACTAGGCTCAGATGATCCGGAAGATGATCCTTGTTTTTTAGTAGATGCATTACCCCCTACTCTTCAGACTGGGAGGGAGACACAACCAGCTTCCTCCTGGTGTTCCGTACAAGGGTGGTGTTGTCTGAGTCACTCATTTCAGCTTCAAAATCAGTGGGTTGATCCTTTAGCCGAGATGGGTTGGAGGCATTCTTAGCTTTCTAGCCCCCCCTCATCGTAGAGGTGTCTTTGGTGCCATGTAGTACCTGCATGTAACCAATGATAGCAATCGAGACCAAAATACAAATGCAGAAAAAATTCTACACTTAGAGAAATTTACAGAAATACTAACCTCCCATGGGTGTGGGAGGGCCGACGTCCCGTGGCCCCGAGCGTCGGAATCATCCAGTGGAGTTTACAAAGGAATTCTCCCTCCCACGACCCTGTGACACGGGCGTGGGAGGGCTGACATCCCGTGGGGCAGGGCATCAGAATGGACCAGTGGGCTTTTTAAGGACAGCTGTCCTCCCATGGGTTCCTACCACGGGCGTGGGAGGTCTGACGTCCCGTCGGGTTGGGCATCGGATCTGGCCAGAAACCTTTTCAAGTTTTTGGGTCAGTTCCACGCCCTGAATGATGCCCATCGTGCCTTAGATGTCCCATCTGCTGGCCCGTGGGATCCAATCAGTACCAAAAAGCTCTCTCTCTCTCTTTTTCTTTCACACATACTCATTTCCTATTATCCACATGACAACCAAGTACTAACCACTCAAGTATTTTCTATCAACACACTGCTAAACCCTAATTTCTAACTAATGAATTTTCATGTACACATCCAATCACTAATCAATATTTTTACAACTAGGGTTTGGTTTTAAAAACAATATAGAAGAACTCACAGCACTTAAAAACCCAGAGGCATCAATTACAAGCTTCAAGTAGGATTGACAGATTGAGAGAAGGAATTTCTTACTTCTTTAGTTATCAAAACCTCTTGAGACTCGACTTCCTAGTGGTGATTTGCTTGTGATTTGCAGAGGGCTTATGGGAATCGGGGGTAGTGAATCATGGGGAGTGGGATTAAGGATGTGATTTGGTAGGGGAAGAAGAGTCGGGGAGAAGAGCAAGAGGGAGTTTGTAATGGGATTGAACTCAATTGAATAAGGTCAATCGTTATTAGACGCGAGGGAGTAAGGGAAATGGTTTTGGGTTGGGTCGGGTCAGGGTTGAAATAAACAAATAAAAAAATTGTTGACCTTCCCTTGACTGACACAGACGATGGGCTACACGACGCCCGTCGGATGAGCGATGGCCCATCACAGTGTACTTACTTGGGAGGCTAAACCACGCTCATCAGAGATGCGATGTTCCATCATGTGGGACGTGGAAATGATGCGGGGACTCATGCTTCCATACTTAGCAAATTCACCCATCTCTATTGGGGCTTCACGCCCATTCCCATGCCCGTCGGAGCTGCGATGGCCCATCATGTGGGACGTGGAAATGAGGCAGACCCCCATGCTTCTACACTTGGAAAATCTTCTTGCCTTTGTGAGGGGCTTCACGCCCATTCCAACGCCCATCGGAGACACTATGGCCCATCATGTGAGACGTGGAAATGTCGCAGAGCCCTCATTCTCCATGCTTAACATTTTTCGTAGGTTGGATGTCCCCAATCCCATGGGCGTGGCACCTGTGATTGTCTGTCAAAGAGCCCGTGGGATCCCTTTTTGCCTGTAGTTTCAACACTTGTTCTTTTCTCCCTTCCTTCTGCAAAAACCAACACACATTAGTCCATGGGTTGCCTCCCATGCAGCGCTTGATTTAACATTGCGGTACAACGCAAGTATTTTGGCTACTCAGATTTCACCAAAAAACTTTACAACCACTAGAACTAAATCAAATAAAATAGAATACAAGTCCATGGATTGCCTCACATGCAGCGCCTGATTTAACATTGTGGCACGACACAGGTTTCTTGATTACTCAGACTTCATCAAGCTCCATGGGTGGGATGAACTCATCAAGGCTCCAGGCCTCAATTGTCTTCAGCTCCTCAGCTGTGCCGAAATAAGCTTTGATCCGCTGCCCTTTTGCCTTAAACCTTTTTCCTTCATGGTTTTCAAGTTTGACAGCTCCATAAGGAAATACTTGTACCACCTTGAATGGCCCAATCCACTTGGACTTTAACTTGCTAGGAAATAAGCGAAGTCTAGAATTGAAGAGTAGGACCAAGTCACCCGACTGGAAATTTCTCTTTTCTATCTTCTGGTCATGATACAATTTCATCCTCTCTTTATACAATGTTGAACTCTCATCTGCATTCAGGCAGAACTCATACAATTCATTCAACTTCACTAGCCACTGCAACTAAGCCTCAGACCAGTCTAAGTTCAGCTTCTTCAATGACTATATGGCCTTATGCTCTAGCTCGACCAGAAGATGGAACACTTTACCAAACACAAGCTGATATGGTGACATGCCTATTGGGGTCTTGAATGTAGTTTGGTATGCCCACAAAGCATCATCTAACCTCCGCGATCAATCTTTTCTATTTGCATTTACAGTCTTGGACAAGATTGACTTGATCTCTCTGTTGGAGACTTCCACTTGCCCACTCGTCTGAGGATGATACGGGGTTACAACCCTGTGTTTAACTCCTTATTTCTCAAGCAAAGCTCGAAACAACTTGTTGCAAAAGTGAGAGCCCCCATCACTAATAACTGCTCTTGGCGTACCAAACCTGGAAAAAATGTTCTTTTCAAGAATGTTATGACACACTTGCCTTTATTACTGGGAAGCACAACCGCTTCCACCCATTTAGACACATAGTCTACAACCACTAATATGTACCAGTTTCCATTGGACAGAACAAAAGAACCCATGAAGTTTATACCCCAAACATCAAATAGCTCAATCACAAGGATAGGGTTAATAGGAAGCTCATGCCTCCTTGATATGCCTCCTTCCCTTTGACATTTGCTGCAAGCCTTCGCAAACTCATGGGCGTCTTTGTGAATAGTTTGCCAATAGTAGCCGCATTGTAGAATCTTGTGTGCAGTTCGGACACCACTATGATGACCCCCAACAGGGGATGAATGGAAAGCTTCTAGTATCTCCATCATCTTAGCTTCAGGCACACATCTCTGGATCATTGTATCAGCACACACACGGAACAAGAATGGCTCCTCCCAAAAGTACTTCTTCACAGCGGACATGAACTTCCTTCTTTGGTGGATAGACATATCATCAGTCACTAAATCACTTTCCAAATAGTTGGCAATATCGGCAAACCATGGGATTAAATCTTGAGAAGCGGCTAGCACTTGTTCATCAGGAAACCAATCATCTATTTCTTGCTCATCATTCAGCTTCAACATTGCCTCTTCTTCTAGCCTAGAAAAATGTTCTGCTACCTGATTGTCTGAATACTTTCAGTTCTTGACCTCAAAATCAAATTCTTGCAACAGCAACACCCATCTAATCAACCTTGGTTTAGCATCCTTCTTCTCTATGAGATAACGAAGGGCTGCATGGTCAGTGTGCACCACCACCTTGGTGCCAAGCAAATAAGATCTAAACTTCTCAAACACAAAGACCACATCAAGCAGCTCCTGTTCAGTGATAGTATAGTTCTTTTGAGCTGGATTAAGTGCTTTTCTAGCATAGTATATAGGATGAAGAATATTTTCGCTCCTTTGGCCTTGGACTGCTCCTAGCGCCACCCAACTAGCATCGCACATAACCTCAAAAGGTTGAGACTAATCGGGAGAAATAATGATAGGAGCTGAGACTAATCGGGAGAAATAATGATAGGAGTTGAGACCAACTTTTCTTTAAGGAATTCAAATGCCTTCCGACATGCATCATCGAATATAAACTTTACCTCTTTCTCTAATAGCTTGCACAACGAATTAGCAATCTTGGAGAAGTCCTTGATAAATCTCCTGTAAAAACTCGCGTGCCCCAAAAACTCCAAATTCCTATCACAGAGACTGGTGGAGGAAGTTTTTCAATCACCTCAATCTTCACTTTATCAACCTCTATACCCTTCTTAGAAATCCGATGACCAAGCACTATGCCCTCTTTCACCATGAAGTGACACTTTTCCCAGTTCAGTAGCAGGTTGCACTCTACACATCTTTTCAGCACACAACTCTGAAATCATTTCAGATAATCTTCAAAAGAGTCAACTACCACCGAAAAGTCATCCGTAAATACCTCAATAGTGTCCTCCACCATGTATAAGAAAATGGACATCATGCAACGGTGAAATGTTGCTGGCGCATTGCATAAACCAAATGGCATCCTTTTGAAAGCGAACGTCCCATATGGACCGGTGAAAGTGGTTATCTCTTAGTCTTCAGGAGAAATTGAGTTCTGATTGTATCCTAAATAACCATCAAGGAAACAACACCATTCTCTACTAGCAAGATGGTCTAACATCTGATCCATGAATGTCATCAAAAAATGGTCTTTCTCAGTCCGTGCATTCAGCTTCCTACAGTCCATGTATATGCGCCAACCTGTGACTGGCCTCATCGAAAATCAGTTCATTCTTTGCATTTGGGACTACAGTAATCCCTCCCTTCTTGGGCACACATTGAATCGGGCTCACCCACTTGCTATCAAAAATAGGATAAACCACACCTGCATCCAGTAACTTAATCATCTCCTTCTTGACAACCTCTTTCATAGGTTGGTTCAACCTACGCTGGTGCTCAATACTTGTAATACAATCTGGCTCGAGCTGAATTTTATGTGTACATATTCTAGGTGGAATCCCGATGATGGCAGCGATGGTCCAACCAATGGCTTTTTTAAATTTCCTCAAGACAGAAACTAGAGCTTCAACTTTCCGTTCACCTAAATCTATAGCAATGATCACTGGAAAAGTCTCATTAGCTCCTAAGAAAACATACCAAAGATGAGGTGGAAGCATGAGCTCCAAGACTGGAGGCTCCTTAATAGACGGTCGGGCAGGTGGTGTTTGCCTATTTTTCAAGTCCAAGTCGAGCTTTTTTGGTGCATAACTGTAAGATCCCAACACTGTAAGTGCTGCTACCATTTCATGGTACTCCTCAATGTTGTCACCTTCAAAGTTCATAATCACAGCAGCAAGGGCTTCGAATCCAAGTCTCTCCTCAATAGGTACGCCAATTTTATCCTCATCAACAATATCAATAACTGACACAACTCACATGTCATCATGATGCTTCATAGATTTGCAGACATCAAATGTCACCTCCTCATCATTTAGCCTAAAATTCATCTGCCCAATTTCCAAATCAGCCATAGCGCGTCCAGTAGCCAGGAATGGGTGCCCCAAGATAATGGGCATCTCGAAGTCAACCTCGCAATCTAGAATCACAAAGTCTGTAGGAAAGATAAAAGTTTCAACCTTCACCAATACATCATAAAGGATCCCCACAGGTCTCTTCATCGTACGATCTGCCATGAGGAGCCTCATTGTATTTGGAGTGGGGGCTCCCAAGCCCAGCTGATTATACACTGCTAGAGGCATACGATTTATACTAGAACCTAGATCACACAATGCTTTGGCGAATTAGAAAGCTCCAATAGTGCAAGGAATTGTGAATGCTCCAGGATCTTCTTTCTTTTGCACCATGAAACAGGATGCTATCGCACTAAATTGGTGCAGATTGTTGGATTGCTCAAAGCTAACTATCCTCTTCTTAGTTACCAGATCCTTCATGAATTTGGAATATCCAGGCATCTGCTCTAGTGCTTCTACCAAAGGAATATTTACTGACAGTTGCTTTAACATAGAGATGAACTTGTGAAATTTTCCGTCCTCAACCTTTTTCTTCAATCTTTGGGGATACGGAGGAGGAGGCAATGGCATGGGTTTTAGAACTGGTGCAATCTCCTTGATATTTTCTTTCAACTCAGAAGACTGTCTCTCAATTTGGTCCCCCTCACCATCTATTCCTTCAGACTCGACCAGAATCTCAGCATCATCCTTTTTAACTTCGGCGGGCTCATCAATAATTTTAGGCATGGGAGGATCAATGGTCTGCTTTCTGCTTCGAGTAGTTACTGCCATAACCTGTCAATCGTTCTTCGAGTTCTGAATGGTATCACTAGAGAGAATACCCTTTTGATGCGAATTCATGCTAGTGGAAATCTACCAACATCTGCATCTCAAGATGCTTTATCCAGTGGACTCCATATCACTCATTTGGCTTGGTGGTTTTCCTGACGGCCTGTCACACTTATGGTGGTTCATCAGGTGATCCGTCACACTTAGCAGTGAGATCATTTTTGGTACTTTTCATCCAGCAATAAAAACTAACAATGGCTGCTCAAAAACTTATGATTATTCTTAGTTAAAGGAGTCAAATATGATGTATAATGCCAGCACATCACCTATTGAGTCCCTAGATTTCTTCAAGTTCTCAGTCTTAGTTTAACTTTCAGAACCTAGGGTTTTTATGAGTTGATGAATCCCCTTGTATCCCAGTTTCCCTATGAATTATGAATCTTTATTTGCATGTTCCTTGTAGCCTAGCATTATTATGTTCTCTCAGCCCTAAAAACCTTCCTATGTGGTATCATCCTTAAATTTTGCATTACATGTTTGAACCACATTCTTCAGTCAGATTCTAGTATTGTTATTAGTATTTAAATTCATTAGGTTGGTGGGTTATGAACACCCGATCAGTTTAAGGTTCATGCATTTTTAGTCAGATATTCAGTCAGTCAGAACTTCATATATGAATGCTCTCAGTTTTAGTATTATTGTGCATTCTCAGAATAATCAGTATTTGAGCTATCTAGTATGCCATTTTATTTGGTTATTTACTTATTCAGTTGGGAGTAGACTTAGCATCGAGCGGACAAAGGGATGAAGGCTCACCTGTCAGTTTAGGCTGATACCTTTAGGAGAAGTCCCTAATTCCCAGAATTACGGCGCCACTGTAAGTTCTACAGGGGTTACGAGATAGTTTAGGATTGACACCCTGGTCCCTTGTTGGACATCAAATTAGTGGATCCACGCCAGTTTATGTTTGTACCCTTAGAAATATATGAATACCCTTCCAACCAAGGTTATAGGTTGGCCTCATAGTTAGCTCAGCTTGGGGTATGACGGTTAACAGTAGCTCTCACAGTTTAGATTCAGTATTGTATTGACAATATGTTTCAGTTATTCAGTTCAGTTAAGCATTATACAATTATATGTTCAATACTTGGTTATTGCATCACCTTACCGTTCAGTCTCATATTTCAATTATCATTTATGTTTAGTTTATTTCATCATATCCAACTTACTTAGATTAGTGCATATTTTGCATGCTTAGTACATTAAGAGTACTGATGCATACTTTTGTGTTTTATCCTATTATGATGTAGGTTCAAGCATTAAGCACCCAGACCATTCCTAGTATGATTCTCCAGTCCCTTCAACAATTTAGTTAGTGAGTCCTCATACTTTGAGGATGGAGTTTATGCTTTCTTCATTTAGTCTTTCATTACAGTTTTTAGACTTTTGGAAATTGCTAGGGGCTTGTCCAAACAACTGAACTCAGATAGATGCTTGCAGACATAGAACTTAGTTTTCAGCTTATACAGTCAGACTTTATATACATTCAGATGTTTTAAACTATTATGGTTACATAAATTTAGCTTCCGCACAGATAATGTTTTACTCAGAAATTCTTAGTACATGCGAGGCCATGGGTTAACTTAGAGTCACTGGTGACTCTAGGCATCATGTTGCGTATAAGGGTAGCCTCGGGGTGTGATAGTATGCTTACCGGTGGAGGAAAGAAGATACGATAGTCTATCCTCCTATGTCTGGAAAGGAGATTAGAGAAGTGTTTGCTCGTATGCAAGAGTCAGAATATTATGATTGAATGATACTCGTGGTTGGGGAAAAATTTGTTGAATTAGTTAAAATTGGAGAAACAATTAAAGATGGCCTCAAAACTGGAAAGATCACTAGAGTAGCGGTACAAACTAGATCTTCAGGGTTTTTCAAGAGGAAGAAAGAAGACATGTCTTCTATATCTTTTAGCCCAAGCACAAGGTCAAGGAAGTCGCTCAAATAACACTCCAAAAATACTTCACCACTAAAAACCTACCCCCCAGCTCCACAAAATCCCTACCTTGTTTTTATGCCCAACCAAATTACCAAAATCCATTCCCAAGTTATCAAAATTTACCCCTAAATTACCAAAATCTTCCTTAAACCTACAAAAAAATTTAAACAAATTACCAAGCTCCACCTCCTAACCATCCAAATTCATACCATTAAGTAACTCTAATAACTTACCAAAACAATTATAACCTCCCTCGTCCAAACCTTGAAAAAAAAACCTCCTCAAACCTTTACACTGCTAACCAAGAGCCGAACCTAACTCTTTGAAAAATTAGAGTCAACTGGATAAAGCCAACCCATTGAGACAGAAACTGCCAATACAAATTCAAGATTTTGTAAAGCTGACTAGTATTGTGCCTACTGTTGAGGAGATGTTGGGCATACTGCCAAAGATTGCATCAACCTGAAGTACAAGATTTAAGACTTGATTGACCAAAAGGTCATCACTCTGTAAACATCTTCCATGAATGTCAATAACAATCCATTACCAAATCAAAGAACCATCAATATGATTGAAATGAATAAAGACTGGTGCATAAGTAAATCCATAAATTAAGAAAATCCAAATGCCCTGGAAAAAATTGTAGCCTCTTTGAGTATAAGTAAAAGCCTAAGTTTTTGGTGATGTCAGCACCCCATCAGGCATTTACCCTAGTCCCATAAAATGATCTAGATACAACCAAGAAAGAGTTTGTTTTAAAACTGATATTGCATATAACATGACCCATTCAGGAAAGAGTTACACTATAGAGGAACTATCCCCCAGAACTTGCACAAGAAAGATCATCAAAAGCGGCCAATTACAGAAGGAGAGGTTGAGGAGTTCTAGAGAAAAATACAGCCAAAAAAGTACTTGATCATGAAACACATGGAGAAGACCCCGACTTAAATTTTAGTGTGGGACCTATTAATAAGCTCTCAATACCATAAGCACGCCTTACTGAAAGTCCTTGATGAATCTTGTGTGCCGATAGGGACGAGTGGTGATAACCTGACTGCTATGATGAGTAAAGTTGTGAGAAGTCATTGAATTTTTTTCAGCAATGATGATCTACCATTCTAAGGGATCATGCATAATAAGGCTTTGTATGTCACCGTCATGTGTTATGATAAGATCATAAATTGAGTATGATAGATGATGGGTCGGGTCTTAACATTTGTCCTCTATCCACTCTCACCCATTTAGGCTATGACTTATGAAAGATTTGTCTTAGTCAAATCAATATGAGGGATTTTGACGGATGCCAAAGAGACACCATTAGGGAGATCAATATATGTATTCAGTTAGGCCCTGTAGAGTTCCAAGTTGAATTCCAAGTCATGGACATCACCATAAGTTACAATATGTTATTGGGAAGACCCTGGATTCATATGGCAAGAGTAGTACCCTCTATGCTTCCTCAATTGGTAAAATTTGTATGGTATAACCATGAAGTTATCATACACGATGAAGGGAGTCACTTGACCTATCCAAACAAATATAAGCCAATAATTTAAGACATTCCAAGAGGAACTGATTTCTATACCATTGAGATCATAAATTCATGGGCGAGGACCAGACTCCTCAAATCCCAATGCCTCTTATCTATAAAATGCTCTCCACGACTATGTTAAGGAGCAGTTTTGGATCCAGATTTGGTCTCAGAAAGAATTTGAATGGTATCATTGAGCATATTCAAATCTGAAGAAAATATTCCAAGTTTTGCTTGGGTTATATCCCTACCAAAGAAATTATGTCCAAAAATGAAAATAAAAGGGAGGGTAATACAGAGTTTCCAAAGTTGCTGCCTTATTTATACCAGTCTTTCCCTAATCATGCAAGGAATGAAAGTGATGGTTTGGAGGAAGGAATTGGAGCTCTATTTGAAGAATGCATGGTTTTGGAGAAGTTCACCGAATCATTAGGCATTCGGGAGGCCAAGCCAGGAGAATAGTTACAAAACTAGACATCTATCACACTTCTGATTCCCCAATTGTTTTGATAGAGAAAAGACAAAAAATAATTTCTAAACAAAACAATGATGGTCCGGATAAGGAACGTAACTCACCATTTATGTCTTGTTTTTCTCATTATGTCTTTACTTTCTCGTGATGTTTTCAAAAGGCAAAGACTCTTATTTGTGTGGGTCATAAACAAAGTTTGCATGTTTTTAAATATTCAATGAAAAGCCTCCTCTTATTATGAAAATCAATTATGATAAACTTATTTTCCATGATTAATTGTTATTATCTAACCCTATTTGTTTAGGATTTTAGTAAAAATAATTTAAAATTTGTCAATGTTATGTTGTGTCATAAGTTGAATGAATAAATTGAGGTAGATGATGATGAATTAGAAGAGTATGAAGAGGAAGCTATGGTCTCTGAGCATTTAACAGAAGAGTTGAAATAGTTTGAGAACCCAGAGAAGTCAAACTTAGAAGAGACATAAGTGGTGAATTTGGGCAATGACGAGCAAATCAAAGAAACCAGAATCAATGTTCACTTGATAGAGACACATAAAAGAGAGCTTATAATTTTGCTCAAGTAGTACATTCACATATTTGCCTAGTCTTATGATTATATGGTAGGACTGAGTATTGACATTATCTTCACAAGCTACCAATTGATCCAAGGTTCGATCGAGTGAAGCAAAAGACTCAGAAATTCAAGCCTGATTTAAGCTTCAAAATCAAAGAAGAAATCACCAAGCAATTCAAGCAAGAATTGTAGAGGTCATGAAGTTTCTGACATGGCTAGCTAATATTGTTTCGGTGCCAAAAAAGGATGGATAGATCAAAAATTTTGATGACTATAGAGATCTTTACAATGCTAGTCCCAAAGATAAGTTTCCATTGCCAAATATCCACATCCTTATTGAAAACTATGCCAAGCATGAGATGAAGTTGTTCATGGATTATTTTACAGGATATCATCAGATTCTGATAGATAAAGAAGCTGCAAAGAAAACATCTTTCATCATGCCTTGGGGTGTTTATCATTACCGGGTGATGCCATTTTGCCTTAAGAATGTCAGTGCGACTTACATGAGATCCATGATGATTATCTTTCATGATACAATCCAAAAGTATATTGAAGTATATATGGATGATGTCATCATCAAATCTTGTAAGAGTTTGGATCATTTAGTTCACTTGAAGAAGTTCTTTGATCGACTACGTAAGTACAATTTAAAGTTGAACCTTGCCAAGTAAACTTTTGGGTAATCAGCTGACAGCTTATTGGGTTTCATAGTTAGTATAAAAGGTATTGATCTTCATCCACCCAAAGTCAAGGCAATTCAAGAGTTACCTCCTTCGAAGATCAAGAAAGAAGTGATGAGCTTCTTTTGAAGATTGAAATATATTAGCCGGTTCAAAGCTTAGCCAACAGTAGTCTGTAAGCCTATCTTCAAGTTGTTGAAGAAAAATGCACCAATAGAGTGGACTTAAGAATATCAAAGGGTTTTTTATGCTATTAAAGATTATTTGTCCAATCCACCAGTGTTAGTTCCTCCCAAAAAGGGAGGCCATTATTTCTATATCTTACTATTTTAGACAATGCATTTGGATGCATGCTAGGACAACATGATGACTTGAAGAAAGAACGAGCAATTTATAACTTGATCAAAAAGTTCACTCCATGCGAGGCTGCTATACTCTATTGGAAATAACTTGTTCTGCTTTGACTTGAATTGCTCAGAAGTTGAGACACTACTTGTTTTCGTATACCACATATCTCATTTCTAGAATGGATCCCTTAAAGTATATCATTTAGAAAGGTATGACAACAGGAAAATTGGCTTAACGAAAAATGCTCCTAAGTAAGTTTGACATCGTGTTTGTGACTCAGAAAGCCATCAAGGGACAAGCCCTAGTGGATCATCTCGCAAAAAAATTGGTTGATGAAGAATATGAGCCACTCCAGACATATTTCCCAGATGAAGAAGTAATGATCGTAGGAAAACTAATCTCTGAGGCATACCATAGTTGGAGGGTGTTATTTGATGGAACTGTTAATTTCAAAGGTTCAAGAATCAGAGTTGTATTAGTATCAAAATCTGGATAACACTACCTAGTAACAACTAAACTTTATTTTTGGTGCACCAACAACATGTACGAGTACGAAGTTTGTATCATAGGCATTAGATTGGCTCTTTATATGAATTTTCAAGAATTTTTAGATATTGGCAATTCATACTTGTTGATTCATCAAGTTCAAGGAGAATGGGTTGTAAGGAATTTCAAGATTACCCTTATGTGTAAATGGTTAAGAATTTATGCAAAAGATTCAAGAAGGTTGAGTTCAAACATACTTTGAGGATTCAAAATGAGTTTGTTAATGCTTTGGCCACCATATCATCCATGATACAATACCTAGATCAGAACTACATTGATCCATTAGAGATACGATTAAAGGAACAACTCGCATATTGTCTGCAGGTTGAAGCAGAACCAGATGGAAAGCCATAGTACTTTGATATAAAGGACCAGAGCATATCCAGAAGATGCAACAAACAATTAGAAGAAGATAATATGCTGAATGATAACTTCTTTTTGAATGGATAAATCCTTTACAGGAGGAAACAAGATTTAGGATTACTCAGAAGTGTGAATGCTTTTGAGGCCACGAAGTTACTTAAACAAATACATGATAGAGTTTGTGGAACTTACATGAATGGCTCACCCTAGCAAAGAAGATCCTCTGAGTTGGTGATTTCTAGATAATGATGGAAAATGATTACAACCAATTCATGCAAAAATGCCTTCAATGTCAAGTACATAGAGATTCGAGTACCTCCCAATGAGCTCAATATGATAAAGTTATCCTTGGTCGTTTGTAGCCTAGGGCATGTATGTTATTGGTCCAACAGATCCAACCACCTTTAACTAACACAGATTCATTTTAGTCATTATTGACTACTTTACTAAGTGGGTAGAAGCCACCTCTTGCAAAGCTATGATGAAGAAGGTAGTAGCAGACTTCATCAAAAATAACTTGATATGTCACTTTGGAATACCCAAATAAATCATCACAGACAATAGTGCAAATCTGAATAGTCACTTGATAAGAAATATTTGTGAGCAATTCAAGATTGCTCACCATAATTCAACTGCATATTGTCCGCAAATGAATGGAGCCATAAAAACTATCAACAAGAACATCAAGAAAATCCTAAGAAAGATAATTGATAACCATAGATCTTGGCAGGAGCTATTGCCTTATGCTTTGTTGGGATTCGTACAACCGTCAGAACTTTAACTGGGGCAACTCTCTATTTGCTAGTATATAGAATAGAATCAGAGATATTTTTTGAAGTTGAGATACCCTCACTGAGAATCATTTAAGAATCTTGTCACGACCCAACCCACCGGGACGTGCGGGCGCCTATTCTAACCACCTAGATAGACAAACCCTCACCACCCATCCAATAGGTGACATGCGAAAAATAAAAAGTAGCAAAATAACCTTGTTATTACAACATTTGAAAAATAGAAAACAGTTCTGAAATAGAAACTACCCTCCCTAGGACCTAGTCTAAACAGGTACAAGAGCTACTACAAGATTTATACAAGAAGTAAAAGTAAATGAGACACAACTTCCATCATACAGGAAGGACAAAAGCTGCTGCAGATCACCATCGCCATGTACCTATGAAACATCACCAGCCCTGCAACCAGACTATACCAAAAAGGTATAGCAAGAGTAGATTCAGTACAACCACACGTACTGGTAGACATTATCGGTCGACCCAAATCCACTCCTACCATCATATAAGAGGAATAGGGAAAAACATAAAAATAACAATATGTCTCCATCCTTCACCGCTTTCCCTTACTCGACCCGTTCTCAACCGATCGTCTACTCGTACCCCTTACCTCAACCCTTTCTATTCCTTCCACTACCGACTCCCTCTCTCTCAGGTATTCCGACTCACGCTAAGCTTAGACTTCCCCAGTCATGCTAAACTCAGACTTTCCAAGTCACACAACCTTAGACTAACTGCTAGATCCAACTCTGACTGCCTCACCTTTAACCTAGTAAACTCCCATGACTATGCATCCCAAACAGCCCAGACCCCGTCATTCCCCTAGTTTATCAATCACATGTAAAACAATTTTATAACTATGATCAATAATCAACAACATAACCAACCACAACCCTTGTCGTATAGCCCGGACCCACCCTAGGATACCCTCTAAACAACACCTAAGTGTTAAACAGATAGCCCGGCCTAATCCAATAACAATCCAATAGACATAACGGAATTCCCGGTCACTCAAGGACCACCAACTAATATCATAATTCAAATAAACAGCTTGGTCCACTCATGGAACCATCAACAGTCAATGCAATGCAACAATATTAATGTAATAATGCAGTAAAATAAACCCGTACCAGGCGTGGTACCCGAGCCAACCGTTAGCATTTTGTACCAGGCGTGGTACCCAAGCCAACCATTTGTTATACCTGTACCAGGCGTGGTACCCGTGCCAACCGTTAGTATACTCGTACCAGGTATGGTACCAGAGTAAACCATTAGTACACCCATACCAGGCGTGGTACCTAAGCCAACCATTAGTATACCCGTACCAGGCGTGGTACCCGAGCCAACTGTTAGTATACCCATACCAGGTGTGGTACCCGATCCAACCATTAGTATACCCGTACTAGGTGTGGTACCCGAGCCAATCGAATGTCAACAATCCACAGTCAAATAATAAACAAACAACTTGTAAAATCAACAAGCAAAACACTATTTAATTCACAGACTGTAAAA
The DNA here is from genome assembly GCA_003996215.1 of Jaltomata sinuosa. Taxonomy (NCBI): domain Eukaryota; kingdom Viridiplantae; phylum Streptophyta; class Magnoliopsida; order Solanales; family Solanaceae; genus Jaltomata; species Jaltomata sinuosa. The sequence goes on along the minus strand of QJPP01002757.1, from coordinate 118,690 downwards.
TAGGACCCTTAGACATTTTACACAATTCCTCTAAGTAATGCAATTCATACAAACAGTTAGATAAGAGTACAAAATATACAACATTCACAGGAATCATAAGCCATCACCTACCCTCTCTCCCGGGTATATAACTTAATCTCGACCTCCATCCGAAGACTAAACACACTCACCCTTTATTTACATATAAAGAACGGTTTCCCCTTTCTAGCATAATTTAACAACCCTATTATTTTTGGAATGTACCTAGATAATAACAACATGAGTTACCACCCCTTAGACCTTAGCAAAACAATGACTACTTATCATGCCTTCCGCATTCCGAAACCTCACCTAGGAGTTTCCCATTTTACTACCTTTTAGTTATCCTTGCAATTCCTGGTTCCCCGAACCTTCCTGACATCATAGTCCCTGAGTCCTATAATTTTTGCATGCCAAGACAATATAAACAACCCAAAATAACTACAATCAGCCCACAGTTCAATCTAACCAATCCTTAGCTCACTCATAACTAATACCAAATCCACCAGACTCCGTACCCAGAGGCCTAAAACATGAAATCTCCATTCCGCTATATGATAAATACAAAATGTAAATAGGTCTAACTACTCATAAAAACCTAGCCTACTTGGATACCAAGCAACTGCAATCGTGCATTTCTGGCTCTGTGAAGGCATTCTCGGCTGAACGATGGTCCTCTAATCCCCTATTTTGTGTCCCTCCATCCACGACCCCTCCTCCTCATGATTCCTTAGCCTTGGAGCAGCATGGGAGGGTTTTCGGAGAAACCCTCATATGTTTTCTAACTGAGGAGGAGAAGCTTTTTAATAAAATCCCGTTCTGAGCTTCTGTCTCCCATCACTTTGCTATGGTGGTTAACCCTCTGCTATGGCGGTCCCGCTATAGTAGAATAATTACCGCTATAGCAGAGTGACGTCAGCCCGAGTTATTTCTAAAAATAAGAAATTTTCCACTACGTCACCCTACTTAAACAAATGTACTTTAAATTAGTTCCCCAAATAATTTGACTTCGCGATTCTTAAAGTAACGATGGTTTCGATCATTACAACAGATACTAATATACCCATCGTTCATCCCCGAAAGATCCTGGAATAATAACAAGACGAGGGAGAATAGCCCAGGACCTTCATCATCCCAAGTGGTCGCGAACCTATGCAAGTTGTCAACTCTCCCTCTTAAGAGTCGAACCGACCAGAGGGAAACAAATTTACTATTATCCCATCCCAATGAGGAATTTGCGAGCCTCTCAAAGAAAATTACACGTGTCCCCATTTTGAGCACTCAAGAATTCCAAGGCCTCATGTCATATTGGGACGGACAAATTTTGAAAAGACCCGAGAGAACCTTTCATTACCAGAAATAGTTTTCCATCCACTATAGCGAATAATATACCGCTATAGTGGTTCCGCTATAGCGACTACCGACCGCTACAACGGTTGACAGTAGAATGAAATAGGGGAGAAATGGACTTCACCCCCCATTCTCCCCACATTCCCTTCAAAAATACTAAATTCTCTCCAGATCACTTCGCTTTCGATGTCAAAATTTTCAGGTAAGACTCGTTTCTACTTGATTCTTTACTTCCTTGCACGAATTTAGACATGATTATGGTAGAAAACTAGGAACCTTGGTATATATTGAAGTGGGTTTTCAAACTTGAGCTTTTGGTTGGATTTTTGTTGAATTCCCAAAGCATGGATGCTTCCCTTACTTTCACAATGCCTCCAAGGTGTTCTGGGCGTAAGGATTATGCTATTATTGGCAAAAAAAATAGGCCAAAATGCAGTGGAATGTGAAGGGTTGTTCTTGAACAAAAGTGGTGATTTGGACGTTTTATAGGGGTTATAATGACCAAATATTTGTAGAAAATAGTAATGGGGTACCTTGGGTAGGTAGATCTGAACTGGAAATGCCAAAAATGGAGTTTTGGACCAAGGGGCGCCATTGTTGCACTCCTTGAAGCTCCGGGGATGATGAATACCTCTATAGAGGTTGGGTTCTGCTATAGCGATTCTGCTACGGTGATATTTTCCCACTATGGTGGATGATTGTCCGCTATAGCGGAAGGCTATGAACCAGTAGCTTCCCAAGCTGACACTTAAACAAAATTTCCCCATTTTTCTAAATCCCTTATGTCTTATCGAGTTCTAATCCAGTTTTTCTTGCCATATTACAGGTTATACTTCCAATGGCTGGAGGAGGATAATTATCCGTGTATGATTATGACCGTTTTCCATATGAAGCTAGTCGTTAGCATTTTCTGGATTACTGAAGACTGGGCATTTATTACGAGAGAGGTTGCAAGATGACCGGGGTGGATGGAAAGGCAGTCGCTTTCCTTCGCAAAGTTTGAGAGTTTAGTTGGGAGTCCTTGCTAGTAGCTCCTCCTCCTGCACAGATGGGCTGGGTATGGGAGTTCTATGCTATACACCCTACAGTCCATTGGGATGAGCCCAACCCCACCATCCGCATCAGAGGAATGGACGTCCTAATGGATGCTCAGATTGTCAATGAGGTGCTTACAGTGCCTCACGTCTCCAATGAGGCCTACGAGGCTAAGTTCCGGCTCAGGGATATGACTTGGTTGAGGGACACTCTGGTGGATGAGATATGAAAGGATAAGGTCTATTGGGTCAGCCCTGAGGGCATCACCAGTACTTACTTTTTTGCAAAGGCTAGGATATGGCTCAACTTGGTGTCTCGGAGGATTCGCCCATGGGGTAACAAGATCGATGTGACATCTGGTGATTTCTTGTGCTATGCAAGGCATTATCATGAATGTGGGGGAGCAAATCATCTCTGAGTGGAAGGAATTCTACCGGGGTCATAGAAAGGGCCCGTATCTTCTAGGTTTGGTGTCCGAGTTATGCAGGCGAGTTTGAGTGACTGAGGACCATACTGACTTAGAGGTGTCTATGGACGACCCCTTTGACCCTGTCTGGGTGAAGGTGTTCTCCAAGAAGAAGAGGAAGATGGATGAAGTCGGGAGCAGTCAGCCGATTGAGGAGGCCGCCGACGATGATGATGATAATGCCCCTGCCCCTTCCCAGCCCCAGCCCCCGATCTCTAGAGCCCAGCTGGAGGAGAATTTGGTAGCTGTCCAGAGGTTTATAGAGGATCCTAACGCCGGCGGATCAGCCCCACACCCATCTGCTCAGGAACTTGCAGCACTCCGTAGAGAGTTAGAGGAAGAGAAGAAGAAGAGACGATCTCGGGACCGCATGCTTGCCTGGATGTGGAAGACCATCAAGGTCATGTTCTCATGTGTTGCCCCGGGTCAGGAGATTCCCACACTAGAGCCTGAGGATAGGCATGAGTTTCCTTTCCTGAGCAATGATGAGGCTTAGGACCTCCCTCTCCCCCTCTTACTAGATACTCTTATTGCTTTTGGTTGCCCCTGTTTGGGGCTTGTTAGCCAATATTTCCCCTTTCCCTTTCCCCCTTTTATTATCGCACATGGATGCTCGGTTTAGACAATTTCCTTTATATGCACACTATGTTAGCTATAGCATACTTTCCTTGATTTACACCATGATTTGTAACTTAATACTTGCTTTTATATTGCCCCCGAGAAGGAATGAAAATAGGGGAAAATAGAGCAGGCTTTATGCCTCACGTACCTCTACTATGGCAGATGCCACTCTGCTATAGCGGAGAAAAATCTGCTATAGAGGGAGCGCCATAGCAGTGTCTTCCACTACGGTGGTCCTGTTGGTAAACAACATAGAAATTTGATTTTCAGCTAAATGCACTCATCCCCCTTCTCGGTTACTAATGTCCAAACCTGTAAATCCCGCCATGGTCTTAGACCACCCTCAAGACCATTCCTGACATCGAAAGTATCACCATCAGGCATAACACACTATCCCTTACAAAGCATCACAACATCAATTATTTTTTGACATTACCTTCCCGCCATTTTACTAATGACTCCTTTGTTCCCATGGTTCCCAACCAAGTCCCGACAGTCCTAAAACCGAAGCTTCCCTACAGTCGCAGTTCCCAATCCTTTATTACCTTAACTGATGATAAGACCTCTTTAACATGCAATACCACTCCTTAAATCAGGACATTCAACAGATTACCACAGCCTAAGGTACACAAAATTTTCCACTCAATGACCTCCTACAGACTCTACATACACAGCAGATAACAATTCACACACATTCCAAGTAAGTCACACCAGAATTGTACAACACAACATTTCAATTTCAAGTCACAACCAAATCGAATCACAACTAATTCAAGCCATATAATTTCACCTTTTATTCTTCCCATGGATGGCTATTAGCCGATCATCCATGTCTTACCGTAGCCTCTCAGGCGAGATACTAATTGGAACCTTTCCGGTTCCAATTTCTCTTACTTGTCTTATCGCAACCAGAGTACAAAGACCTACTTAACTTCGTTGAGATACCAATTGGAATCGAGATATACCAATTGGACTCAACCTATACAAGCAAGTAAACAACCGCATGAAAGAAGGGAAATATTTCCTAGAGTGCTTCATAGCTTCCCAAAGATTTGATGTGGACGTCAACACACTAATCCATGGGACTCTATTCAACACTTTGCTCTTGTACTGGGAGACCGGTAACCTAGGCTCCGATACCATCTTTCATGACCCAACCCACCGGGTCATGCGGGCGCCTACTCTAACCACCTAGATAAATGAACCCTCACCACCCGTCCAACAGGTGACATGCGGAAAATAGAATGTAATAAAATAACCTTGTTATTACAACATTTGAAAAACAGAAAACAGTTCTGAAATAGAAACTACCCTCCCTAGGACCTAGTCTAAATAGGTACAAGAGCTACTACAAGATTTATACAAGAAGGAAAAGTAAATGAGACACAACTTCTGTCATGGAGGAAGGACAGAAGCTGCTGCAGATCACCATTGCCATGTACCTATGAATCATCACCAGCCCTGCAACCAGACTATACCAAAAAGGTATAGCAAGAGTAGAGTCAGTACAACCACACATACTGGTAGGCATCATCGATCGACCCGAATCCACTCCTACCATTATATAAGAAGAATAGGGAAAAACATGAAAATAATATTATGGCTCCATCCTTCACCGCTTTCCCTTACTCGACCCGTTCTCAATCGATCGTCTACTCGTACCCCTTACCTCAACCCTTTTTGTTCCTTCCACTACCGACTCCCTCTCTCTCAGGTATTCCGAGTCACACTAAGCTTAGACTTCCCAAGTCACACTAACCTCAGACTTTCCAAGTCACACAACCTTAGACCAACTGCTAAATCCAACTCTGACTGCCTCACCATTAACCTAGTCAACTCCCATGACTATACATCCCAAGTAGCCTAGACCCCGTCATTCCCCTAATTTATCAACCACATGTAAACCACCTTTATAACTATGATCAATAATCAACAACATAACCAACCACAACCCTTGTCGTATAGCCTGGACCCACCCTAGGATCCCCTCTAAACAATACCTAAGTGTTAAACAGACAACCCGACCTAATCCAAGACCAATTCAACAGACATAACGGAATTCCCAGTCACTCAAGAACCACCAACCAATATCACAATTCAAATAAGCAGCCCGGTCCACTCACGGAACCATTAAAAGTCAATGCAATGCAATAATATTAATGTAATGATGTAGGTAAATAAACCTGTACCAGGCATGGTACCCGAGTCAACCATTAGCATTTCATACCAGGCGTGGTACCCGAGCCAACCATTTGTTATACGTGTACTAGGCGTGGTACCCATGCCAACCATTAGTATACCCGTACTAGGCGTAGTACCCAAGCAAACCGTTAGTATACCTGTACCAGGCGTGGTACCTAAGCTAAATGTTAGTATACCCATACCAGGTGTGGTACCCGAGTCAACCGTTAGTATACCCGTACCAGGCTTGGTACCCGATCCAACGTTAGTATACCCGTACCAGGCGTGGTACCCAAGCCAACCGTTAGTATACCCATACCAGGAATGGTACCTGAGCCAACCGAATGTCAACAATCCACAGTCAAATAATGAACAAACAACTTGTAAAACCAACAAGCAACAAACCATTCAATTCACAGACTGTTAAACATGACCCTTAGACATTTTTCACAATTCCTCTAAGCAATGCAATTCATACAAACACTTAGATAATAGTACAAAATATACAACATTCATAGGAATCGTAAGCCATCACCTACCCTCTCTCCTGGGTGTATAACTTAATCTCGTCCTCCATCCGAAGACTAAACACACTTACCCTTTATTTACATATAAAGAACGGTTTCCCCTTTCTAGCATAATTTAACAACCCCATTATTTTTGGAACGTACCTAGATAATAACAACACGAGTTAGCAACCCTTAGCCCTTAGCAAAACAACGATTACTTATCATGCCTTTCGTATTCTGAAACCCCACCTAGGAGTTTCCCATTTTCATACCCTTTTAGTTAACCTTGCAATTCCCAGTTCCCAAAACCTTCCTGACATCCCAGTCCCTAAGTCCTATCATTTTAGCATGCCAAGACAACATAAACAGCCTAAAATAACTACAATCAATCCACAGTTCAATCCAACCAATCCTTAGCTCACTCATAACTAATACCAAATCCACCAGATTCTGTACCCAGAGGCCTAAAACATGAAATCTCCATTCCGCTATATGATGAATACAAAATGTAAATAGGTCTAACTACTCATAAAAACCTAGCCTACCTGGATGCCAAGCAACTGCAACCGTGCATTTTTTGGCTCCGTGAAGGCGTTCCAAGCTGAACGATGGTCCTGGAATCCGCTGTTCCACGTCCCTCCAACCACGACCCCTCCTCCTCATGATTTCCTTTTGGAGAAACCCTCATATGTTTTCTAACTGAGGAGGAGAAGTTTTTTAATAAAATCCGATTCTGAGCTTCTGTCTCCCATCACTCTGCTATGGCGGTTAACCCTCTGCTATGGCGGTCCCGCTATAGATGAATAATTACTGCTATAGAGGAGTGATGTCAGTCCGAGTTATTTCTAAAAATCAAAAATTTTCCACTACGTCACCCTACTTTAACAAACGTACTTTAAGTTAGTTCCCCAAATAATTTGACTTCGCAATTCTTAAAGTAACAATCGTTCCGATCGTTACAAATCTAAATTGAGCAACGCCAAATGGGTTTGTGCCCGATATGAGTAGCTTACCTTGATTGATAAAAAGATAATGAGTGTCATTTTTCATGGTAAGTTTTATTAACAAAGGATGATTCATGCTTTCAACAAGAGAGTAACACCCCAAATATTTGAGATAGGTCAATTGGTTCACAAGTGCATCTTCCCCCATCAAGATAAGTAGAAAGGGAAGTCCATACCAAATCGACAACGACCTTACATAGTTTGAAAAATGCTATCCAAAGGCGCTTTGATTCTGTCAGAGATTGATGGACTAGAGTGGCCAAAATTGATCAACTCACATGTTGTCAAGAGATACTACATTTGAAGACTATAGTTGTATCTCGATTTCTTTCCCTGTAATTGCATCTTTTACTTGTACTCATTTATGCTTTGTATTGGTTTAACAATTTATATTGTACTTGAACTATGTTAGACTTGAATTCTCGAGAATGAGATATGTATGCGGCTTATGTCAGCTTTGGTCACCCCTTTATTAATTTCAATTTTCCTTTTATTATATCTGAACAACATTTGACCTAAATTCCGAAAAATGGGATACATAGGAGGCCTATGTTTGCTTCAATAACCCTCTTAGTAATATTTCCTAAGTCTGAATTATGTTGTTTGAGAACAATGTTTGACCTGATTCTTACTTCAATGGGATATATAGGTGCCACAAGGGCTTGATCATATTCCTTGTAAGATTTTCATTTCCCTTTATAATGAAAATTGGGCCACAATTTTGAGAGGGTCACAAAAATTTGCAAGAAGAAGATCCTTCTCTAGCAAGTCAAGACTGAAGATCACGTTAAAGAATGCAACTAGGTGTCGAAGTCTCCTATCAACAGCTTGAGATTTGCTAAAGCATCTAACTGGGGCATAATTTTGAGAAAGACCTCAAAAATTCCATCAAGCACCATTAGAAGTTTGAAGTCAAATTCAAAAATCCCCAAGCTACGACTGAATCAAAGATCAATTTCAAAATCCCAGCAATGACAAATTCCAAAGTCGCCTTCAAGAATCTCCAGCTACAATAGAGCCCTGAAGAATCGTTTTCAAATTCCCCAACTACAGGAGAAGATCTCCAAATTTCTCCAAGCAACTTTTCAAATATGTCAAGGTATCAAACAAAGGACGTTTATTTAAGCTATACATGACATGACAATTGTCAGCGGCCCCTCCAATTTACTTTCAAAACTCGTTTTCCTTAAAAGAAGTTTTTATGATAAAATGTTTTTACATGAAAATTGAATTTGTCTCAAGTCTATCGTGATCCAGAGAATCAGGGAAAGCACCTAAAGATGGAAAGATAGGAGCAGACAATCGAAGGAAGTCAACATAGATTAGTTTCATCAAAACTAATAATTTTTCCATGGATGCAGGATAGTCACAAGGCTATCATAAGATCAGAAAAATGGCTCTATTATTCAGCATATCCTTTTATTTAGAGGAATATACCAAATGCAAAAGCCCAAAGCCGATAGGAAAAAGAGCAAAGACAACTGAAGGAAATCAAAAGCAAAAGATCTCCCCGAAAACTAACAATCTTTATATGGATGTAGGAAAGATCATCACAGTTCATCAAAAGAGGAGAAAGAGATTTAAAGCAAAAGCAATGTAATCCTTTTTCAAAATTCCCAGCAAGTCATGAATCATAACGAACATATGATGTTCGAAAGCGGTATTCCTTATTTTTGCCCAAAAGTGGAATTCATTATTTATTTATCCTTGATATTTGCCTACATGCTCGTCCATCTCAAATGATATTTGCCTACATACTTGTCCACCTCATAAAGGGATAATACTTATCTATTTTCTAATCCACCTTAGAAAGGGACGATACTCGCCTATTTATTTATCCACCTTAGAAAGGGATGATACTTGTTTATCTGCTTGTCCGCCTCAGAAAGGGACATTTATTTGCTCGATCACCTTTGAAAGACTTTTAAAGGGATGATATCTTCTCCTTATATGATCTTTCTAAATAATTCTTCCTGTGAAATTTTGACTAAAGTTGCTAGCCAAAGCGACAATGTGTCTACTAATCATTTACTCTAAGTGCACACATATATGAAAACATCAAAGGATGATGTTTTAAAGAACACAAGGGTACCTTCTATTGCATCAAAACTGCAAGAAGCTGACGTTCATAGCCTCAAGGACCATCATGTTTATTTTTATCATAGGGGCTATTACATATTTATACCACTATGAGAGCCATTGCATTTCCATGAGGTCCATTACATGTTCAAACTACTGCGAGGGCCATCATATTTATTTTGATGTGAGGGCCATTATTTATAGTACGTCAAAATTAGAGGAATTTTACATTTAAAAGGAACCCATAAGTCACGTCAATAAACAAAAGCAAGTTGATGTGCAAATTGCTGAAACCATGATATCCGCTTTCACGTCAAAATTGAAAGAGGCTGATATTCGAAGGATATCTGTAAGTCACATAGACACATGGGAGAAGGTGATGTGCAATTTCTGTGAGGGCCATCATATTCAATTACTGCAAGGGCCATCATATTCAATTACCACGAGGGCCATCATATTCAATTATTGTGAGGGCCATCATATTTAATTTTCACGAGGTCTATCATATTCAATTATTGCGAGGGCTATCATATTTATTTTCCCATGAGGGCCATTAGTTTCTGCTTTAAAGGTTGAAAGGGTTGATGTTCAAAGGATATTTACATATGTCAATTCCAAAAGTGGATGATGTGCACCATATTTATTCTACGTCAAAAATAGATGAGGATGACATCTGCTAAATATCAAATGAATTCTCAATCAAACCACAAGTGTGGACTACGTCAAAATAGATGCAACACAATGTGAAAATAAATTTAGCAGTAAACTGGGACATAGTCTAAAAAAATATCAAACTCTTTGGACGCGAGTTAAGGATCGACTTCTATCACAATTAAACCATACCCCTATTATAAGGCATGTGGGTATTTTCTTTGGGGTTTAATACTTTCAGTTTCAAATCCAAAGTAATTTCTAAACTCTCTGGAAGCAATATCCTTCCTTTTCGAATCCGGGTGACAATACAACTATAACTTTGAAAATTATGTCCAGGTAAGTTCTTATTTAGGGATGTGAAGATATTCACATTCATGGTAAAGATATTGCAAGCTTCTTTTCCATACTCAATTTATTTTCCACTCATCTTAAGACACGAAGGCTATCTTAGCATAAAAGATTACCTTTTCAACTGACTGAGTTAAACTACAAGAAGCTTGATTCCTTAAGTCTTGGGATATATGGGCAGACTCTATGTTGAAAACTCAGTTGTATTCCAAATAATTCTTACAATCATTCCATTCCTAGTCTCTCCATAATCTGACACTGTATAGATTTTGAAATTCTTTCAAAAATCATGCATAGATCAAGCATCGTGAACTACAAGTGACCTGAATTCTCATGTAAGCTGAAATATATAGGAAAATCAATATTGTGGTCTGGCTATAATCCCACGAAATGTGTGCCAAAACCATCATTTTCTGAAAGATGAATTAGTGATCAGATAAAATTACATTTATCAATTTTATTTGCCTAGGCTCTCTTTCATTGAACCTAGCAAAAAAAGGGACAGTTATTGACACCCAAGTTTTCCCTCCACAATTTAAATTAATTCTGAGCTTTTTCAATTCTAAATAATTTTGAAAAAAATATATATTTTATAAAAGTTAAAACATATTTGAAATTAATTTCAAGGAAATTTTGCCATATTTTGATAAAGAATATCCATATCTATATACTTATAATATAAAGATTTATATAAATTTTACTTTTTTATAAATATTTGGAAAATTAATTTTCTCAAAAGTAGTATTTGAATTAAAGTGTACATTTTATTTTCCTTAACTATCAATTGGAATACAACGAGTCTATTATTTTAAAATAATTAGGCTTTATAATAAAGAAGTTATTTTATCTTGTTTACATTAAAGAAGCTCAAGTAATTGACTTAGATGTTAATTTATTCCGTCTCAACTTTGGCCAAATTCCGCCAATTAAATCAATTTTGGTTATCTCATAAATCAGTTCTCACCACAATTGCAAGAAAAGTGGTCAGCTCTTAAATCCATTTGAGATTATTTAATTCAACCAACTAGCCCAAATCAGGTCTTTTTTCTCCTTAAAATTTTGACCCTATTAAGCCCAATTTCACATAACCCTATCCAACCTATCTTCACTTTAAACCAAAAGACCCCTAAACATTTTTTCCTTCTTCCTCATAAAAACTCTGCGCATAAGAACCCTAACCAAATACAAACACCACCGCTCTTTATTATCTCCTCTCCTTCTCTTCAATTTTGTAATGTTCAGCGTGCAAAGCATGAGATTTATACTAAAGAAGATTCTAGAAGCTTTTGCATTACTCTTGAACGGTAATCTTCCTTCATCCTACAATTTTTCTCTTGCATTTCCTTTAAAATTTGTACAAATTCGTACAATACTCACAACTGGATCCTTATCTATTGGGGAAATTTAAACTTTCCCTAATCCCATATCTAAAATTTCCCCCCAAAATTCCCAGTTCCTTTGCCTATATAAACCCCATTTTTGGATCTTTAAAAAAGGGATTTTTTTTCCTCTCTCTTCTAGGTTTTCATACTATTTAAGGATTATTCTCATACTGTGGAAAACATAGGCTCAAGAAAAGTTTCTTATTTAGTTTTGCAAATCCTAGACAAGGTCAAAAGTGGTGAAGTGGTCTTCAAGTCCCATCTCTAAATTTGTTTCTCTGTAAAAGGTATTGGTATCAGTATACTAGGTACAAGCGTCCTAGGTGTTTATGAAGCCATGTCTAGTAGAATCTTAATTATGAGTGCAAAATGTGTCACAGTTATAATTGAGACGCTACATGGTATTTAGGAGATATTTTCCATTCTTTCATACTCTAGTTCGTGCGATAGAGTTGAGGTCTGTGAAATTATCCAAATTTATATGTTGTTTTAATTTCGCTGGCTACTCCTTATTTTGAGGTAATAGAAGGAAAAAAATCTCAGATTTATATTGATATGGTGCTCTCAGATAGAGCCTACAGAAAATTAAGAGGCATCACAAGGGATTTAGAGGAGCCCACTAGTTTATTCAAGCCTCGTGATTCAAGAAATGCACTCTTGTTATCATGAATCATGCATTGAGCCTATAGTTGAATGTGCTCTCATATCCATCCCGAAACTTTGTTAGGATTGACACCCTTAGAAAGAATGTATGCATCTCTATGATTGGTTAGTGTTTCCACTTGAGAGATAGTTTGATTTGGGGTGTTGTAAGACATAAGAAGTAGAATTAATTCTATAGCCAAGATATAAAGTCGGATACAGAGAAGCCAGAAAGTGGAAATAGTAATTGATTGGGGTATTTATTTATAATTGTGTAGTTATTAAGTGAGCAATTGGATGATATATCCTTAGGTGTTGACTAAGATGTAGTAAGAGTGGTGTAAATTTCATGGCAGTAAGTAGAAATAGGATTATTGGTTAAAATGGTTTAGAGTACGCTTGAACTAAAGGAAGAAGTTTATGATGGCATGTCATTATGTTAAGTAAAGATCAAGTACAGGTTGTGAATGGGTGGATAGAAATTTAAAGGTGTGATGTTAGTAGACTAATGAGACAAGACTAGATTGTTAAGGGTTAGAGAAAGTGGATATGTACGTCAATAAGAGCATAAGTTACAAAATGATATCCTTTGAGGTAGGAGGAAGATAAGAAGAACCTCAGAAAGGAATCCTAGCAAGAAGTATATGTCTACAATATAGTCTATCAGTGAGAGTTTAGCATTCATGTGAATAGTAATACCCCAACAATGTAGAGTAATGTGAATATAGCTTAGTTTAAAGAATAGGTCCAGAGACTTAGAGTGTAAACTTTTGAACTAAGGGGGAAATGATAGGACGAATGACCAAGACAGGTCTTGAGATTCAGATAGTAATGAGTTCCAGAAAAGAGCCATGATGAGATAATGATACATTCTTATTCTAGCGTGTCCTTTGCACTTTAGTCAAGATGACACTCTACTGACATCATACGTATTCATTCGATGACTATATCTACGGTCTAAGCACTCTACGCATATCCATGTCCATACTCAGTTCCTAAAATTAGAAGCAAGTTCTTCAAATAGAAATTCTAGTCTTACTTTATGAATCTATGAATTCTAGTCTTACATTATACAGCTCATGATATACGAACTCATATTTCATATTTGGTAACATTTGATTGGATAAGACTTCTGTCCAAGTCGATGTCATGTTATTCATGCTCTACGAATCCAAGTCAGATGACTAAGATGCTCAGACCATGTCAATGTTTTATATCCAGATGTCTCATGTGACCCATGCCTATAATTTATTTCCTTGGAACATTATGAAATTCCCCGTGAGAATGATGTCTTTGATGATCAATAAAGATTAAGGTAAGTTCAAGAGAGAGTTACATTTTTCATGCTTTAAGAGTCTAATAGGGGACAAGTCCATGTTCCTATGCAGTCCTTCAGGTCTATGTGCCTTTCCATGTCCTATGAGACTCATGATAGTATTTCAAGTCAGCTGATAGCCATTTAGAGATTGAGCTAGTCCCACCCGCGAAGGAAACTCTACCAAAACATCTAGAAAATTTTAGAGTTAGATCCTATCCATGTCTATGACCATCATTTGAGGATGAATGATCCTAAGGGGTAGATATTATAACACCTTGAACTTTTGAGTTAAGATTTAAACCATACTAAGTAGGTAGTTAGACCCGAACCCGATGAATTTTATTGTACCTAATCATATAAAACTATGTATCTTATGAATCTTGTGAAACCTATGAACTTATGAAGTTCTTGGAATCCTATGAACCTTATGAATATCAAATTATGAAATTGTTATGATAATGTAACTCCCATGGATTGTTCAACATAAACACTCTTATTACTATTTTTAATACGATGATGTGAATATTCTTGATTATGCTTTTGACATGATTCTATGAACTTCTTTGGCCATAAATCACGCTAAAATGACATGAGACTCCCAAAAGCTTACTCTCCATAAACGTATTAAAAATCTATAACTTATGAGTCATGATAAGATAAATTATGATATTACCTCCATGAAACCTTTATGATGTTAATGAATAGCATAACTTATGATTACGAGCCTAAAGCTAAACTACTAGCTATATATGAGTCGTTATTAGCATTGGTGCCAGGGTGCTCAGTCAAACTTACCAGCTATGTCTGAGCCCCCCAAATAGCATCTCTAGTGTGATTGTCAGATCATGGTTAATTTCAGTGGAGACTTTTTGTCACGCCCTGAGGCTACCCCTTAGACGTAACACGGTGCTTAATTTCACAAGTGACCCCAAGCTAACCCATGGTCTGGCAGTACTAAGCATTTTTGAATAAAATACTAACTATGTGGAAGCTAAACTGGTTTAATTAAATAAGTTTAAAAAGTAATAATCCAATAATCATCTGAATATATATAAATATAATAATAATATGAGTAAACCCTGACTGCAAAAGCTGAAACTAGTAATATGTCTAAAAGCCTCTAACTGAAGTGAGTTGCTGGGACAAACCCCAACTAACTCTAGAAGTCTGAAAACTAAAAACAAAGACCAAATAAATAAGCATAACTATGTCCTCGAACTATGATGACTCACCACTGAGCTGCTAAAAAAGGATAGGAGAATCACATTAAATGCGGTCTAGATACTGAGCACCTGAACCTACATCATGATAAGATGTAGCATAAAAGTATGCGCCAGTACTCTGAATGTACTGAGCATACGGGATATATGCAAAATTGTAAACATGAATACTGAACATGAAAGATACACTGAAGAATGAATTGAGAGATAAACTGAATGTAATGACAAGTATTTAACATGAGCTGTAACATGCTGGACTGAACTGAATAAACTGAATACTGAAATACAAGATCAATACATGTACTGAATCTGAACTGTGGGAGATACTGTTAATCAACATACCCTAAGTTGAGCTAACTATAGGGACAATCTGTAACCCTAGCTGGGAGAGTGTTCATACCTTGCCAAGGGTACAAACATAGTCTGGCGTGGATCCACTAATCTGATGTCTAATAAGGGACTAGGGTGTCAAGCCTAAACTGATGGGTGACCCTTTTAGAACCTACAATGGTGCCATAGTTCTGGGACTTAGGGACTGCCACTAAAGGTCTCAACCTAAACTGATGGGTGAGCCTTCATCCCTTCATCCACTCGGTGCTAAGCCTACTCCCAACTAAATATAAAAGTAATGAATGCAAACTGAGAATACTGGATAGCTCAAATACTGATTTTAATCTGAGAATGCAATATAATAATACTGAAAATGGATAGTATTCTAAGCTTGAAATATAACTGACTGCAATATCTATTTAGCATGCATGAATTTAAGGTATTGAAATTACACACATGCTAGGGTTATGGAATTATGAGTAGATAACTATCCTGGGTTCCCAATAAACACATGGGGAATTCGATATACAATAATAGAGAGTGAATTACACTAACTGTGTAGAATTTAGGAACCCTAGGCCTGAAGGACTAACTAAAATCTGAATAACTGAACTGTATCTAGGGACTCAATGGGTGAAAGGAACCTGTTGGTGAAATCTCACATACCCGGAAGAAGATTCTACGGTTGAATTCCTGGATTGAAGCTTGAACCTTGAAGAAACCCTTTGTTAGTTTTGAGAAGAAGAACGCTCATTTTTCTCCTATTCTTGCTAAGTGTCGCTTTGTTTTGGGGGGAATGAGGGAATAAAAGTGAAAAATCTCTTTAAATAATCCCAAAACAATTAAGGGTCAGAGTTAAAAAGGTAGGAAAAAGACCAGAATATCCCTAAAATAAATTAAGAAAATTGTTGGGAAAAAATGTGACTCGCATTCCACGGACAGGTTCCACGGTCCGTGGATGCTTCCACGTCCCGTAGAACCCTATCGTGGTTTCTGTGCCTTTCTGTTATGCTGCATGTCTGAGTTCCATGACTTGGGTTCACAACCCATGGAACCATCCACGGTTCATGCTAACTTGTCATGGTTCCTGAGGGATTGATGACCCTCAGGTCTGAGCTCCACGATACCATTCCACGGCTCGTGGATCATTCCACGGTTCATGGAAACCAATCGTGGTTTTATAGGGACAGTTGGGTCTCAAGTCTGAGTTCCATTGGCCCCAACTTGGCTATCTCTGTCTGAGTTCCACGGAGGCATTCCATGGCTCGTGGACTATTCCACAGTCCATGAAAACCATTCGTGGTTTCGGCTGAAACTTGAAATTTTTTTATTTTCTAGTTTTTTTTCTGAGTTGGGTCTAGGCCTGGAAGTTCTGGGGTGTTACAATATCTTCCCCTTAGGATCATTCATCCTCGAACGACGACTAAACAAGATGAGTTTGGAGGGAAAGAGTTGCAATCCCTATCAACTGAATTCTAGAAGCTGATATCTAACTGAATTGAGTTCTAAGGACATGAAAGTATGCTAAAAATGCCAGAATAGCTAAAGAAACATGATAATGACACTGAAATACACATGAGAATACTGAGAAACTAGAGAGGAACTATCACATCATGTTGAATATGAATTGGAAGTAAAGAGGTGAGGTTACTTGGCCATCATGGTTGCTTCTGCTTCCCAAGTAGCTCCCTCAACGGACTGATTCCTCCAAAGTACTTTCACTGAGGCGATCTCCTTATTTCTCAAACTACGAACCTGACGGTCAAGAATCTCAACTGGAACCTTTTCATAGGTGAGGCTATCTTTCACAGCCACACTTTATTGGCACAATCTATGTCGGATCACCAACACACTTTTTTAGCAAAGAAACATGGAAGACTGGATGAACTGCTGCTAGTTCAGCTGACAACTCTAACTCATAGTCCATATTACCAATCCATTTCTAGACTTTGTAAGAACCTACATATCTAGGACTGAGCTTCCCTTTCTTTTCCAAATCTCATCACGCCCTTCATGGGTGACACCTTCAGGAAAACCCAATCATCAATCTCAAATTCCAAGTCTCTTCTTCTCACGTCTGCATAGGATTTCTCATGACTCTGAGAAATCTTCAACCTTTTCCTAATAAGCTGAAATTTCTCCATATCCTCATGAACTAAATCTGGCCCAATCAATGCTACCTCACCTACCTCAAACTAGCAAACAGGTGATATGCACCTACGCCCATAAAGTGCCTCATACAGGGTCATATGAATGTTGGAATGGAAGTTGTTATTGTAGGAGAACTCTATGAGAGGTAAGTGATCATCCCAACTACCTTATAAATTGATCATACAGGCTCACAACATGTCCTCTAAGGTCTGAATGGTACGCTCTGCCTGACCATCCATCTATGGATGAAATGTTGTGCTGAGGTTTACCTGAGTACCTAGACCTATTGTAATACCCCGGGATTCGACCCAGCTTTTAAACTTAAGACTGAGAATTTTGAACTTTTTAGATACTACAAGTCCAAATCATGGACCGTGGTTTAAACCACAAGTCGTGAAGTGAACCCGTGGTTCTAGTTAGTTGGTTCAGCCTCTAGTCTAAGAATTATGAGTTGGTTCTATGGAATGTGGTTTTGACTGCGGTCTGTCCTGTGAACTCATGCAATTAGATCAGAGGGTTGACAGGTTCCCCAGTTTTCATGACTGGCTTCTATGGCCCGTAGTTTGAACTATGGACCGTCCTGCTAACTCGTAGAACTAAATCAGAGGCCAGCTAAGTCCCCAGGAATTATGATTTGGGTCTACAACTCATGATCCATTCTACAGGTCCATCCTGTTGACCCGTAGTTTGGCTTCTGCAGTCTAATCACTTTTCCAGGAATGATGGATTGAAACCATGAGCCGTGGTTTGGTCTATGACCCATGGAATCCGTCTGTGGTCCATGTAAGTCAACTTTTTCCAGCTTTTTCCTAATTATGTCCCTGGGGTATTATAGTTGTTACCCACCCTTTTTAACTCCTAAATGAGGTCATTTTGACTATTTCTAGAAGGGTTTTCACCCTCATTATCCTAAGTCCATTCTCAAATCTTCATTCATCTCCCAAAAAGAAAAAGGGATCCTCTCAAGCTCCAAGTTCAAGCCTCCTTTCTTTTTAATTTCAAGTGGGTTAGCTTCAATCAAGGTATGTGGGTATTCAACAATGGGTTCCTCTCACCCTTGTGCCCAAAACTCCCAATTCTTATTTTGAATTATGAACTTGTGAAACTAGGGTTTTGCTCTAAATTGGGGGAAAGCTTATGGAATCAGTTTCTATGCATCAATTCATGGTTTCTAATGGTTTATTTATGATTTGAATAAGATTTCTTAATTGGTTTCAAAAGGCCATGCATTAAAGTTGATTTCTAGCACGATTCCATTGAATTACATGTTTTCAAGTGAAAGTTTACATGTTTAAATAACATGTCTTTATGTATTTATGAAATTGCATGTCTAATTCTTTAAGTATGAATTTAAGAAGGAAAAACATGTTTTGAATTATGGATATGCTAAGGTTCAATAACTTATGATATGAGAATTGCATGATACCCAATGTGTTTTCATGCTTTTCTACAAGACTTGGCATGAGATTGTGCCACTATGAGTTTATGAGCTATATATACATATTTTGGGAGTAGTATTTAGCACCGAGTGACGAGGGTTTGATTACCCAAGTCTAAAACTACATTGCCAGCGTAGGTTATGAATTGCCCTATGGGCTTATGAGAGTGGTTCCACATCTTAATGTATGGTGTCCTGTGCTTTAGCAGGCATTATGGCAGCTTTGCCAATTAGGGTTACATAGTTGGATATGGTGACTCATTCCTTGGCACGGTTCAAGTCAGCTTTGCTAACTAGGGTTATATAGTTAGATTCCATGTAGCTCGCATGGTCTATTATCGGTTATAAGAAACTCCCGTATGAATGTTTTGACTTGTTTAAGCTTATGATACCTACTTTGAAGTTTTGACTCTCATCTTACACTTACCCCTTTCACATTATGAGATTTACGATTGATAACTCCTTTATGCATGAACCAAGTTTCAAATTACACTTTAAGGATGTTTTCATCATATGTATGCATATCTCACATACTCGATACATCCTAAATATAATACTGACGCATATTTTGTGTTGCATTCTTTGATGATGTAGATCCAGGATTCCTCCCTCAGACACGTACTTAGTCACTGTCAGCCGTTCGGACCTTATTGGTGAGTCCTCTTCACACGAGGACCGGAGTTATGATTGGTTCTCTTTATGTCTTTTTTTTTGGATTCACGAGTTAGTTGGGGTCTTGTTCCATCAACTCCTATTTCAGATTTAGAGGTTTCAGACATAGCTAGTTTGTATTCTGGATGAGTTCCTTGTAGACATTTTAGCTATTTCCTTTATGGATTTCTATCTTCTCTCAATGTATGCTTCCACTTTATTTCCTTAAGTTATCTGAGTATGCTATGACCAAGGATTAATCTAGGGCACTCGTGTCCTGGATCTCATGTTATGTACTGGGGGTAGCCTCGCGGCATGACAAACTTAGTATCAGAGCCTCAGGTTCAAGAGTCCTAGGATGTCTGAAAGCCGCATCGAGTAGGGTCTCTTTCATATGTGTGAAGCGTGCTACACTTATGAGAAGGAAGCTATGAGATGTCTTAGAAAAACATCACTTCTTTCATGATCATAATGTGTGATAGAACTTAACACTAATATCCCTTTGATCCTTCCCTTGTACGTTTCAGATTATGCCTCGACGTGCTATGCCTCAACGAGCCGCTTAGAATGTTGTTCCTCCAGTTCTGGCCCTTGAGGTCACGAATGAGGAGTTCAGGAATTCCATCCATTTGCTAGCCCAGACCATGTCCAGTCAGTCCAACCATCCATCTCCTATCCCCGTCAACCCTCAAGGTGGATTAGTGGCCCAGGTTCATGATTTTGTCCGAATGAACCCACCTGAATTTTAGGGTTCGAAAGTGAGTGAGGACCCGCTTAGCTTTTTTGATGAAGAGAAAAATATATTTGATGTTATGCAAGTGGGTGATGTTGATTGTGTGGAGCTCACGTCCTATCAACTCAAGGATGTAGCTTATATCTAGTTCACGCAATAAAAGAAAGTTAGATCTAAGGACGAGGTCCCTATGACTTGGGAGTGTTTTGAGAAGGCCTTTCTTAGTCAGTTCTTCCCTGAGAGTTGATGCAAGAGAAGGCTGAGGAGTTTGTGAACTTGAGACAGTGGTCGATGTCAGTCTAGGAATACAGTTTCAAGTTCACTCAACTGTCTAGGTATGCTTCCTCTATGGTAGCGGACCCACAGGATCAGATGAGCAAGTTTATCTATGGGGTTTCAGATATCGTAAAGAAGGAGTGTAGGTCTGTTATGTTGTTGAGTGATATAAATATTTCTAGACTCATGACCATGCTCACCAGATCGAGGGAGATAAGCTTAGGGAGATGGCTAGGGATAACAAGAGGGCTAGATCCGAGAGTTTAGGTTTTAGCCATCAGAAGTCCAGAGGCAGACATCGCTCCTCCTTTCAGAAGAGGTCATCAGGACCCGTTCATTCTTCAACCAGTACTCCTTCTCAGGCCTCCAGGCCCCGTTATGATTAATTCAGTAGGGGTGCAGACTCTTATTTGCAGGGAGGTGATGCAAAGGGGCCTTCTTTCCCTGTTTGTACCAAGTGTGGGAAGAGGCATCTTGGTGAATGTCTAGCCGGTTCAGGTAGTTTCTTCGGATGTGGTCAGGCTGGACATCGGATTAGATATTTCCCTTCAGCAAAGAAGGGACAAGGTGGTGGTAGGGCTCAGTCTGCCCTAACAGCCCCAGGAGGTCGACCATCCCAGCAGGGCACAACTTCTAGTCTGATGGTTAGCGCCAAACCCGCCTTTATTCCATGTCCTCTCGTCGGGACTAGGAGAGTTCCCCGGATGTTGTCACTAGTATGTTGAAAGTCTTCTCTATTGATGTATATGCTTTGTTGGACCTCGGTGCATCCATATCTTTTGTGACCCCTTATGTAGCATGCAAATTTTAAATTTGTATGGAATCGCTTTTAGAACCCTTTTGTGTGTCTACTCCTGTTGGTGAGTCAGTCCTAGACAAAAGAATCTACCAAAATTGCCCTATCTTAGTCCTTCATAGAGTCACCTCAGTGGATTTAGTAGAGTTGGAGATGACTGATTTTGATGTTATTCTTGGTATGGATTGGTTTTATGCTTGTTATGCTTCAATGGATTGTCATACTCGGGTTGTCAGTTTCAAGTTTTCAAATAAACCCGTCTTAGAGTGGAAAGGTTGTCCTCCATCCTCGAAAGGTCATTTAATATCTTATTTTAAGGCTAGAAAGATGATTTCTAAGAGATGTGTTTATCATATAGTTTGGGTTATGGACACGGAGTCCAAAACCCCACCTCTTCAGTCTATTCCTATTTTGAATGAGTTCCTAGAAGTGTTTCCCAAAGATTTGCACGAAGTCCCTCCCGAATGGAAAATCGACTTTGGAATAGATATTCTTCTAAATATGAATATTATCTCTATTCCTCCCTATAGAATGGCTCCCGCGGAACTTAAACAGTTAAAGAATCAGTTGAAGGACCTTCTTGATAAGGGTTTCATCAGGCCTAACATTTCTCCATGGGGTGCCCCAGTTTTGTTTGTACGGAAGAAATATGGTTCCCTCAGAATGTGTATTGACTACCATCAGTTGAACAAGGTCAAAATCAAGAATAAGTATCCCATTCCTAGGATTGATGACTTTTTCGATCAGCTTCACGGTGCTAGCTTCTTCTCCAAAATTGACCTTAGATCCGGTTATCATCATCTTCATGTTCGAGAGTGTAATATTCCAAAGATATCTTTCAGGACTCAGTATGGTCATTATCAATTTGTTGTGATGTCTTTTGGTCTAACGAATGCTCCCGCAACTTTTATGGATTTTATAAACCATGTGTTCAAGCAGTGTTTGGATATATTTGTAATTGTCTTCATTAATGATATTCTTATCTTTTTGCGAAGTGAGGAGGAGCATGCAGACCATTTGAGAGTGGTGTTGCAAACTCTCAAGAACAAACAGTTATTTGCTAAGTTTAGAAAGTGTGAGTTTTGGATGCAGTCTATCACTTTTATGGGTCACATTATGACTAGTAATGGTATTCGAGTTGATTCTCAAAAGATTGAGGTAGTAAAGAACTGGCCTAGAACCACTTCCCCATCGGATATTAGGAGCTTTTTGGGTTTGGCTGGTTACTACATGAGATTTGTGGAAGGATTTTCTTCCATTGCTGCTCCTTTGACTCGATTGACTCAGAAGAAGATGAAATTTTAGTGGTCTGACCTATGTGAGAAGAACTTTCCTGAATTGAAGACTAGATTGACTACAGCTCCAGTGTTATCTCTACCCGAGGGCCTAGATGATTTTGTTGTGTATTGTGATGCTTCTAGGATTGGTTTGGGTTGTTTTTTGATTCAGCGTGGTAAAGTGATTGCTTATGCTGTGAGGCAGCTTAAGACTCATGAGAAGAACTACCCTACTCATGCTCTTGAGTTAGTAGTCGTGGTCCTTGCTTCGAAGATTTGGAGACATTACTTATATGGTGTGCATGTGGATGTTTTCACCGATCATAAGAGTCTTCAGCATGTGTTCACTCAAAAGGAATTGAATCTTTGTCAAAGGAGATGGCTTGAGATTCTTAAGGATTGTTACTTGATCGTACTTTACCATCCAGGTAAGGCGAATGTTGTGGCGGATGCACTTAGTAGATTGTCCATGGGTGGTGTGTCTTCAGTTGAAGATGGAAAGAAGGAATTGGTTAAGGAGGTTCACAGGCTTGCTCGGTTTGGAGTTCACCTTATGGACTCGACAAAAGGTGGTGTTATTGTGCAGAATGGTTCCGAATCATATTTGGTAGATGAAGTGAAGGAAAAGCAAGACAGTGACCCTTTTTTTTATGCAGCTAAAGGGTGCAGTCAATCAGCAAAGGGTTGAGGTTTTCCCCCAAGGGAGAGATGGTGTGCTTCGCTATCAGGGTCATTTGTGTGTGCCAGATGTAGATGGGTTGAGACAGCAGGTTCTGACTGAGGCTCATAGTTCAGGATATTCTATTCACCCCGGTGCCACCAAGATGTACCGTGATCTTGGGGAAGTCTATTGGTGGAATGGTATGAAGAGGGACATAGCCAGTTTTGTGGCCAAGTGTCTCAACTGTCAGCAAGTGAAGGTAGAGCATCAGTGACCAAGTGGCATAACTTAGGATATTGACCTTCCTACTTGAAAGTGGGAATAGATCAATATGGACTTCATCACAGGTTATCCTTGTACTCTAAGGCAACATGATTCCATTTGGGTGATTATCGACCGGATGACTAAGTCATCCTACTTCTTGGATGTTAAGACTATGGATTCGGCAAATGATTATGACAAACTCTATATCCAAGATATAGTACAATTTCATGGTGTTCCTTTGTCTATCATTTTGGATAGAGGTACTCAGTTTACCTCCCAGTTTTGGAGGTCATTTCAGAGAGGTCTTGGTACTTAGGTGAAGCTTAGCACAACTTTTCACCCTTATAAGGACGGCCAGGCAGAGCGTACTATTCAGAATTTGGAGGATATGTTGAGAGCTTGTGTGATTGACTTCAAAGGTAATTAGGATGATCACTTACCCCTTATTGAGTTTGCCTACAATAGCAACTTTCACTCTAGCATCCAGATGGCTCCATATGAGGCACTTTATGTTCAGAGATGTAGATCTCCTATTGGTTGGTTTGAGGTAGGTGAGGCAGCTTTGATTGGCCCCGATTTGGTTCACGAGACTATGAAGAAGGTTTAGCTTATTAGGGAAAGGTTGAAGACCGCTCAGAGTCGATAAAAGTCATATGCGTATGTGAGGAAAAGAGAGTTAGAATTTAAAGTGGATGATTAGGTTTTTCTGAAGGTGTCACCCATGAAGGGTGTGATGAGATTTGGTAAGAAAGGGAAGCTTAGTCCCCATTTTGTAGGTCCTTATCAGATTCTGAGGAGAGTTGGTAGTGTTGCGTACGAGTTGGATTTGCCAATAGAGTTAGAAGCAGTTCATCCAATTTTCCATGTTTCCTTGTTGAAGAAGTGTGTTGGTGATCCGACCTTGATTATTCATTTAGAGGATGTGGGTGTGAAGGATAGTCTCACTTATAAGGAGGTTCCCATAGAGATAATTGATCGTCAGGTTTGGAGGTTGATAAACAAAGAAGTCGCTTCGGTAAATGTTCTTTGAAGGAATCAGCTTGTTAGGGGAGCTAGTTGGGAAGTAGAATCGTCCATGAAAGCCCAGTACCCTCATCTCTTTCCTTCCGACCCAGTTTTCGCTTGAGGTAGTAGTTTTCTCATTAGTATGTGTATCCTATTCTATTCCATCAAGCTCCCTTAATGATCTTAGTATGCATGCATGTTTTTCGAAGTTCATGTTTTTAAGTTGCAAGCTTAGTTTTCTTGTTTATTCCTTGCTTTTCATGTTTTGTTGCTGGTTAGATTGTTTTCTCTTCAGTTTTCCATTGTTTAGTCTTCATTCGAGGATGAATGATCCCAAGGGGGAGATATTATAACACCCCGAGATTCGACCCAGCCTTTAAACTTAATAAATCTGAGAATTTTGAACTTTTCAGATACTAAGGGTACAAATCACGGACAGTGGTTCGAACCATGAGTCATGAAGTAAACATGTGGTTCAAGTCAGTTGGTCCATCTTCTGGTCTAAGAACCACGAGTTGGTTCTATGGACCGTGGTTCTGACTACGGTCCATCCTATCAACTCGTGGAATCAGATCAGAGGGTTGACATCTTCCCCAATTTTCTTGACTTGCTTCTACGGCCCATAGTTTGAATTACGGACCATCCTACTAACTCGTAGAACTTAATTAGAGGCCAGCTAAGTCCCTATGAATTATAATTTAGGTCTACGACCCGTGATCCATTCTACGGGTCCGTCCTGTTGACCCGTAGTTTAGCTTCTGCAGCCTGATCACTTGGCCAGGAACGACGGATGGAAACCACGGCCCGTGGTTTGGTCTACGACCTATAGAATCCGTCTGTGGTCCCTGAAAGTCAACTTTTTCTAGCTTTTTCCTAATTATGTAATAGGGGTATTTTAGTCATTACCCACCCTTTTTAACTCCTAAATGAGGTCGTTTTGACTATTTCTAGAAGGGTTTTCACCCTTATTAGCCTAAGTACCTTCTCAAATCTTCATTCATCTCCCAAAAAGGAAAAGGGATCCTCTCAAACTCTAAGTTCAAGACTCTTTTCTTTTCAATTTCAAGTGGGTTAGCTTCAATCAAGGTATGTGGGTATTCAACAATGGGTTCCTCTCACCCTTGTGCCCAAAACCCCCACTTCGTATTTTGAATTATGAACTTGTGAAATTAGAGTTTTGATCTAAATTGTGGGAAAGCTTATGGAACCAATTTCTATGCATCAATTCATGGTTTCTTATGGTTTATTTATGATTTGAATAAGATTCCTTAATTGGTTTCAAAAGCCCATGCATTAAAGTTGATTTCTAGCATGATTCCATTGAATTACATGTTTTCAAGTGAAAGTTTACATGTTTAAATAACATGTCTTTATGTATTTATGAAATTGCATGCCTAATTCTTCAAGTATGAATTTAAGAAGGAAAATCATATTTTGAATTATGCCTATGCTAAGCTTCAAGAACTTATGATATGAGAATTGTATGATACCTGATGTGTTTTAATGGTTTTTAACAAGACTTGTCATCATATTGTGCCACTATGAGTTTATGAGCTATATGTACATGTTTTGGGAGTAGTATTTAGCACCGAGTGACGAGGGTTCGATTACCCAAGTCCAAAACTACTTTACCAGCATAGGTTATGAATTTCCCTATGGGCTTATGAGAATGGTTTTACATCTTGATGTATGGTGTCATGTGATTTAGCGGGCATTAGGGAAGCTTTGGCAACTAGGCTTATATAGTTGGATATGGTGACTCGTTCCTTAGCACGGTTCAAGTCAGCTTTGCTAACTAGGGTTATATAGTTAGAATCCATGTATCTCGCATGGTCTATTTTTGATTATAAGAAACTCCCGTATGAATGTTTTGACTTGTTTAAGCTTATGATACCTATTTTGAAGTTTTGACTCTCATCTTACACTTACACCTTTCACATTATGAGATTTATGATTGATAACTCCTTTATTCATGAACCAAGTTTAAAATTACACTTTAAGTATGTTTTCATAGTATGTATGCATATCTCACATACTCGATACATCCTATAGTACTGACACATATTTTATGCTGCATCCTTTGATAATGCAGATTCAGGTTTCCTCCCTCAGACACGTGGTTAGTCACCGTCAGCTGTTCGGACCTTATTGGTGAGTCCTCTTCCCACGAGGACCGGAGTTATGATTGGTTCTCTTTATGTTTTTTTTCTTGGATTCACGAGTTATTGGGGTCTTATCCCATCAAATCCTATTTCATATTTAGAGGCTTCAGACATAGCTAGTTTGTATTCTGGATGAGTTCCTTGTAGACTTTTTGGCTATTTCCTTTATGGATTTCTATCTTCTCTCTATGTATGCTTCTGCTTTATTTTCTTAAGTTATCTAAGTATGTTATGGCCAAGGGTTAATCTAGGGTACTCGTGTACCGGATCCCGTGTTACATCCAGGGGGTAGCCTCGGGGCGTGACACCTTTATAAAAGGATCTCCAGAAATGAGACATAAACTGAGTACCCCTACCTGAGATGATAGACAAGGGAACCCCATGCAACTTGACTATCTCGCTGATGTAGAGTCTGGCATAATCCTCTGCTGAATCTGTAGTCTTAACTGCTAAGAACTAGGCTAATATGGTCACTCTGTCCACAATCACCCAAATAGAGTCATGTTATCTGCGAGTACGAGGTAAGCCTGTAATGAAATGCATGTTGATCACTTCCCACTTCCAAGTAGGTATTCTAATATACTGATTCACACCTATCATTCTCTAATGATCTACTTTCACTTGCTGACAGTTGGGACACTTAGCCACAAAGTCTGCGATGTCCTTCTTCATGTCATTCCACCAATAGAATTCCCGTAGATTATGTTACATCTTGGTTGTGCTAGGATGAATAGAATATCTGGAATTATGGGCTTCTGTCAGGATACACTGCCTCAACTCATCCACATTAGGAACACATAAACAACCCTGGTAACGAAGCACACCATCTGCCCCTTAGGAGAAAACCTCTACCCTCTACTGATGAACTGTCCCTTTTAATTGAAGTAATATGGGATCACTGTCTTATTTCTCTTTCACCTCAACTACTAACAAAGATTCTGACCCATTCTAGACTATCACGCCACCATCTGCTGTGTCCACAAGGCAAACTCCCAATTGAGCAAGCCTATTAACATCCTTAGCTAATTCTTTCTTCTCTTCCTCAACATGTGACACACTACCCATGGACAGTCTGTTGAGGGCATCAACCACTATATTGGCCTTACTCAGATGGTAGAGCACATTCATATCATAGTCCTTGAGAAACTCGAGCCACCTCCTCTGACAAAGATTCAACTCCTTCTGGGTGAACACATACTGGAGGCTCTTATGGTCTGTGAACACGTCTACATAAACACCATACAAATAGTGTCTCCAAATTTTTAAGGCGAAAACAACTATTGCAAGCTCAAGGTCATGAGTCAGGTATTTCTTCTCATGAATCTTAAGTTGTCTGGAGGCATAATCTATGACCTTACCATGCTGCATCAAGACACAACCCAAGCCAACTCTGGATGTATCAGAATATACCACAAAATCGTCTGAACCCTCTAGAAGAGTTAAAATGGGAGTTGTAGTCGACCTAGTCTTCAACTCTAGAAAGTTCTTCTCACATTCATCTGACCACTGAAACTTAACATTTTTCTAGGTCAATCTGGTCAATGGGGTAGTTATGGATGAAAATCCTTCAAAAAATCTCCTATAGTAACCAGCCAAACCCAAGAAGCTTCTGATGTCTATCGGAGAGGTGGGTCTGGGCCTATTCTTAACTGCCTCAATCTTTGGAGAATCAACTCAGATGCCTTTACTAGACACCACATGGCCAAGGAAGGCGACTAACTTCAACCAACACTCATACTTGCTGAACTTTGCGAATAACTGGTGATCCTTGAGAGTTTGTAGCACAACTCTCAAATAATCTGCATGCTCTTCCTTGCTTTAAGAATATACAAGTATATCATTAATGAAGATGATGAAGAATATATCTAAATGTTGCTTGAACACCCTATTCATCAAATTCATAAAAGCTGCAGGAGCATTTGTTAGTCCAAATGACATAATTATAAATTAATAGTGACCATACCGAGTTCTAAAGGCTGTCTTTGGAATATCGCAATCTCTGACTTTGAGCTGATGATAGCTAGATCTGAGGTCTATCTTAGAGAAATAACTAGCACCCTGAAGCTTGTCAAACAAGTCATTAATCCTGGAGATGGGATATTTATTCTTGATTGTCACTTTTTTCAACTAACGGTAGTCAATGCACATTCTAATAGAACTATCTTTCTTACGCAAGAAAAAGACTGGAGCACCCCATGGAGAGATATTGGGTCTAATAAAGCCTTTATCTAAAAGGTCCTTTAGTTGTTCCTTTAACTCCATAAACTCAGCTAGAGCCATTTTGTATGGAGTAATTGAGATAGGCTAGGTATCTTGAATGAGACCTATTCCGAAATCGATTTCCCTTTCAGGAGGACCCCCGAGAAGATCTTCTAGAAACACTTCTAGAAATTCATTAACCACTGGGACTGAGTCAAGAGTTGGGGTCTCAGAATTTTAATCCTTAACCTAAACAAGATGATAGATATACTCCTTGGAAATCATTTTTTTGGCCTTAAGGTATGAGATGAACTGACCTACAGGCACTGAGGTATTACCCTTCCACTCTAAGACTGGTTCGTGTGAAAACTGAAATCGAACAATCCTAGTTCTACAATCAACTGAGGCATAACAGTAATGTTACCAATCCATGCTTAGAATAATATCAAAGTCAATCATTTCTAACTCTACAAGATCCGCTGAGGTGACTTTCTGCTAAAACTGTGATGGGGAAATTTCTGTATACCTGTCTAGCTATAACTGGGTCACCAACAGGAGTAGAGACTGAGAAAGGTTCTGGTAGGGTTTCTCGACTGACACCAAAATCTACCGCTATATAGGGGATCACAAAGGAAAGTGTAGCACCAGGATCTAATAATGTATACGCATAAATTTAAAAGAATCATAACGTACTAATGACTATATCGGCAGAATCTTCCTGGTCCTGCCAAGTCTAAAGATCATAGAGCCTGTTTTAGCACTAACCACCACCTGCACTAGAAGAGGCACCATTCTAAGTCGGGCGACCTACTGGAGCTTCTGTAAAATTATCCTGATTCTGTGGGCGAGTATCCCTGCCCTTCTGAGAAGTCACTGGAGAATCCTTCATTCTGTGGCCTAGCTTAACATACCCAAAACAATTTCCACTGTCTGCCATATACTTACCTTGGTAGTTCCTACCACACTTCTTGTAGACTGGATGGGTGCGCCCACTAGTAACACTACCTTGGTACTTAGAGCCTGGTGCCCTACCTCACTGATCCTATCTAAACTTGGGCACTAGGGCACTAGCAAAAGATAGGGCTGAAGCTAAAGATTTCTGGCAGAATTGAGAGCAGTTACCACCATCTGACCTCTGCTGAGAGTAACTAAAGTCACCTGTTCTAGCTCTGTTATTGTCTCCTCCCCTTGCTTTAATCTTTTCCTTCTTAATCTGTTGGGCATGAGTCATCAATCTGGATATGTCCATCTTTTTCACTAGCATAGTCATCCTACATTCATTGACCACATCATCTGAGAAACCTGACACAAACTTACTCATCTGAGCTCTGGAGTCAGCTACCATTACCAAAGCATACATGGACAGTTGAGTAAACTTGAGAGAATACTCCTTCACGCTCATATCATTCTGCTTCATGTTGATAAAATCTTGAACCTTGGCTTACCTGAGTTCAAGTAGGAAAAATTTGTCCAAAAATACCGTCTTGAAGTGATTCCAATACACTGGGCCTGCATTATCATTTCAAGACTCCTTCCACTGCTGATACCAGGTATGCGCCACTCCTTTCAGCTGGTAAGCGGCTAAGTCTACACTCTCGACTGGAGTGAAACCCATAATCTCTGTCACCTTCTGAATATCCTCAAGAAATTCTTGTGGATCCTCCTCATACTTAGAACCATGAAACTCTATAGGATTCATTCGAGTGAAATCTAAGACTCTAGCTGCTGCATAGTTATTCTGAGGTGGGGCTGGTGTCATAGCTTGCTGGTTAACCTGAGCAGTCATGGCCTGAGCAAGCACCTGAAAGGCAGCCCTGAACTCTACATTAGTGACTTACTCATTCAGAGGGTTTGCTCGAGCTGGTGGTGTTTGGTGATTCTCATTTTTGTTTCCGTTTCCTCTTTTATTTGCTCTTACGGGAGGCATTTTCTGTAATGCATAGAACACAAGTTAGAAGGAGATTAAATAGAGTTCATACTCTATAACATGATATATAAAACAAAGAAGGGAAGTTTTCCGAATGACATCTCTAGCCTCTCTCTCATAAGTGTGGCGTACTTCACACCTATGAGAAAGACTTTACCCAACGCGGCTTTTAGACCCCCTAGGACTATTGAACTTGATGCTTTGATACCAAGTTTGTCACGCCCCGAGGCACCAAGTTTGTCACTCCCCAAGGCACCAAGTTTGTCATGCCCCAAGGCTACCCCCTAGACGTAACACGGTGCTTAGTGTCACAAGTGATCCCAAGCTAACCCATGGTCTGGTAGGACTAAGCATTTTTTAATAAAATACTAATTGTGTGGAAGCTAAACTATTTTAATTAAATAATTTTGAAAAGTAATAATCCAATAATCATCTGAATATATATAAATATAATAATAATATGAGTAAACCCTGAGTGCAAAAGCTATAACTAGTACTATGTCTAAAAGCCTCTAACTAAAGTGAGTTGTTGGGACAAACCCCCAGCTAACCCCAAAAGTTTGAAAACTAAAAATAAAGATCGAATAAATAATCATAAATATGTCCTCAAACTATGAGGACTCACAACTGAGCTGATGAGTTAGGATTAGAGAATTGCACTAAACGCAGTCTGGATACTGAGTGTCTGAACCTTCATCATGATAAGATGTAGCACAAAAGTATGCGTTAGTACTCTGAATGTACTGAGCATGCAAAATATATGCAAAGATGAAAACATGAATATTGGACATGGAAGATACACTAAAGCATGAACTGAGAGATAAATTGAATGAAATGACCAAGTATTTAACATGAGTTGTAACATATTGGACTGAATTAAATAAACGGAATACTTAAATACAAGGTCAATGCATGCACTGAATCTGAACTGTGGGAGCTACTGTTAACCAACATACCCCAAGCTAAGCTAACTATGGAGATAACTTGTAACCCTGGATGGGAGGGTGTTCATACCTTTCCAAGGGTACAAATATAGTCTGGCGTGAAACCACTAATCTGATGTCCAACAAGGGACTAGGGTGTCAAGCCTAAACTGACATGGGACCCCTTTAGAAACTACGGTGGCACCATAGTTCTGGGACTCAAGGACTGCTACTAAAAGTCTCAGCCTAAACTGATGGGTGAGCCTTCATCCCTTCGTCCATTCAGTGCTAATCCTACTCCCAACTGAATATAAAAGTAATGAATGCAAACTTAGAATACTAGATAGCTCAAATACTGATTTTAATCTGAGAATACAATATAATAATACTAAAAACTGATAGCATTTTAATCCTGAAATATAACTGACTGCAATATATATTTAGCATGCATGAATATAAGGTACTGAAATTACATACATGCTTGGGTTATGGAATTCTGAGTTGATAACTATCTTGGCTTCCTAAGAAACACATGATGAATTTAATATACAATAATAAAGAGTGAATTACACTAGTTGTGTAGAATTTGGGAAGCCTAGTCCTGAAGGACTAACTGAAATCTGAATAACTGAACTTTATCTAGGGACTCAATGGGTGAAACGAACCCATTGATGAAATCCCACATACCTGGAAGAAGATTCTATGGTGGAATTCCTGGATTGAAGCTTGAACCTTGAAGAAACCCTCTGTTAGTTTTGAGAAGAAGAACACTCATTTTTCTCCTATTCTTGCTAAGTGTCGCTTTGTTTTTGGGGGAATGAGGGAATAAAAGTGAAAATCTCTTTAATTACTCCCAAAAAAATTAAGGTTCAGAGTTAAAAAGGTAGGAAAAAGACCAAAATATCCCTAGAATAAATTAAGAAAACTTCTAGGAAAAAATGTGACTCGAGTTCCATGGATAGGTTCCACGATTTGTGGATGCTTCCACGGCCTGTAGAACCCTGTCGTGGTTCCTGGGCCTTTCTGTCATGCTGCGGGTCTAAGTTCCATGACTTGGGTTCATGACCCGTGGAACCATCCATGGTTCGTGGTGCCTTGTCGTGGTTCTTGAGGGATTGATAACCCTTAGGTCTGAGTTCCACGAGACCATTCCATGACTCGTGGATAATTCCACGATTCGTGGAAACTGGTCATGGTTTCATATGGATGGTTCGGTCTCAAGTCTGAGTTTCATGAGTAGAATATATAACTCGTGGATCATTCCACGGTTCATGATTCTGACTCGTGGTCTTGGCCCCAACTTGGCTGGTCTCTGTTTGAGTTCCACGGTCCGTGGAAACTATCTGTGGTTTCAACTGAAACTTAAAATATCTTATTTTCTGGTTTTTTTATTGAGATGGGTCTAGGCCTGGAAGTTCAGGGGTGTTACACTTCTACAACAGTTCTAGTGGAATTAAATTTTTATATACTTATTTAATAAAAAAAATTTCCCTCAAAGAATATTTTCATGAATCACTTATGTCTTTTGCAATTATGTTCTAGTTAAATGCTCATGATTTATGCTAAGTAGTTTGCTCGGGCCAGAGATAGTATCGAGTGTCCGCCACGTCCAAGGTCTAGGCTCGGGTCATGACAAATTCCCTCTTTCTTTTCTTTACTTTTTGTTTGATTTTTGTTTGTGTGTTAGTCTAGGCATCGTTTAGTTTCTGTTTTAGATGTATAATTTTTGTCTTAGATGTTTAATGTTTTCTTAGTCTATTAGCTTAGTTTAATTTATGTTTTTAGAGCCCATTGGGATATGTGATATGTAATCATGATATGAAATCATTTGATATGAAGTTGAAGTTTTGCTTGGACACGTAATTTAAATTTCTTATTTTATATTTTTTTTATAAACATAAAAATTCCACAAGTTGTGAAAACTATTAAAAAAAATAATTATTACATAATCTTACCAAATGAATAAATCATAGTTCATAAACAAGATATCAGAATATTCTTAGGTGCCGCATTGATAAATTACATATCTCCATATTCCTTTTATAAATAACTATTTGTGATTAACTTTCAAATACACATAATTTTGTAAAGATTCACTAGACAACAATAGTAGTAACTAAATATTCTTTAATATAATCTTTCACATGTACGAATGATCTCTTCACATCGAGCATGAGTATTTTTTATAAAATTTAAAATGATGAGTCTTTTGTTTACAAATATAAATTTATGAGTTAAGTTTTACGTTTAAAATAGTTAAAATCATGATTTAGAATACCAAATCATACTTTTTGAGAATGTAAGATTTCATCTCATGATTTTAAATCACATGTCCAAATGTTGATTTGAAATTATAATTTGAAATCATAAGATGAAATCACATGTCCAAACGCTAGCTTAGTTTATTTGTGGTATTGTAGGTGTTAGTCTATATCTTTTAATGCCTGTTTGATTCCTTATATGTCCAAAGTTAGCTTTGTCTTATTTATAATTTCTTTTATTGTTGTATTAGCTACTTGTTCTTGTTTTTTGTCTCAAGGACATGCCATGGTGACACTGTCTTAAGTAGAAGTCATAGGCTAAGTCCTTAAATCGGTTATGAGATTTAGCTTACGTCTAGGCTTCATTTCCTTAGTCCCCGCCTTCATGCCTATTTTAACATGTTGAATAGATTAAATGATTAATCATGATGTGTTGTTCTATCCTTTAACAAGTCTTATATGCTCTAATGTGATCACTAAAGGTTGAATCTGAAAGTTTATTTAAGATGTCCATGTTTGAATTTTGTGACAAAGTTAGAGTCTTTGAAGGAATTTTCAAGTATCCTTCTTTATTGATTTCTATGTTTAGCTTTAGAGGTTCATTAGACTATTTCTTTCTTTGCTTATGTGGTTGTTCATTGTTTAACATGTTCAAGTTCAACTTTCTGTGAATCCTTTTTGAAAATTTGCTAAGTGGTTAGCTATAGTATGTGTTGAGTCTAGTCCATACTTTCTTTTTCTTCAATGATCATACTCAGATCATATGGGCTTCTTTGTTTTATTTTAAGAATCATATGATAAGGTCCTTTTAGTGTAGTATAACCGGCAAGGTTCTGATTGCTTGAGTATTGCATTTTCTTGAAAGTATAGAGTTTTTCCTTGTCTAAATTTTTGGTTTGGAATCATGCCCTTCTTTGAAACTGTGCTTAGTCTGAACGTTTCCACAAATCTGTTTGCTTTTCCTTTCTTCCCTCTAATTGGATGAGTTAAGGTCTTGTGTGCTAAAAGTCCTTGTGTTTTGTTTCCTTAAGTTAAACAATGTTCTTCCTCTTTGGTTTAGCATGTTGGGAAATAGATTAAGCTCAATTAGTTCGATTGTTTCTTTACTAAGTAATTTGTTGGTATGGTTGCACATTATGATCTTTTGATGTGTAGACAGTTAAGAAGACTTCCTTCCTCTTATCTTTTTTATTTTATTTTCTTGTGATCCGGGTGAGTCTCGAATGGACTCCGAATCTCCCCTTTACATTTTCATTTGGGCTGATAAACCTAACACCTTATTGAGTCCAGCATAAAGCCTTTTAGAAGCTAGTATTGTGATGAGCCATGGTTTTATGGTACTTTCGACGCTTAAACCATGGTACTTTCAACACTTACAACTTGGAATTGTTATATGTTATTTAGCGCTTTTTGGTAGATTTGATGTGTTTTTGGTAGTTGTGTAGGAAAACAGGATCCACAAGCAAAGAAGAGGAGTTTGTACTGAAAATTGACCAAGTTTGGACTATTGATGAGAATGACGGACTGTGATTTACAACCACGTGCCATGATGTTAGTCGTGGAATGAAAGTTGCAAGTATGCAATTCAAGACCAACTTCATGAGTTAGTCTATGAGTCGTGAACCTAAACCACGGATCCATCCTGTGACTCGTAGACTGAGTTCCTATGGAGATGCAAGTTGGAGTGCTAAAACATGAGTGGAATCCACTATCCGTGAATCCAAATGACATGCACGTCCTGTGACTCATAGAGTGAACTCCTACAAACATACAATTCTGGAGACTTAAACCACGAGTGGGTGGACAAATCGTAGTTCTATACTACGGGTCTGTCATGTTACTCGTAATTCCATGATCAGAGAAGATGCAAAATTGAGATCAAAAACCACGAGTCAGTTGATGAACCGTAGACTAAATGTATTACCCGTGATCCCACCAGTAGAAACCTGCAGTACAAAAGTTGATCCTGCCAGATGACGGTTGACTCCTGAAGACCACAAACCATTATTTGAAATGATGAGTCATGGACCCATCTGTAGAGACTATGTCACACCCCAAACTCGGGGGCGCAACTGGCACCTAATGCAAAAACATAGGCAAAAGCCGACCCTACTGAACTATTTGCCAATGGCACATAGCAGCCACGCACAATCAAGAAAACAAACAAGAATATCTCGGCTTAAAAATCAGCCCTCGGCCGGCAAGGCCCCTGTCAACAGCTCTAGAAAGAAAACAACTACTCCTAATAGTTCATATAAAGCAATAAGTAGGTAGCACATAAGTCTTGTTTGGGTTATCGAGGCCGCCATGATATCTAGGAAAGCATAAATGATATGTGGGTTGTCAAGGCCACTATGTCTCTATATAAAAATTGAAAACATGTATATATGTAAACTAGGCCAATAAGCTGCTAAACTGCCAATGCAACAACAATACGGCCCAATTGGCTAACAAGCTACAACTAATAAACATGTAAGGCCAAAATGGCCATTATCGTAGTTATGCAACCCAACTGACTAGTCTACAAGCCTCTATGAATACAATGCTTGGTGGGACAGGCCCCAACCTACCCAAAAACAATAAATAGCATAAAGGCAAACCTCTGAGACTTTGGTGACCCTTGAAGGGAAAGGAATCAACCAACTCACTGAAAGCTTGGCTATGTTACCCGACAGGTCTATCTGGTCATTGCTAAAAACCTGCAGGCATGAATACAGTGCCCTATGCAATGGGGCGTCAGTATAAAATAATGTACCGAGCATGTAAGGCAAACTAAAAACTGAAACTAAAGTGTAGGTACTGAACAAAAGGTTAGGAGTAAAACATAAGTACAATAATTTACCTTTCTCCAATAAGATACCATCTAAAACATATAGCAAATAATAACCTTACCTGGCCCCCATAAGCCCGGCAGGTACAAACAACATACAATCTCCATAAGTCCTAACAGGCACAAATAATTGCTAAATACCCATAATGTCCCCCTTACCTGGACTCTAGTTAGAATCTAATCTGAACTATGTGATTGTACATGTGTCATGAATTATTACAACTTTGAGGCTCTGTGGTACCATATATGTGTTTCCCCATAGGTACAGCTTGCCTATCCTATAGGTATGGTTTGCCCGGCCCGAAGCCACGGTCTGCCCGGCCCAAAGGCACGGTAATATCATGTAACTGTTGCCCCATAGGTACAACATGCCCATCTCATAGGTACGGTCTGCCTGGCCCCAAGGCACGGTAATATAATATAACTGCTTCCATGTAGGTATAGCCTACCCATCCTATAGGTACGGTTTTCCTGGCCTGAAGGCAGGGTAATAGTAACCAGAATGTAGGCTCCAAAACCTTGCAGTGCCAGTGTCTGTTGAGGACAAAACAAGCTCATATGAGGCAGTAAGACGACAAAAATAACACAATGATATCATGTAATCATAAGTGACTTCAATCCAATCATAACATGCTCTTCTAGGCCGTTATGTAAAGAATAGAGAGTTGTTGATAGTTGTTATATCATGTTGTGGGGTAAAACTCAATACAATAAGGCCACTAGTTGAATAACGACGTTACACAGGCTATACAAGCTTTGGCGATAAAGGTCATGCCAGAAAGTGAAAAGAAAGCCTTAACATACCTTTCAACTAAATCCCCAAAGGTGTTGTTATGAATCTTGACCAACCAAATGTAATGCAATAAATGTGAGAATCAACAAGGCTGCAGAACAAGTCATAACCAATCGGTAAGGCATCAATGTCACACTCACGACCAGCCAAGTCCAAATAATAAAATAAGGCTACTAACAATAATAAACAGCATCTAAATCTAACAACAATATGCTAACCACATCTCGAAGGAGCGACGAGCTCCCAAGGCACTATTTCAAGGCGTACTTCACGTCATTCAATCCAAAAACTATATTACGTGACTCCGATAATAATAAAACCAACCCCCCAACACCTCCAACACATTAACACCATCAATATACAATAATAACACCAAACTCAATAATACAAAGGGGCTTCCCAGAGCCACGGATCAAAAATACCACTTCGTGGCTCAAAATTTTGTAAAATGATACTAGAATATGGAATTGCGAAGGAGGGTCATAGGAGGAAGGTTACCTTGACAAAAGAATTGAAATACCAAGCTAAAAATGCTGTTATAAGGACCCACCATGATCTGTAACAATATACGGCAAGAAAACACGACAAACATGCCGTTAACAATAAGTCCTCTTCGAAATTGATTCTAAAGCTCAATTTAAGAATGGATTAAGGATTCAGAACTCTTACATCCCAATAAATGGATGCTAACAGTAGATAAATATAAATCCCATGACCTTCTTCCTTGAGGTAACAACAAACAGAGTCAAAACTGATGAGAAAACTATACCACAATGATGAGCTCGCGATGTAGAGCAACTTCCATTAAACTTTCAAATTGAAAGCATCAAAGTCCATGGAGTATTTATGGGCTTTACCTCTGATTTTCTACAGTTTTTGGTTGAGTTTTATGAATTAAAACAAAGGAAAATCATCCTGGACTTGGGATAGGGTCCCCACCTTGACGTGCCTGCTTGTGCAGTCTCACAAAAATATTCATATTTCTCTATTCTGAAGTCGCATGAATGAAAGGTTTAGTGCATTGGAAAATAGACTCATTGGACTTAGATTTGGTATATTGGGGTCCCACTAATTCTATATAGAATAGGAGAAAAAACCCCGACACATTTAACCCAAATTGTAAGAGAATTCCTTCAAGGAAAGTTACAATAACTTTTTCCGACTTTTATTTTGAAACTTGCTTGACTTCAATACTTAACATAACACCACTGTGCATTTAAAATACTTCATAATACATCCTTCTTACATATTAATAACTCATAGTCTTACACCAAAAGTACAAGTGAATCCGAAGTTCAAACAGGCGGGGTGTTATATCCTCCCTCCCTCCCTCTTAGGGACATTCATCCTAGAATGAAAATGATGTACATGGAATCATAGGAAACATCATAAGAACTTATGAAATACCAAAGTAATATGCCTCAAGTACTCAAATGTGGGTCTACTATCTATCTATTCTGAACATCATTTAAAAGAGTGAATAAGCGAAGATATCTGGACTTCGTGTCTTTCTTAGCTTCCCACGACATCTTCTGATATTACAATTCCATCACAACATCACTTAAGCTATATAACTATTCTGCAATCTCCTAATCTGGCTATCTACTATGACAACTGGGACTTCTTTAAAAGATAATTTCTCTAAAATCTAATCATTTGCCATTAGTACTATTTGGGTTTGATATCAGATACACTTTCGTAACATGGATGCATTAAAGACTAGATGCACTGCCTTTAACTCTGAAGGTAACTCTAGCTGGTAAGCAACTCTACCTATCCGTTGCAAGATATGGTAAGGCCCAATATATCAAGGTCTCAGCTTTCCCTTCCTGCCAAATCGTATGACGCCATTCATAGGCAAAACTTTCAAAATGACCTAGTCGTCAACATTGAACTCTATGTCCCATCCCCTAATATATGAATATGATTTTTGGTGGCTCTGAGCTATCAACAATTGCTCTCTAATCAGCTTAAACTTTTCCATGGCCTGTTGCACTATGTTAGGTCCAAGCAACCCTAACTCTCTAACCTCAAACCAATCAATAAGGGATCATTATTTCTGCCCACATAAAGCCTCATAGGGTGCCATACTGATTCCTTAATGATAGTTGTTATCATAAGAAAATTCAATAAGTGACAAGTGATCATCCAATTCCCTCTGAAATCTAGCAAACATGCCCGTAACATATCTTTGAGCTTCTAGATCTTATATTTGTCTTGGCCATTGGTCTATGAATGAAAAGTTAAACTATGATTAACCTGAGTCCTCAAACCCTTCTGGAAAGATGTTCAAAATTGTGTTGTAAATCGTTCCTCTCTATCTGAAATAACTAATATTGGACATCATAAAGTTTGACTATTTCTCTAATGTACAGTATGACATACTCTTCAGCTTAGAATGTGGCCTTGACTTGTACGAAATAGGCTGATTTGATCAACCTATCAACAATCACCCAAATAGAATCAAACTTCCATCACAAACAAGGCAAACTTGTGACAAAATCCATATTTACATCCTCCCACTTTTACAATGGAATAACTATCTCCTGAGTCAGCCCAGTAGGTTTTTGATGTTTTACCTCTACCTGCTGACTATTTGGGCACTATACCATGAACTTAGCTATGTCTCTCTTTATCCCAGCCGCTAATAAATCTCCTTAATATCATAATACATTTTTGTGGGTCCTGGTGAATATAGTAACAAGAATGGTGTGTCTCTTCCATAACTTGTTGTCAAAGCCCTGCAACATACAGACACATAACTGATCTTTGAATCTGAGGACTCCATCTCTTGCTATATCCAAGGCTAAAAAATCATGCTGCTGAGCCTTGCCTCTGAGCTGCTCTAAGTTGGGATCATTGTATTATTGTGACTTCACCTCAATAACTAGAGGTGATATTGTTGTGTCCTGAACTGTAACCTCAGTATCATCAGAGTCTAATGATCTAACTCCCAAACCAGCTAGCTGATGGAGCTCCCGAGCCATCTCCCACTTTTTAGCTCCCAAATACAATAGACTGCCCATAGACTTATGACTGAGGGCATCTGCTACTATATTGGCTATCCCGGGGTAATATAAGATATCCATATCATAGTCTTTCAGCAATTCAAGCCAACAGCGTTATAACAGATTCAAATCTTTTAGTCTAAAAATATATTGGAGGCTCTTATGATCCGTATAAATATCAATATTAATGACACCCAACTAATGCCTCAAAATCTTCACGGTATGAACAATTGCAGCAAACTCTAAATCATGGGTCGGGTAGTTCTTCTCGTTCTTCTTTAACTTCCTAGAAGCATAAGCAATTACCTTTTCATGTTGGCATCAAAACACAAACCACCCTAATGCTTAAAGCATCACACTACATAGCGTAGCCCTCTGGACCCTCTGGTGAGGTCATAAATGGTGCTAAAGTTAATCTATCTTTCAGCTCTTGTAAACTCTGCATGCAGTTTGTGGTTTATTGTAACTTAGCTGCTTTCTGAGTCAGCTATATCAAGGGCACTGAAAGTGAAGAAAATCCTTCTGTAAACCTTCTATAATACCATGTTAACCCTGGAAAGCTACAAATTTCTATCGGAGTTATGGGTCTAGCACAAGTCTTCATGGCCTCAATCCTTTGTAAATCAACCTGAATACAAGCATCTGATATAATAAGGCCCAAAAAGGCCATATAATGCAACCAGAACTAACACTTCAGGAGCTTAGCATACAACCTCTAATCTTAGAGTACCTGAGACATGGTCTCTATGCTCGATCTCTGAATGAGATATACTAGAATATAATTAATAAACACAATGACACCAAGTCTAAGAACGTCCTAAAGATACTATTCATCAGGTTCATAAATACTATTAGGGTGTTCGCCAACCCAAAAGACATCACAAGAAACTCAAAATGGCCATATCTGAGCCTGAAGGTTGTCTTTGAAATACCACTCTCTTCAACTCGTACCTAGTGGTACCCTAAATCTGAATCAATCTTCGAGAAATATCATGCATCCTATTGTTGGACAAAAAACCATAAATTTATGGTAGTGGATATGTGTCCTTTATAGTCACCTTATTCAATTTTTGGTAGTTTATACACTTCTGCAATGAGTCATCTTTCTTCTCCTAGAATAATGTTGTTGCATTGCATGGTGGCGCACTAGGCCTAATGAAGCCCTTATCTAATAAATCTTTCAATTTTTCATTCAATTCCTTCAATTCTATTGGTCCTATTCTATATGGGGGAATTGTTATCGACTGGGCATCTGGTAATGTAGCGATAGCAAAATCAATCTCCCATTCTAGGGGAATACCAGGAAGCTCATCTAGAAACTCATTAGCCATTGGAATAAACTGAAGAGTCTGTAGCTCAACATCAATATCGTAAGATTGGACAATATGGTAAATACAGCCTTTGGCGATCGTTTTCATTGCCTAAAAATAAGAAATAAACCTGTCTTTCAGCATTGCTGCATTACCCTTCAACTCCCAAACTACTTCCCTTTAAAAGGGGAATCTAACAGTCTTTGCTCGATAAACTGTTTAGGCAATAATAGAGTCACCAACTGTGGCATACACAACAAAAAGGTCGATGCAATGGCTCTAATACTATACATAACTTCCTAGCAAGTAATGGGATAACATACGATAATGTGGAGCCTGGATCTATCAAAAAATAGACACAGTGGGAGCAACCACTCAATATAAAATATCACAACATCTGGCGATGACTATGAATCCTGATGACCTGTAGTGCATATAGGAATTCTTGCCATTGTCAAACCTAGATGCTCCCTCTTAGCGTTGACCTTTACCTGATAAAATCTAGGAACCATGCTCTATAGTATATATTGAGGAAGGTGATCTTGTTGCTAATCTGTCTGTCTTTGTTGAACCTTGTTGGTCCCTAAATGGATAATATCTTTGTATTTGACCCTCTTGGCTAAAAAAATAGCATCTTGTGGAGCCCTGATGGAATCTCCAAATATATGTTTATTGCATGTATCACAATATGGCACAACTGATCTAAATTGCTCTAGGACCCTGTGCTGATATGAGCCTGATGCTCGTCAGCTCTCACCCAGACCTAACCACCCTTGGTGATCAAACCTTCTACCCTGGGAGTTCTTAGTGGGGGTCTATGTGGTCTCCCTGAATAACAAGGTTTGGAGCCACTCTGAGTCCCATTTGAAACCCATAGGCCTAGCCCTCTTCTGCTGCTCTCTCTCAACCCTCTCAATCGTATATTGCTAATATCAAATCCTTTTATGTTCTATATAGTGACCCGAATCCATGAGATTTCTATATCATTATTATGTGCGGTCTGAGTACAAGCCCAGTAATAATCGTAAGTCGAAGAACTCAACCCTTATGACTCAGCTC
Source organism: Jaltomata sinuosa (assembly GCA_003996215.1). Taxonomy (NCBI): domain Eukaryota; kingdom Viridiplantae; phylum Streptophyta; class Magnoliopsida; order Solanales; family Solanaceae; genus Jaltomata; species Jaltomata sinuosa. The sequence continues at coordinate 75,809 of QJPP01002757.1, read as the reverse complement.
TATAGCACGGTTTGAGCAAGAAAAGGCATAACTTTCTTAAAAAATATTTGTAGCTTCCTGCTAATAAAATGTGGTGCACAACACATTTATAAACAAGACTCTACTACACATGGCTTTCAGACTCCCTTGGATACGACGTTGCTCTAATACCAAGTTTATCACACTCCAAACTTGAGAGGCACAATTAGCACCTAATGCCAAAACTTAGGCCAAAGCTGACCCTGCTGAACTAATTGCTAATGGCGCATAGAAGACATGCACAATCAAGAAAACAAACAAGTATATCTCGGCTTAAAAATCAGCCCTCGGCCGGTAAGGCCCATGTCAACAACTCTAGAAAGGAAATAGCTACTCCCAATAGTTCATATAAAGCAATAAGTAGGTAGCACATAAGTCTTGTTTGGGTTGTCGAGGCCGCCATGATATCTAGGAAAGCATAAACGTTATGCGGTCTGTCAAGGCCACCATGATCTCTATATAAAAACTAAAAACATGTATATAAAATGTAAACTAGGCCAATGAGCCGCTAAACTGCCAATGAAACAACAACAAGTCCAAATTGGCTAACAAGCTACACCTAATAAACATACAAAGCCAAAATGGCCACTATCGTAGCTATGCAACCCAACTGACTAGTTTTCAAGTCTTTATGAATATAATACTTCGTGAGACAGGGCACCAACCTACCCAGAAACTATAAATAGCAAAAAGGAAAACCTCTGAGACTCTGGAAACCGCTGAAAGGAAAGGAGTCAACCAACGCACTAAAAGCTCGGCTATGCTACCCTACCGGTATGGATGGTCATTGCTCAGAACCTATAGGCATAAATATAGCGCCCCTATGCAATGGGGCATCAGTGCAAAATAATGTACCAATCATGTAAGGCAAACTGTAAATTAAAACTGAAGTGTAGGGATTGAACAAAAGGTCAAGATTTAAACATAAGTACAATAACTTACCTTCATGCAATAAGATACCATGTAAAGCACATAGCAAATAATAACCTTACCTGGTCCTCCCATAAGCCCGGCAGGTACAAACAGCATATAATCGCCATAAGTCCTAACAGGCACAAACAATCGCTAAATACCCATACTGACCCCCTTATCTTGACCCCAGTGATAATCTGATCTGAACTATCTGACTATACATGTGTCGTCAATTGCTGCAACTCTGAGGTTCTGTGGTACCATATATGTGTTACCGATAAGTACAGCATGCCCATCCTATAGGTACGGTCTGCCTATCTCATAAGCACGGTCTGCCCAGCCCAAAGGCGTGGTAATATAATATAATTAGTGTCCTGTAGGTATAGCCTGTCCGTCTCGTAGGTATGATCTGCCCGGCCAAAAGGCACAGTAATATAATGTAACTGGTACCCAGTAGGTACAGCCTTCCCATCCTGTAGGTACGGTCTGCCCCGCCTGAAGGCACCGTAATAATAACCAAAATGTAAACTCCAAAACCCTATAGTTTCAGTGTCTACTGAAGCCAAAACAAGGTCATAGGCAGAAGCAAGACGATAAAAACAACACAATAAAATCATGTAATCACAGGTGACCTCAATCCAATCATAACATGCTCTTCTAGGCTGCTATGTAAGGAATAGAGAGTTGTTGATAGTCATTATATCATGTTGTGGGGTAAAACTCAATACTATAAGGCCACTAGTCAAATAACAACATTACACAGGCTATACAAGCTTTAGCCTTAAAGGTCAAGCCAAAAAATGAAAACAAAGCCTTAACATACCTTTCAACTGAAGCCCCAAAGGTGTTGCTATGAATCTTGACCAACCAAATGTAATGCAACAAATGTGAGAATCAACAAGGCTGGAAGAAAGATCCATAACTAATCAATAAGGCATCAATGTCACACTCGCGGCCAGCCAAGTCCAAATCATAAAATGAAGCTACTAAAAATAATAAATTGCATCTAAATCCAACAACAATATGCCAACCACATCTCGAAGGAGCGACGAGTCCCCGAGGCACTATTTCAAGGTATACTTTACGTTATTCAATCCAAAAACCATCCGATAAGAATCACACCAACCCCCCAGTCCCTCGAACAACTTAACACCATCAATATAAAATAATAACAAACCAACTCAATAATACAAAAGGGCTGCTTGGAGCCACAGATCCAAAATACCACTTCGTGGCTCAAAAATCTATGAAATGGTACTAAAACATAGAATTGCGAAGGAGGGTTGATAAGTCAGTAATCTACCAACTTATTGAGCCTATATCCATGAATTATTTTATGTTTTGAATAGATTTAGAGGTTCTTATGGCCTTTATTGATGTCTATGCAGGTACTTTTGATAGATGATGATAAACAAGGAAATGGACCCAAAAAGAGCTCAAAAGAAGTGAAGTGTGAAGTGTTCGTAAAGGCTGTAGATTTTGACCGGAGATGCGGTGGCCGTGAAATATGCACAGGCCGAGGTGCAAACTACACCTCCTCCACACAAGCTGCAAAAGTCACTGAGGAGTCTGTAAATGGGTGTGGTCATTGTGTAATGCGCACATCCTGAGGTGCAAACCGCACCCCCTTTGCACGGAGCTCCAAATTTTAGATGAAGTCACTGGTTCAACCAGAGGCAGTGTGAAATGCGCACATCACAACGTGTGAACCGCACGTCGCACCGCACACCTCCCGAAGTGCATTTTTGTCCTAATTTTTAGTGACGTATTGGGAAACTATAAAAGGCCTATTCAGACACAATTGCAAATAACTTTCATCATTCTGAATATTTTGAAGAGTTTTTAGCTTAGAGACTAAGTGTTTCACCTCCATTGAGAAGAGAGTTTCAATCTAATTCTCTTGGTTAACACTTTTGTGATCAAATTGAATCTAGAACTTGAGATTCATCTCTAATGGAAGGGATTTTGAATTACCCAACTGGTATCTCGTTCTCTCTTACTATGAGTGGCTAAATTCTCTTGTCTAGGGGTGTATTGATGATGGGTGCTTAAGAAATGGGTGTGGGTGTTATTTATTCTTGCTTATAATCGCTTAATTGGCATGGGTCTAGTAATTTCACCATGTTTTAATCCTAAAATTGATGGTTGCAAACATTAATTTTCATTACTTGACTATGTGATTGCTTGAGAAAGGATTTCATAGTTTCGGATGTGAAACTACTAGTGGGAACTTGGGATTCCACTCGATTTGAGGCTAGAGATAGCTCTTATCATTAGATTCTCCCATTTAAGGGTCTAACCTAGAGATAGTGTGACCTCTCCAAGCTAGATTGATTGTTTATTGATCAAACCGGTGATGCTCTAACCGAGATCCTCGGATATAAGATTGTTGATCGAGAGATAATCAAATCTTACCCATAACCAATGTTATTCATGTCATTAAGCGAGAATATGTATGAATTGATAATCACGCAACCCATAACCAAAGCCTCATCAGATATGCATCCATAGTCATCTAGTCAACTTGGTATACCCACTTTCTTTTATTGCTTTTTAAATTGAATTGTGATTGTAGTGATAACATTCCCAATTCCCCCATCCTTTTACTTGGTTTTATGGGCAATTACTCTCACCTTGAACTCAATTTGTTACAATCTCTATTTAGCTACCCCAAGTCCCTTGGGTATGACCCCGACACTCATTGGGATTATAAATTTTGTTTTGCTGCACAATCCCTATGACCTCCTGCTTTGGAAAGCACAATTTGAGCGCTCATCAAAAATAGCGTCATTGTTGGGGACTTGAGTTGTTAGCTATTTTTTATTGTTGTTTTTAAGTAACCTTGAGAGTACTTGTTTTTTTTACTTTTGTGGGTTGCTGGTGGTGGATTGCAGGCACACGTCGCTTAAACATCAATGCATGTACTTCTCACTCAGCCCAGTTGCGCTTGATTTTACTACCTTGTCAGACCATAAGTTGGATTTTTTTGGGAGCCGAGGGAGCATTGGGTGAGACCTCTACTAAAGAGATTGAGGAGTGGTTAAAGAATGATGCATGGAGAAATAGAGAGTTATCAATCACTTCCACACTCCTTGAATTTATGGTAAGGAGTATCTCAAACGAGAGAGTTGAAACCATTAGCACCATTGGTGTTCTTGGGAATATGAGGTTGGAAGAAGATGGTGAGAGGTCAAATGATGGTAGTGAGAAGGTGCTTATAGCTGTCCACAAGGAAGGTTCCCCTGTTAACCCTCATAGTTTGGGTAGATGTGAGCATGGGAATCAAGGTCAGAACAAACAATATGAAGACTCTAGAATGGAAAGTATGCTTGTGCAGGTGTTAGAAAAAGTAGGGGAAACCTATGGAGTCATTGAGGAGTTGAGCCATAACCTTGGAATTCTTTCCCAAACAATTCAATCACACTCCGTAGCCATTGAACGTCTTGAAGATAGAATGCTTTGGCTGAATTCATAATTCAAATCTAGGCAAGCCGAGAATGAAGAGAGGGGCAGTGGTGTTGAGAGCTCCTTAGACCACGTTGATGTTACAATGCTAATGATAAGTAAACCTCAGAAAATGCAAATTCGGGAAAATGGTGTGACCAAAGTTGTTCAACGTGAGAGCAAGGAGACTAAAGTTCTAAAACCATTCCTCACTTGTCCACCTTCATTCCCTCAACGACTTGTGCAAGAAAGATTGGATGAGACTCCGAATGATTTCGAATCTATGTTGAAGAGAATCACCATCAATGTGCTTGCAAGTACCGCTTTTAACAAAAGGCCTGAGTATGCCAAGTTCATGAGAGAATTATGCACCACTTACAACTTAGAAGATGTTGGGGTAGTTCAGCTATCTCCATTTAGTAGCGCAATTCTTGCGGGGAATTTCCCAAATGAGGCGGTGATGTCGGGTGTACACATGGTTTGTGATTTGAGGGGAGTTCACAAGTCCGTTAGGCTGGTGTGCGATGAAAACTCAAGTGTCAACTTGATGTTGTTGTCCACTTTCAAACGAATGGAGTTGGGGCAGCCCACTAACACAAAGTTGGAGTTCGTCATGACAGACCAGTTAATAAGGTACCCCGTGGGAATCGGTTGTGACATTTTGATCAAGGTAGGGAGAATGGTGTACCCTGTGGACTTCGTGATACTTGATTGCAAAGGGATCTTTCAGATACCCATCATCTTGGGGCATCCTAGCCTAAAAATAGGGCACACTTTGAGCAAAATGAACTCAGGAGAGTTAAAGTTTGCATTGAATGATGAGGAAGCCACCTTTGACGTGAACAGATCTATGAAGCAACCAAGTGATCTCCAAACAGAGTTCACAATTGAAAAAATCAAAGAAAGCGTTGATTTTCACATGAGAGAGGGATTCATTGATGAAGCCTTAGAAGTGGTACTATTAAATTATGATGGTGAGGGTATGGAGGAATTCGACGAGGTTTGTTGTGCATTCGTGGGAATGGGATCTTACTCTTATCCCCCAAAGAAACTTGATCTCGACCTAAAGAAAAGGGAAACTCCACCATCTAAACCTTCAATCATTGAACCTCTTATCTTGGAGCTCAAGCAATTGCCTTCCCATTTGAACTATGCATACTTGGGTGCTAACGAGACCTTGTCGGTCATTATTTCCAAAAAACTAAGCGACAAGCAAGTGGAAGATTTGATCAAGGTATTAAGGAAGCATATCAGAGATCTAGGGTGGAACATAGCGGATATCAAAGGTATACCTCTGGGAATATGCACACATAAAATAAACCTCCAAGACGAAAGCATTCCTTCCATTGAGCACCAATGATGACTTAACCCACCAATGCAAGAGGTGGTAAAGAAAGAAATCATTAAATGGTTGGATGCAGGATTGGTCTTTACCATATCCGATAGCACTTGGGTTAGCCCAATGCAATGTGTGCCAAAGAAAGGAAGAATCACTGTGGTTCCAAATGAGAAAAATGAGTTGATCACACTTAGACCGGTGACCAGTTGGAGAGTATGCATGGACTACCAAAAATTAAATTCTTGGACAGAAAAAGACCACTTCCTTCTCCCATTCATGGATCAAATACTAGATCGGTTGTTGGGCCATGGCTTTTATTATTTTCTATATGGTTACTCCAGATACAATCAATCTCGATCGCTCTGGAAGATAAAGAAAAGACCACTTTCACTTGCCCATATGGAACCTTTGCCTTCAAAAGGATTCCCTTTGGGCTTTGCAATGCCCCGTCCACCTTCCAAAGGTGTATGATGTTGATATTCTAGGACATGGTGGAAGACACCATGGAAATTTTCATGGATGACTTTTCTCTTGTTGGAGATGAATTTAGCGATTGTCTGGAGCATCTAGAGGAGGTACTTAAAAGATATGAGGAGACAAATTTGGTGTTGAATTGGGAAAAATATCATTTCATGGTGAAGGAAGGGATAGTCTTGGGGCACAAGATCTCCGAAAAGGGGCTTGAAGTTGATCAAGCCAAAATTGAGGTTATATCAAAACTACCCCCTCCAAAAACTATGAAGGGCTTCTGGAGTTTTCTTGGCCATGCTGGATTCTATAGGCGTTTTATCAAAGACTTCTCAAGGGTAGCCAATCCCTTATGCAAGCTACTAGAAAAAGAGGCCAAATTTGACTTCGATGATCATTGCATGAAAGCATTCCTCACCTTGAAAGAAAAGTTGACCTCTACTCCTATTATCATTTCTTCGGATTGGTCAAAACCATTTGAGCTTATGTGCAACGCTAGTGGTGTAGCTTTAGGGGCAGTGCATGGCTAATGAAGAGAAAAGCTTTTCCACCCGATGTATTATACGAGTAAGACCTTGAACACAGCCCAAACTAACAACAGTGTTACGGAGCAAGAATTATTGGATGTGGTGTTTGCTTTTGAGAAATTTCGGGCATATCTCTTGGGGACTAAGGTGGTAGTGCACACTGACCATACAGCTCTTAGATATTTGATGACAAAAAAAGATGCTAAACCCTCATTAATCCGATGGGTGTTACTTCTTCAAGAGTTTGATTTCGAGGTGAAGGACCAGAGGGGGTGTGAAAATCAAGTGACTAACCACTTATCACATTTGGAAGAAGAAGGAAGGCCTGTGGGGGATCTTGAAATCAATGACTCATTCTCGGATGATCAAATTTTGGCTGCTTCTCATGATTTGACTCCTTGGTTTGCAAATTTTGCTAATTACTTGGCAAGCGATCTACTTCTGGAAGGATTGAACTCGAATGAGAAAAATAAATTCTTCCACGACGTTCAGAAATATTATTGGGATGAGACCTACTTGTTCCAGATTTGCGCCGATGGGATAATATGGTGTGTACCAGAAATTGAAATGTTACCCATTCTTAGAGCATGCCATTCGTCACTCGTTGGTGGACACCATGGGGGCATGCGTACGGCCTCTAAAGTGTTACAAAGTGGGTTCTATTGGCCTACCTTGTTCCAAGATGCCCACGATTTGGTAAAGGAGTGTGATAAGTGTCAACGCAGAAGAGGCATATCTTGGCGTCATGAGCTTCCACTAACACCTATTCTCGAGGTAGAGTTGTTTGATGTATGGGGTATCAATTTTATGGGACCCTTTACAAGCTCACATGGAAACACCTATATTCTAGTGGTTGTGGACTACGTGTCCAAATGGGTCGAAGCGGTGTCTTCACCAAATAATGAAGGGAGAAGTGTGACTGCTTTTCTAAAAAACACATCTTTGCGAGGTTTGGCACACCTTGTGCCATCATTAGTGATGGAGAATTGCACCTTTGCAACAAGTTGTTTAGCACACTACTTGAGAATTATGGTGTCAAACACAAAGTGGCCACTCCGTACCATCCACAAACGAGCAGGAAAGTTAAGGAGTCCAATCGGGACATTAAGTCCATCCTTTCGAAGTCGGTGAATGTTCACCAATCGGATTGGTCACGCTAGTTAGACGATGCATTATGGGCATATAGTATAGCCTACAAGACCCCAATTGGAATGTCCTCCTATCAATTGGTCTTTGGAAAGGCTTGTCATCTCCCAGTCGAATTGGAACACAAAGCTTTGTGGGCCTTGAAGAAGTTAAACTTAGATTGGGAGAGAGCCGCTAGTGTTAGAGTGGAGAACCTTAAGAAATGGATGACTTCCGAATGCATGCTTGTGAAATTGCCTCTATTTACAAGGCCCGAATAAAGCGATATCATGATCAACAAATCTTAAGGCGTGAGTTCCACCCGGGAGATTGGGAGCTCCTATTCAATTCTAGACTTCGGCTTTTTCCGGGAAAGTTAAGGTCTAAATGGTCGGGTCCTTTCAAAGTGCATCAAGTTTTCCCCAATGGTTCCATAGACTTGGAGAATGAGGATGGCTCGGTATGCAAAGTCAATGGGCAACGAGTGAAGAAGTACTTGGGCATTTCGGAGGAAGTTGCAATGGTAGAAGCCATTTACTTAGATGAACCTTGAGAGGGAGGTACCTTCATCGAGCTGTGACGTTAAACCAAGCACTTCTTGGGAGGCAACCCAAGAACTTTTTCCTTCTATGCTTTTCTTACTTTTGGGTTTTATTTTGTATGTTGTTTTTATTAGCTTTGTAGTTGTGGGTCGAGCTAAAGATATGGGAGCAATGATCAGATAGTGCGACGCTTCATGCAGTCGAACCAGAGATGGTGCGTATCACACAACAAGTCACACGTTCTTGGCAGAAAGCTTACAAGGTCATACCACACAATGTCCGACTGGTGTGCGATCGCATGAGAAGTTATGCGCGTCATACACCAAGTTCGCATTTCAAAGCAGAAGCCTAGCAGTTTTCCCAGAATATCACACCTTTATGCACTCGATGGGGTATTTCGCATCCCCTAAAGTGTAGGTTGCATAGCCTGCACACAAGCAATAAGCAAATTGAAATTTGAATTAGTTGTGCGACTGAGATGCGGCCGCACCACCCGCAATGCAGTTCACACCACTGCCTCAGGGAGTTTTCTACCTTCTCTAGCTAATATCATTGGGGACAATGCTTTGTTTCGGTTGGGGGTGCTTATATATCGCCTTGTTAATAGTAGTTTAGAAATAAACTCCGAGGGTTTTCTTAATACGATGGTTCTTTCCCAAGGAGCAAAAGTTTTGATTATTTTCTTCTTCTTTACTTTTGTTTGTGTCTCGAATTGGGTTGGTGTTTCCCTATGATTTATTGAGAGGTGACTTTCTTAAGGGAAAATGCCAAGTTTTAGTTTAGAATTGAGTTCGTAGTTGCTTGTCTCAAAATGGGCCCACCAAAAAATTTCTCGTGGCAAATTGTTTTGAAAATAAAAGGAAGAAGGGAAATAAATTTTTGAGGAAAAGCATTCGCTTGTTATGACTTGCACACTCTTGCTTTGGCTTTATTGACTCACAAACGAGTGTGTAATGAACTCGAAATAGCTTGTCAAAAATCATTTGCCCTAATTGATTGTGAGACTAATGAAAGAGGTCTTGTGGCATGATGCCTTGTGTGGTGAGGCTTTACCTTGATTCTTGTGCATAAGTGTCATCTAGAACTTTCCCTGAATGTGATTCAAGGTAAAATTCTAGGTGTGATCGATCTTCGAAGATGACCTTAGGCCCTTTTTGACAGCCACTTCACCCAAATGACTTCCCACGACATTAAATCCTAGAAAACCCCTTTTGAGCTTATTACCATTTTTTGGCACCTTGTAATACCTTTACCTTTTTGGAACCTCTATTTTGGCACCCATCCTCCCTAATTGCTTAAAATGAAATGTAGGCTAAAAGCCTACGTTTGGGAGGGAAACAAAAGATAACATAGGCAAATGTCTAAGTTTGGGGGTGCATGTGATCGAAGGAGGAGAAGAAAAGAAGTGCACTTCAAATGCAAGGTAGAACCTTAATTTCGAATTGAAAATTGCTCCAAAAGATCAATCCAATGAGCAAATTGAAAAGCAAAAATAGGTGCTACCAAGTGAAGGTGGTATAAGGAGTTTGAATGATCATGAGTAAAAAGGAGAAATCTTGGGTTGTGTGAGGGAGGAATAAGGTGAAGTTGAAATTAAAAAATGTGAGCGGTATTCGAAATGAGAAGAAAGAGAATTATGGAGGTGTAGTCACTTGATCCAAATGATATCCTCACCTGAGCCCTAGCCAACATCGTAACCCGTAAGTCCTTGGTGGTTCCGAGCTTGGCTACCTTACATTATTGGTGATATACATGAAGGGAAAGCCTATGGTTCGACGCATATGCACTTGAACTTCCTTGGGAGAGTGAGAGTCATCTTGGTTCTCCTATAATCCCGTGTTTTGTGAATTGAATGATTGTGAGTGGGATTCTCTCTTATGGTGAGTGGCATCATGCACTCGAATTGAAACATGAAGTCTCTATTTCAATTGAGGGGAATGAATAAGACAAGTTGTGTGGCGAATCTCGAGGCAAACCTTGACAGTCCATGCCAATAACTTGAGAAGCTTAAATGTCTTGCTTTGAATGGCAAAATTCCCTTGATTTTGAATGAAAAATGATATCCTTTTGGAAAAGATTTTAAATTGATCAATTGCCTTGAATTTGTGGTGGTCCAAATTGAGATGAGCATAGTAGTTGAGTCGTTTGTTTGAGTCTTTCATTTATTCTTTTTCTTAATTTTTAATGTAGAGTAGTCTTTTGTGCCTTGATGGAGCCTAGAGCATAATTCATTTCTTGTCTTGTAAGTATCTTACTTGAGGACAAGCAATAGTTCAAGTTTGGGGGTTTGATAAGTCGGTAATCTACCAACTTATTGAGACTATATCCATGAATTATTGCTATGTTTTGAATAGATTTAGAGGTTCTTATGGCCTTTATTGATGTTTATGCAGGTACTTTTGATAGATGATGATAAACAAGGAAATGGACCAAAAAAGAGTGAAGTGTGAAGTGTTCGGAAAGGCTGAAGATTCTGACCGGAGATGTGGTGGTCGTGTTGTCACACCCTGAAGCTACCCTCTGGATGCAACACGGTGCTTAGTGTCCCAAGTGACCCCAAGCTAACCCATGGCATGGCATATTTATGAAAACCAATTTAAAGATATGTACTATGCAGAAGCTAAAGCAATTTTAATATCTGAAAACAAGAAGAGAGCCGAAGTAAATCTGGATATGGGTATAATGTAAAAATAGTTTAGTGCTGACTGAAAACAACACTAACAACTGCTGAATCTAGTCTATGTCTGAAAGCCATCTAACTGAATGGGAGTTGCTGGGACATGCCCTCAGCTAACTCTACAAAGCTAAAACTGAAAGTAAATACTGAAATGAAGCATGTCTATTGTCCTCGAACTAATGAGGACTCACCACTGAACTGATGAGTACGAACTGGGAACCAAACTAGGCGTGGTCTATATGTTGAGTGCCTGAACCTTCATCATAAAATGATGTAGCACAAAAGTATGCATCAGTACTTTGAATGTACTGAGCATGCAGGATATATATACAAAGCTGGGAAATATAGAAATGAACATGAAGATAGTATACTGCAACATAACTGAAAACTGAACTGAATGCAATGACCAAGTATAAATTATGAAATAGCATGCTGAACTGAATACTGAACATAAATACTGGATACAAGGTCAATGCACATGAATCTGACTGTGGGAGACACTAATAACCGACATACCCCAAGTTGAGCTAACTATAGGGCCAACCTGTGACCCTGGGTAGGAGGGTGTTCATACCTTGCAAAGGGTACGAACAAGTCTGACGTGGATCCATTACTAATGTCCGCAAGGGATAAGGAGGTGCAGCCTAGTCTGAAAGCTGACTCCTTTAAACCTACGGTGGCACCGTAGTTCTGGGACTTGGGGACTGCTTCAAAAGGTCTTAGCCTAAATTGACATCTAAGCCTCCATCCCCTCGTCTACTCTGTACTAAGTCTACTCCCACTGAAAGTAAGCAATATTATACTGAAATAGAGGATAGCTCAAAATATTGATAAAAGACTGAGAATGCAACATACATAAGTTGAAGGATATGGAATTCAATTTCTGAAGCATAAGCTTATAACTGATCTGTCTAGCAAGCTAAATTCATTGGATTACTGAAATTTCTACAAACTAGGATTCCTGAGAATTATTCATGAAACTATACTAATCCTCTAAGAGACATGTAGTCAACATCATAAAAGTTGTAAGATTCGTATTTCAATAATTCCCTAAGGTTTAGGAACCGTAGGTCTTAAACATTCATGGAGGAAACTGAAGAAGAGTGAAATCTAGGGACCAAATGGGTGAAAGGAACCCACTAGTGAAATCCCACATACCTGGTAAAGAAATGGAGAAATCCTTGAATTTTTGGGGCTGGACTTGGTGAAAGCCTCTGCTTGTTCTTGAGAGAAACTACGCCTCTTTTTGATTCCTTTCTGTCTAAGTCCAATGATTTTAGAAGAATGAGGGTTTTAGTTAGTTTTAGACTACTTAATTAGGCTTACACGACATAAAATGACATAGATTAGGCCTTAAAAGTCAAAGGAAAAGTCTGGAATACCCCTGGGAAAGTTAAAAGAATTTCTACCGAAAATGCGACCCAGTGATCATGGCTTGGTTGATGGGCCGTACTCCTGGATGATGGACCGTCAACTGAGACATGGTCCTATCTAGGTGACTTGGTGGTCCTCTAGTTACAGGAACTATGACTCGACAGGACGGACCATTCTTCCGAATGACGGTCCGTCATGTGACTCATGGTTCCTGGGACTTGACTTAGCCTGGCGTTTTCACGAGTTTAAGGACGGACCGTTCTTCTGAAGTATGGTACGTAAACAAACTCGTGGTTTCTGGGGCCTAAACTGGGAGGCTACTAGACTTAGGATTAAGATTTTAAATGACGGGCCGTGGTACTAAACTACTGTCCGTGGTTCCAACTGTAGTCCCTGGGACATATATTGAAAGGCTACTGGAACTTGAACTACGGGTTGATAAGACGGGCCGTGGTTCTAAACTACGGTCCGTACTCCTAACCATGGTCCCTAGGGCAGGATTGCTGGGCTACTGGATCTTGAACTATGGTTCAAGATGACGGGCCGTAGTTCCAAACTACGGTCCGTACTTTGAACCGTGGTTCCTGGAAACTTGAGTTTTTCTAAAAAAAATTATTTTCTACTGGTTTTCTGAGCTTTGTCTGGGCTTGGAATTTCTGGGGTGTTACAATATCTCCCCCTTGGGATCATTCATCCTCAAATGAAGACTAAACAAGCTAAGCTTGGAAGGAAAGAGCTAAATCCCTACCAACTGAGTACTAGAACTGATATCTAACTGAACTGAGTTCCATAAACATGCAAGTATGCTGAAATGCAAGGATAACTGATGGAACAATGGTACTGAGACTGAATTACACAGCAATAAACTGAGAGACTGGAGAGGAACTAATTACCTCAAGCTGAAGCTGAATCGGAAGGGAAAGAGGTTGGGGTACTTGGACATCATGGTTGTTTCTTCTTCCCAAGTAGCTCCCTCTATGGAATGATTCCTCCATAAAACTTTAACTGATGTGACTTCCTTATTTCTCAACCTACGAACCTAACGGTCAAGAATTTCAACTGGAACCTCCTCATAGGTGAGGCTATCCTTCACAGCCACACTCTCTAAGGGTACTATCGAAGTCGGATCATCCACACACTTCTTCAAAAGAGAAATATGGAAGACTGGATGAACTGTTGCTAGTTCTGATGGCAACTCTAACTCGTAACCCACATTACCAACCCTTTTCAGGATTTTGTAAGAACCTACATATCTAGGACTGAGATTCCCTTTCTTGCCGAATCTCATCACCCCTTTCATGGGTGATACCTTAAGGAACACCCAATCATCGATCTCAAACTCTAAGTCTCTTCTCCTCACGTCTGCATAGAACTTCTGACGACTCTGAGCTATTTTTAGCCTCTCTCTGATGAGTTAAACTTTCTCCATAGCCTCATGTACCGAATCTGGCGCAATCAAAGTTGCTTCACCTACTTTGAACCAACCAACAGGTGACCTACATCTAAGCCCATAGAGTGCCTCATATGGGGCCATCTGAATGCTAGAATAGAAGTTGTTATTGTAGGCAAACTCTATGAATTGGTAGGTGATCATCCCAACTACCCTTGAAATCGATCACACAAACTCTCAACATATCCTCCAAGGTCTAAATGGTATGCTCAGCCTGACCATCCGTCTGCGGATAAAATATTGTACTGAGGTTCACCTGAGTACCAAGACCTTTCTGGAAAGATCTCCAGAAATGAGATGTAAACTGAGGACCTCTATCTGAAATGATAGACAAGGGAACCCCATGCAACTTGACTATCTCGCCGATGTAGATCCTGGCATAATCCTCCGTTGAATCTGTAGTCTTTACTGCCAAGAAGTGAGCTGACTTAGTGACTTTATCCACTATCACCCAAATAGAATCATGCTGCCTGTGAGTACGGGGTAGACCCATTATGAAATCCATGTTAACCACTTCCCACTTCAAAGTAGGAATGCTAATCTCCTAATTCACACCTCCTGGTTTCTGATGTTCTACCTTTACCTGCTGACAGTTAAGGCACCTAGCCATAAAATCTGTGATGTCTCTCTTCATGCCATTCTACCAATAGACTTCCCGTAGATTATGGTACATCTTAGTGGCACCTGGATGAATGGAATATCTAGAATTATGGGCTTCTAAGAGGATCTTCTATCTCAACTCACCCATTTTAGGAACACATAAGCGACCCTGATAACAAAGTACACCATCTCCTTCTTGGGAGAAAACCTCTACTCTCTACTGATGAACTGCAGCCTTCAGCTGAAGCAGTATGGGATCACTATCCTGCTTCTCCTTAACTTCAGCTACCAATGAAGATTCTGACCCATTCTGAACTATCATACCACCGTTTATCATGTCCATAAGGCAAACTCCTAGGCGAGCAAGCCGATGAACATCTGTGACCAGTTCTCTTTTCTTTTCCTCGACATGAGATACGCTACCCATAGAAAGTCTACTGAGAGCATCAGCCACTACATTGGCCTTACCCGAATGGTAGAGCACATTCATATCATACTAAAGGAACTCAAGCCATCTCCTCTGAGGAAGATTCAACTCTTTCTGGGTGAATACATACTAAAGGCTCTTATGATCTGTGAACATATTAATATGAACACCATACAGATAGTGTCTCCAAATCTTTAGGTCAAACACAACTGATGCAAGCTCGAGGTCATGAGTCGGGTAGTTCTTCTCATGGGACTTAAGTTGTCTGGAATCATAAGCTATGACCTTACCCTGCTACATCAAGACACAACCCAAGCCGACTCTGGATGTATCACAATAAACCACGTAACCGTATGAACCATCTGGTAGAGTCAAAACAATAGTTGTAGTTAACCTGGTCTTCAGTTCTAAAAAACTCTTCTCACACTCCTCTGACCACTGAAACTTGACCTTTTTCTGAGTCAACTTGGTCAATGGGGAAGCTATGGATGAAAATCCTTCTACGAACCTCCTGTAATAACCAGCCAAACCCAAGAAACTTTTGATGTCCGTCAGAGAGGTGGGTCTGGCCCGGTCCTTTACTACCTCATTTTTTTGGGAATCAACACGGATCCCTTCTCTGGATATCACATGACCAAGGAAAGCGATAGACTGTAACTAGAATTCACACTTGTTGAACTTAGCGAATAGCTAGCAATCCTTGAGGGTCTGGAGCACAACCTTCAAATGAGTCACATGCTCCTCCTCATTTCGAGAATAAACAAGGATATCATCAATAAAGACAATGACGAATAAGTCCAAATACTACTTGAACACCCTATTCATTAGGTCCATGAAAGCTACAGGAGCATTGGTTATTCCAAAAGATATAACAATAAATTCGTAGTGACCATACCGAGTCCTGAAGGCTATCTTCGGGATATCACTATCTCTGACTCTGAGCTGATGATAGTCGGATCTGAGGTGTATCTTGGAAAAATAACTAGCGCCTTGAAGCTGGTCGAACAAGTCATCAATCCTGGGGATGGGATATTTTTTCTTGATTGTGACCTTGTTCAACTGACGGTAGTCAATGCACATTCTGAGGGAACCTTCCTTTTTACGCACGAACAACACTGGAGCACCCCATGGAGAGATGTTGGGTATGATGAAGCCCTTATCCAGTAGGTCTTTCAGCTGTTCTTTCAACTCCTTAAGCTCAGCTGGAGACATTCTGTAGGGAGGAATCGAAATAGGTTGGGTATCTAGAAGGAGATCAATTCCAAAGTCAATTTCCCTTTCGGGAGGAACTCTGAGAAGATCTTCTGGAAACTCATTCACCACTAGGACTGACTTTAGAGTTGGGGTCTCGGAGTTTGAATCCTTAACCCGAATAAGGTGATAGATATACCCTTTGGAGATTATTATTCTGGCCTTGAGATAGGAGATGAAATGACCTATAGGAACTGAGTTACTACTCTTCCACTCTAGGACTGGCTCGTTAAGAAACTGAAACCGAACGATCCTAGTTCTATAATCGATTGAGGCATAACAGGAATGTAACCAATCAATGCCTAAAATGATATCAAAGTCTATCATTTCTAACTCTACAAGATCTACTGAGGTGACTTTCTGAGAAATGGTGACTGGGCAATGCTTGTATACTCGTCTAGCTATAACTGGGTCACCAACTGGAGTAGAGACTGAGAAGGGTTCTAGGAGAGTTTCTGGACTAATACTGAAGTTTACTGATATATAAGGAGTTATGAAGGAAAGTGTAGCCCCTAGATCTAACTATGCATAAACATTAGTATTAAAGACTCGCAACATACCCGTGACCACATCAGGAGAGTCCTCCTGATCCTGTCGAGCCTGAAGAGCATATAGCCTATTTTGGCGCGGACCACCACCTATGCCAGATAAGTCACCCTACTAGGTAGGGCAACCTGCTGGAGCTGTTGTAGAACCAGTCTGAGTGTGCAGGCGAACATCCTTACCCTTCTGAGAAGTTGTGGAACAATCCCTCATCATGTGGCCTAGCTTACCACATCCAAAGCAATTTTTGTTGCCTGCCATGCACTCACCCTGGTGGTTCTTACCACACTTCTTGCACACTGGGTTAGTGCGCCCACTAGTTACCAAACCTTTGGGACTTAGATCTAGGCGCTCTATCCCGACGATCCTTCTTGAACTTGGGCACTGGAGCATAAGCAGAAGATGAAGCTGGAGCTAAATTTTTCTGGCGATATTGAGAGCGGTTTCCACCCTCTGACCTCTTCTTAAAGTGGCTATACTCACATGTCCTAGCCCTCTTAGCATCACCTCCCTTTTCCTTGATTTTTTCCTCCTTAATCTGCTGAGCATAAGTAACCAACCTGGAGAAGTCCATTTCCTTAACGAGCATTGCGGTCTTGCATTCCTTGACCACATCATCGACACACCGGACACGAACTTTCTCATACAAGGTCTAGAGTCAGCTACTATTGTCGGGGCATACTTGGATAGCTAAGTGAACTTCAGAGCATAGTATTTCACGCTCATGTCATCCTACCTCAGATTGATGAACTCCTAAACCTTGGCTTCCCTAAGCTCTAGTGGGAAGAACTTGTCCATAAATGCAGTCTTGAAAAGATCCCACATCACTGATCCTGTATTGGCACAACGAGATTCCTTCCACTGCTGGTACCAAGTATAAACCACCCCTTTCAGCTTATAGGCAGCTAAGTCTGTACTCTCCACTGGAGTGACACCCATAATGTCTGTCACCCTCTGAATATCTTCTAGGAACTCTTGGGGATCCTCTTCTAACTTGGACCCATGAAATTTTGGAGGGTTTATCCGAGTGAAGTCCCAGATTCTGGATGCAGTAGTATTGACCTGAGGCGGTGCTGGAGCCACAGCCTGCTGGTTGACCTGGGCGGTCATGGCCTGAGCAAATACTTGGAAAGCAGCCTTGAATTTGCCATGCGTAACTTGCTCATTCAATGGGTCTGCTGGAGCTGCTGGTGCTGGCAGATTCATAGTGTTTGCTTTTCTGGGGGGCATCTTTATGAAATGCGAAAAGCCTGAGTTAGAATAGAGGAGAATTTAAATAGAGTTTATACTCTATATCACGAACTGGAAAAGAAAGAAGGGAAGTTATTCCTAATGACATCTCATAGCTTTTCCACCATAAGTGTGGCGCGCTTCACACCCATGAAGAAGACTCTACTTGATGCAGCTTTCAGACACCCTAGGACACTTGAACCTGATGCTCTGATACCAAGTTTGTCATGCCCCGAAGCTACCCCCTGGACACAACACGGTGCTTAGTATCCCAAGTGATCCCAAGCTAACCCATGGCATGGCATATCTACGAAAATCAATTTAAATATATGTACTATGCGGAAGCTAAAGCAATTTTAATATCTGAAAACAAGAAGACAGCCCAAGTAAATCTGGATATGGGTATAATATAAAAATAGTTTAGTGCTGACTGAACACAACACTAACAACTGCTGAATCTAGTCTATGTCTGAAAGTTATCTAACTAAATGGGAGTTGCTGGTACATGCCCCCAGCTAACTCTACAAAGCTAAAACTGAAAGTAAATACTGAAATAAAGCATGTCTATTGTCCTCGAACTAATAAGGACTCACCACTGAACTGCTGAGTATGAACTGGAGAACCGAACTAGGTGTGGTCTGGATGTTGAGTGCCTGAACCTACATCATAAAATGATGTAGCACAAAAGTATGCGTCAGTACTTTGAATGTACTAAGCATGCATGATATATATACAAAGCTGGGCAATATAGAACTCGACATGAAGATAGATATACTGCAACATAACTGAAAACTGAACTGAATGTAATAACCAAGTATAAATCATGAAATAGCATGTTGAACTGAATACTGAACATAAATACTGGATACAAGGTCAATGCACATGAATCTGACTGTGGGAGACACTACTAACCGACATACCCCAAGTTGAGCTAACTATGGGGCCAACCTGACTCTGGATGGGAGGGTGTTCATACCTTGCCAAGGGTACGAACAAGTCTGACATGGATCCACTACTGATGTCCTCAAGGGACAAGGAGGTGCCGCCTAGTCTGACAGATGAATCATTTAAACCTACGGTGGCACCGTAGTTCTGGGACTTGGGGACTGCTTCTGAAGGTCTTAGCCTAAACTGACAGCTAAGCCTTCATCCCTTCATCCGCTAGGTACTAAGTCTACTCCCACTGAATGTAAGCAATAATGTACTGAAATAAAGGATAGCTCAAAATACTGATAAAAGACTAAGAATAAAACATACATAAACTGAAGGATATGGCATTCAATTTCTGAAGCATAAGATTATAACTGATCTTTCTAGCAAGCTAAAGTCATGGGATTACTGGAATTTCTACAAACTAGGATTCTGATCATTATTCATGAAACTATACTAATCCTCAAAGAGACATGTAGTCAACATCATAAAAGTTGTAAGATTCGTATTTCAATAATTCCCTAAGGTTTAGGAACCTTAGGTCTTAAACATTCATGGAGGAAACTGAGAAGACTGAAATCTAGGGACCTAATGGGTGAAAGGAACCCACTAGTGAAATCCCACATACCTGGTAAAGAAATCCATGGAGAAATCCTTGGATTTTTGGGTCTGAACTTGGTGAAGGCCCCTACTTGTTCTTGAGAGAAACTACGCCTCTTTTTGATTCCTTTCTGTCTAAGTCCGATGATTTTAGGAGAATGAGGGTTTTAGTTGGTTTTAGACTACTTAATTAGGCTTAGACGACAAAAAATAACGTATCTTAGGCCTTAAAAGGGAAAGGAAAAGTCTGAAATACCCCTGGGAAAGTTAAAAGAATTTCTGCTGAAAATGCGACCCAGTGATCACGGCTTGGTTGATGGGCTATACTCCTGGACGACAGACGGTCAACTGAGTCGTAGTCCTGTCCAGATGACTTGGGGGTCCTCTAGTTACATGAACTACGACTCGATAGGACGGACTGTTCTTCTGAATGATGGTCCATCATGTGACTCATGGTTCCTGGGACTTGACTTAGCCTAGGGTTTTCACGAGTTGAAGGATGGACCGTTCTTCTGAAGTACGGTCCATAAACCAACTCGTGGTTTCTGGGGCCTAAACTGGGAGGCTACTGGACTTGGGATTAAGGTTTGAAATAAAGGACCTTGGTTCTAAATTATAGTCCGTGGTTCCAACCGTAATCCCTGGGACATGTATTGAAAGGCTACTGGAACTTGAACTACGGGTTGAGAAGACGAACTGTGGTTCTAAACTACGATCCATACTCCTAATTGTGGTCCCTGGGAAGGATTGTTGGGCTACTGGATCTTGAACTATGGTTCAAGATGACGGGACATAGTTTAAAACTACCATCTGTACTTCGAACACTGGTTCCTAGAAACTTGATTTTTTTTGAAAATTTTTATTTTCTACTGGTTTTCTGAGCTTAGTCTGGGCTTGGAAGTTCTGGGGTGTTAAAAGTGTGACACGCACAGGCCGTGGTGCGAACCGCACCTCCTCCACACAAGCTGCAAAAGTCACTGAGAAGTCTGTCAAGGGGTGTGGTCGTTGTGCGATGCGTACATCCTGAGGTGTGAACCGCACCACCTTCATACGGAGCTCCCAATTCTAGCTGAAGTCACTAGTTCAACCGGAGGCAGTATGCGATACGCACATCAGAATGTGCTAACCGCACGTCCCGCCACATACCTCCCGAAGGGCATTTTTGTCCTAATTTTTAGTGACGTATTGGGAAACTATAAAAGGCCTATTCAGACACAATTGCAAATAACTTTCATCATTCTGAATATTTTGAAGAGTTTTTAGCTTAGAGACTAAGTGTTTCACCTCCATTGAGAAGAAGGTTTCAATCTAATTCTCTTGGTTAACACTTTTGTGGTCAAATTGAATCTAGAACTTGAGATTCAGCTCTAATGGAAGGGATTTTGAATTACCCAGCTGGTATCTCCTTCTCTCTTACTATGAGTGGATAAATTCTCTTGTCTAGGGGTGTATTGATGATGGGTGCTTAAGAAATGGGTGTGGGTGTTATTTATTCTTGCTTATAATCGCTTAATTGGCATGGGTCTAGTAATTTCACCATGTTTTAATCCTAAAATTGATGGTTGCAAATATTAATTTTCATTACTTTACTATGTGATTGCTTGAGAAAGGATTTCATAGTTTAGGATGTGAAATTACTAGTGGGAACTTGGGATTCCACTCGATTTGAGGCTAGAGATAGCTCTTATCATCAGATTCTCCCATTTAAGGGTCTAAGCTAGAGATAGTGTGACCTCTCCAAGCTAGATTGGTTGTTTATTGATCAAACCGGTGATGCTCTAACCGAGATCATCGGATATAACATTGTTGATCGAGAGATAAGAAAATCTTACCCATGACCAATGTTATTCATGTCATTAAGCGAGAATATGTATGAATTGATAATCACGCTACCCCATAACCAAAGCCTCATCAGATATGCATCCATAGTCATCTAGTCAACTTGGTATACCCACTTTTTTTATTGCTTTTTAAATTGAATTGTGATTGTAATGATAACATTCCCAATTCCCCCATCCTTTTACTTGGTTTTTTAGGCAATTACTCTAAACTTGAACTCAATTTGTTACAATCTCTATTTAGCTACCCCAATTCCCTTGGGTATGACCCCGACACTCATTGGGATTATAAATTTTGTTTTGCTGCACGATCGTTGTGACCTCCTACTTTGGAGAGCATGATTTAAGCATTCATCAAAGGTCATAGGAGAAAGGTTACCTTGACAAAAAAAATTGAAATACCAAGCTAATCATGCGGTTAGAAGTACCCACCATGAGCTGTAACAATATACAACAAGAAAACATGAACAATATGCCAATAATAATAAGTCCTCTTCAAAATTGATTCTAAAGCTCAATTCAAGAATGATTAAGGATTTAGAACTCTTACCTCCCGATAAATTAATGATAATAGCAGATAAATATAAATCCCATGACATTCTTCCTTGAGGTAACAACAAACAGAGTCAAAATCGATGAGAAAACTATACCACAGTGATGAGCTCGCGACGTAGAGCAACTTCCGTTAAACTTCTGAATTAAAAGCATCAAAGTCCATGAAGTATTTAGGGGCTTTCTCTCTGATTTTCTATAGTTTTTGGTAGGGTTTTATGAATTAAAATGAAGGAAATTCATCTTTTATAGAGATAAACCGACTTGGGAAAGGGGGCCCACATTGACATGTCCGCTTGTGCAATCTCACAAAAATGTGAATATCACTCTATTCTCAATTCGTATGTATAAATGATTTAGTGCATTGAAAAATAGACTCGTAGACCTTCGATTTAGTATACTAGGGGGGCCACTAGTTCTTTATATATTAGGAGAAAAACCCTAACACATTTAACCCAAATTCTAAGAGAATTCTATAAAGGAAAGTTATAATAACTTTTTCCAACTTTTATTTTGCAACTTGCTTGACTTCAAAACTTAACATACCACCATTGATCATTTCAAATAATTCATAAGACATCCTTCTTACATATTAAGAACTCGTAGTCTTACACCAAAAGTACAAGTGAATCCGAAGTTCAAACGGGCAGGGTGTTACATACTAACGCGGCCATGTTTTCCTAGTCGACTTAGGATAGACTTTGTTGTCTATAAATACTTTTTCTAGGTTTTATTTTGTATGTTACTCATTATTTAGTGACTTTTACACCTTAGAAACTTGGAGTATTACTTTGTTCTTGGTTTTGAGAGATTAATACATCTTGATTCTTGGTTATTAAGTGTTCTTGGATACTTCAAGTTTTCGGGTTTCTCTTATTCATCTTGTAAGTATATAATCATAACTTCAACATATAATTCTGATTGTTCTCTTACGAATATGAGTAACTAAATCCACAACTAGGGTTGTTTGAACCATGACGAATAAACAAAGTAGGCAAAGTACATAGTTATTCTTGAATGGTGTTCATGCATGTATTGTTCTTCCCTTCGTATTGATTGCTTTTTAACGATCGTCAATGTTAGAACTTGCCTTATTATTACTTGCTGGACCAGAGAGGTAATGAATGGGGAAAGATATTAACAATAGATATTTGAGACAATCAACCCTCATCTAATAGCTTGACCTTTTTCGGGAATAGCTAATTTGGGATCAAGGGTAAGGGTAAGTAAAGCAAACACCTGTAGACGGACCAAGTTGCATAGTAATAATCATCTATATAGGGACCAACCATTTAGGTAAACTCAACTTATCGATCTTGCATGCTAAGCATCAAAATATATGTCACGACCCAGCCAAGCCATGATTGGCACCCACGTGAACCCTCCGGTAGGAGAACTAAACAACCCAAACCTTAGTCTAACATTTGGTCAATTTTAGAATAGTAAATAGTAAAACCAACCTAAATTATCAAATAAAAGAATCACCCGATATAATGTAAGAAAATCATATGGAAGTCATCAACTAATACATAATCCCTAGGAACTAAAAGTCATCGTCGAGAATTCTAAACCAACATTTTCTAAGATATCCAACAAGATCAAAAAGCAGTAAAAGTAAGAGTTCCATTGTCCGGAAGAAGGACAACAACTCGTAGAGGATCCATGACAGCCTGAGAAGTAGTTCTCACGCTTGGATCTATGAGCACTTCACAACGGACTCCGTACAAATAGTGTCTTCATATCTTGAGGGAAAATACTACTGTAGCTAACTCTAAGTCATGAGTAGGGTAGCTCTTTTCATGCACTTTGAGTTATCTCGAAGCATACGCAATGACATTATATTATTGCATCAACACAGCACCCAAACCAGACCGTAAAGCATCATAATACACAATAAAGTCTTTACCTTTAATCAACAAGGCAAGGATAGGAGTTGTGGTCAACAAAGTTTGAGATTTTGGAAGCTCTTCTCACACTATTCTAACCAAACAAATGGCACATCTTTCTGGGTCAGGTGAGTTAGGTGAGTAGCAATGGATGTCAAATCCTTAATAAACCTGCGATAGTAGCTAGCCAACTCCTCAAAACTATAGATTTCTATCACTGAAGTGGGTGTAGCCCAATTCTTAACTGTTTCTATTTTCTGTGGAGCCATCACCCCATCTTTCGAGACCATATTCCCCAATAAGGACATTGAAGATAACTAAAACCTGCACTTTGAAAATTTTGCATATAGCTCCTTCTCTTTAAACAGTCCCAACACAATTCTAAGATGCCTCTCATGCTCCTCGTGATTCTTAGAATATACCAAAATATCATCGATAAAGACTATGACAAATGAATCAAGATAGGGATTGAATATTTCGTTCATTAAGCCCATGAAAGCAGTTGGGGAGTTGGTCAGCCCAAATAACATTACAAGAAACTCATAGTGCCTGTACCGGATCTGGAACGCGGTCTTCGGAATATCTGACGATTGGATTTTTAGCTAATGGTAACCAGACCTTAAATCAATCTTAGAGAACACTGAAGCTCCCTATACCTGATCAAACAGATCATCAATATGAGGGACAGGGTACTGGTTATGGATAGTAATATTATTCCGCTATCTATAATGTATGCACATGCACACTCTACCATCCTTCTTCTTAACAAATAAGACTGGAGCATCCCACAGGGAGGCACTCAAATGGATGATACCCTCAGTTAACAACTCCGGTAGCAGAGCCTTAAGATCTCTCAATTAAACCAATGCCATCCTATAGGGAGGAATAGATATAGGATGTGTATTCGTCTCTAAGTCAATGCAAAAATCAATATCTCGATCAGGTGGCATACCAGACAGATCTATAGGAAACACCTCCTAGAACTCACATACTACCAAAACTAACTCAATAGTTGGGATCTATGAACTGGTGTCCTGAAGATGAGCTAGGAAGGCTAAGCATCCCCTCCCGACCAGACTCTGAGCATGAAGGAAGGATATAAACCTCTGGAGCCGGACTATAATTACCCTCCAATTCTAACCTATCCAACCCGGGCATAGACATAACCATTGTTTTAGCATGACAACCCAAAAAGAAATAGTGCAAAGAAAACCAACTCATCCCTAGGATGATGTCAAAGTCTACCATATCTAAGACTACTAAATCTGCAAAGGTTTATCTCCCCATAACCATAACAAGGCAATCCCAAAAGACCCTATCCACAATCAAAGAATCCCCCACTAGAGTAGATACTGTAACAAAAAAAACAAGGGATTCACATATTATATCAAAACTCCCAACAAACCCAGCTGATACATAATAAAAAGTAGACCCAGGGTCAAATAAAACTGAAACCATGCAATCACAGACAAGAATAGTACATATGATCACCACGTCTGAAGCCACTGCCTCTAGTCTAACCAGAAAAACATAAAAGTGATTCTTATCACCCGCCTGCACACTGCCCCTATTGGGCTAATTACCTTCTCTACCACTGCCCCAGTTGGTATGAGTGCCACCTCTACCTGCCGTATGACCACCCCTCCTGCCTTGCGGACAATCTCTGTTGAAACCATTACCTCTACCAGTTTGGACTAGAGATCTAGGAGCCTGTTGCTGAGCTACCTGTCAAAGCCTAGGACAACTCCTCCTTAAATGTCCAAGCTCACCATACTCAAAACAGGTACGGTCGAAAGTAGGTTGTTGTGCTGATGTTGACTGAGCAATATACCCATCAAAGTGTGATATAGGTTGATTGGTCCCTGATGGACCCCCAGCAGAAACTGGTGCAGATGAGCGAATGAGGTATGTAGGATATCCCCGTGAGCCCTGACCCTTCGAGAATTGACCACTGTAACTTCCCCTAGAATGGGGCTTCATCGAAGTCATTCTTTCCTGACTTTCTCGATTTACCCCCCAACATTCTTTACAAACTCAACACCTTCTTGAAATGACTTGCTTGAAGATGCTACCTACAAAATAGCAATCTACAATCCCATATTTAGACCTTTCACAAAGCGACAGATTCTCTTTTCCTCTATATTAATCAACTGAGATGAATAACGAGCCAAGGCATGGAAATGAGTCTCATAAGCAGCCACAGAAGAGTTACCGTGCTTAATATTCGTGAACTCATCTTTCTTTCTGTTTCTCAAGGTCCGGGGGACATATCTCTCTAGAAAGACCTGATAGAAGTGATTCTAAGTCTCAGGGAGCGCTCTTACAGATCTGCTCTCCACGAATTCCATCTACCACATTTTGTCATCCCCTTGAAACTAAAATGACACAAAGTCCACGCCATGCCTCTCCACAATGCCCATTCTCTGCAGACTGTCCTTACAATCTATGATGAGCTCATAGGCATCCTCAGATTCCAATCCATGAAATACAGGGGGCCTCATTTTCACAAATTTGCAGAAGAGCTTGTGTTCACCACCTGTGATTACAGGGCCTATCATTGGTCCTGGAAACATACTTATCTCATAAGAAGCGTCTAATTATGGAGTCACAGTTGCAGCATGCTGGGTCACCAGATGATGGACAACAGGAACCACAGGAGTAGCCTCACCCCCTGCCAATATACTAAGAAAGCTCAAAACCTGATAAATCCCTCAGATGACAATGGGACATGTGTTACACCTCCTTGAACTGGGTGCGCGCCTGTCCCCAAGACTTGTTTAGTCGCCTCATTATGCTCAACTCGAACCTCTTCATAACCACAACTTTTCGAATATTCTCTTATAGAGGAGGAGATGCTGACCTTTATAATATAAAAGAATCATCTACTATAACGTAATAATAACATGTGGAATTCATCAACTAATATATAATCCCCAAGAACTAAAAGTCGTCGTCTAGAACTCTAAACCAACATTGTCTAAGATATCCAACAAGATCTAAAAGCAGTAAAAGTAAGAGTTTCATTGTCCGGCAACAACTCGTGGAGGATCCATAGCATCCAGAGAAGTAGTGTGCTCACCCTTGGATCTGCAATCAATCTTTCTACTCTAGCCGAGGTAGCATCTCAGCCTCTAAAACACAGTCTGCACTCAACAAAAGAAGAGCACAGGGTAGTATCAGTACAACACGCTATGTACTGGTGGGTATCATAGGCCAACCAAATAATATAACATGAAAGTAGCAAAACATATAACAAGTAAAAGGACTTCAACACTTAGCACATAATCAGCCAACAGATAGCATTTCAAGTCAAATCGACAGCAACAATCTCAAGTTCACAATTCATAGAATATCATCATAAGAGGGAAAAGGAGTAACCACTTTCAACAGCTATCTCACATATCACTATGTCCATAAATCTTGCTCATATCACCAGCATCTCTAATTTTACCTCAACTCTCAGCCCACTCACCATAGTAAGTAATTCAATAACATAAATAAGGTAAAAGAGTGTACACACATGCTATGGGTTTTATTTATGTCCACTAGTTATGACCTACAGGGGACCATAGGTGTCTATGTACTATAGCGACGTGGTATTCGATTCGTAACAAATGTATTCACAATAATATCTATATAACTAGGATCTTAAACCTGTATTTTCACGAAGATACTCAGTGCCCAAGACACTATTCATACTTAGCCATTTTAGCTCTCTTATTACTTCCTATTCATTTAGCCTATTCATACAAGCACAACAGGGAAAGCATATATAATCCAACCATGTATGATGACCAATCACGAGTTACATAATTTCCCTACAAACATATAATAAGGAGAGACTTAACTACAACTACAAATCAAAACCATAACCTACCTCGAGTGAATAATAACACACGTAAGCTAATTCACCATTGTTTTGTCCTTTCATAACTCTTCGAAATGCACAAGGTCTAGAAATAACAATCATATAAGAGTAATTATCCATTATCCTTTATTTCAAACTTTGGGAATTCAACCCATCAATCTACCCTTTAAACGAGGTTTCTAGCATTCCCCAAGGGTTAATAAATTATTAATTAGCACTATATCATTCATAGAATCAATAACCAAAGATTTCTAATCAAGTTCATAGATTTTCTACCATTTCAATGCCTAAATATTTTACCTTTATGAAACCCAAGGTTCCCCACTAACTTTAATCAAGTTAACAACAACTAATTTCATGCTAGGAATCAAAAAGATACATCCTAGGATAAATTCTAGGTGATTTTGCACCTACCCATAGGGTTCTTCTCTAAGTTTATGCTTCCAGGGATTTATTGCAAGAAATCCACCATTAATTCTCCCTCCAAGGTCTAAGAAAGATTAATAATCATTAAATAAAGAGTTATACGGATTACTTACCACAAACATTGGAGTTTGCTTTAGTTTTCTCGGAAAACCCACTTCTTGAAGCTCTAAAACAAAATTGAATAATGAGAGGAATGACTTAAAAAATTATAGGTCGCACAGGTATATTGTCCCATTTTCTCATTGCAACGGATGCTTTCTTTGTCGCAATGGGTCATCATGACGAGGACCCTTCATTGCGATGAACCATCGCAATAAGGCATTCTCTTGCCACAGCAAAGGGTAATTTCTAAAACACTACCATATAACTCTCAGACCCTCATTTCATAACACACATTATTCCATAGATACCACGAATCATTTCTAATGCGGCAACAATCATATCTGGAGTTCTATGACTCTGATTCTCATTTTGAAACTTCCTACGGAGCCCTACGGTAGTTGGCTATCCAAAAATAGACACCATACTATCACTCGATATCATACAAAATATGAATCACCTAGAGGCACAGAGTACTATATTTTTATTTAAGCTCACCCTAGCCTGAGATTTTCAATTCTCACCTTAGGGACTTTTCTAGCCGGGTACTTATGCCTTATTTCAGCATAACGATATAATAGGTCATTACAATAGAGCTCTAGTATGATGCCTTACTATGTTATGAAATCATAGAGAACACAATTCTAGTAAACTCTCTCATTGATTAACAACAATATAAATTGATACTTTGTTGCTTGATTACTTACAATTTTCACATAATATTTGTCACACAATTCCCCCCTTTCAAAAATAAATAACTAAGAGCACAAATAACCACATTGACCTAGGTCCTAATCATGTTCCTTGTGGGATCAACTCCGACCTCAGTTAGGTTCTATATTTGAACAACGACCACTTTATACTTCAATTCAGAGGTGTAATTTGGGCGTATCAAATTTTGGTATCGTTGCCGGGGAATACGATTTAGGATAAGATTAACTGTGTTTATTTCACTGTTAGTCCTTATTTCATGATTTACTTTTTTATGTTTTTTTTGTTTTGTTCTTAGGGTACACAGGTGTGTATGCCCAATACTCAGAGTTAAGGCAAGCCCCTGATTCCCATCGATCTTGAACTCTAAAGGACTTTGAGGACAATGAATAAGCATGGAATTCAAGAAACTATAGAAAAGGCACAGCCAGGATATTGGCTGAGCAACAAGAAAGGGCTCAACAACTGGAGGCATCTCGGCTAGTTGAAGAGCAACGCCAAGCAGCAGCTAATGATAAATCTAGAAGATAGGAGGTTGCGTCAGAATGCATTAAATGAGAAAGATAAATGTGACAAAGTAGCCCAACAGAATGCACTAAATGATCAGGCTAAGCATAGAGGGAATAGGGGCCATCAACAACAACATAAATTGATACTCTTTTGCTAGATTACTTATAATTATCACATAATATTTGTTACACAATTTTTCCCTTTTGGAAATAAATGACTAAGAGCACAAATAACCACATTGACCTAGGTCCTAACAATATTCCTCGTGGGATCGACCCTAACCTCAGTTAGATTCTATATTTGAACAGCGATTGCTTTATACTTCAATTTAGAGGTGTAATTTTGGCATATCATATTGATCTTAACATATGGGAAAAAAATCTAATTTGGACCAAAGCTCAAAAATTAAAAACATTATCAATGGCTAAGTCTAAATGGACTGAAGGAGCAAAATTAGACCAACGCCCCAAAAATCAGCAAGAAAAGTGCAGCAGTAACGACTATAAAGATTATTTTCTTGAAGGAATTTGGGAAATGGCTCAAGTTCATTAGCTTATTCATTATGCTTTATTATCTATTTATTTTACTATCATTTTTCTTTAGCTTAGATGAATCCCCAATGGTATTGCTAAAACTGTTATTGAATTCTTTTCTTTCAAAAATAATTATCTCAATATGCTTTAGTTTCTTACAAAATCTTTGTTCTCAAACTCGTTTGTCACTTGGAAAAATTTAACCTCTTAGAAAAACTTGGAGAATCCACCATATTCCCTTATAGTTACTGAAAAAGATTTTAAAAATTCTATATTTAGGAATTGGACTAATTGTTTAGTTCAAGGCCTTAATCCAGACAAAAAGAGAGAGAAAGAAAGAAATTTTTGACTCCTCATTTACGTTATTTCATCCCTTGAAATAAATGAACAAGTAGCAAAGAACTCTACTCATTCAAATGGTTTAATAATTAAAGCAATTTCCTCAATTTCTTTCCTCAAAATAACTTCAAAATGCTCTTTACTTCAAAAATCATTTCAAAGTTAATCAAAATATATTTTTAGAAAAATCGTTGAATAACCACATGTTGGTGGATATTTCAAGTGCTTAACACTTTCTTGAAATATTAATTTGAACCCTCACTCAAATCTTTGGATTTTTAAAGGATTTTTCTATTAGAATCTTCTGAAAATAAAATGTTTTCTTAATTTCTTCTAAAAATTAAGTTGTGACTCTATTTTTAATATTTTGAGACTTAATTTAAGTTTTCAAAATAAAAAATGATCATTTTCACACTATAACAGTATGGAGAAGATGTGATCCTTTTGATCTGCAACCTTTTGAAGAAACTTGTAACATTCAAACCAATGAACTAAGGGTCATTGTCATATGCAATTTCATTTAGTACACTGAAGGGACATATTATCTGATCCCAAATAAAGTCCATTACTTCTCATTTATGGATCTTCTTGTAATCTCTTGCTTTAACCCATTTAGAAAATAATCAGTTATTATAAAAAATAAACCTTACATGTCCAAGAGCCGGAGGCCATGGTCTGACAATATTCATTCTCCATTTTATAAACAGCCATGGAGAGGTGGCCGGATGTAAGAGTTATCCAGGCTGATGAACTATTTGACCATATCTTTGGCATTTATCACATTTTTTATACAAATATCTTCAAATTTGGCTCCAATTGTAGCCAATAGTATCCAGCCCTTATTAGTTTTAGAACCAATGGACCAGTCCCAGAGTGGTTGCTGCAAACTCCTTCATATACCTCACTCATAACATAGTCAATTTATCCCAGGCCTAAGCATCTCGCCACTGGTCTTGAATAAAACCTTTTGTACAAGTTCCTATCAATAAGACAATACATGGAAGCCTTTGTTCTAAGTGCTCAAAAGGTTTTGGGATCTTTCGGTAGTTCGCAATCCCTTAAGTACTTAACAAAGTCATTACGCCAATCCCAAAATAAACTCGTTGAGTTTACTTCTCCATAATTGGGTGCATTTAATGTTGAATATAGCAAGTGCACCACTGATGATATAAACCTATCTATGAAATTGAAACTCTAGTCTAAGAACAAGGAATAAGAACATAAAAGCTACACACAAGTAAGGAATTCAATTAATAATCATGATAAAGATATCAAAACCTTCAATTGAAAGATTACCAAACAAACACCTAAACTATCAAAAGAACCTCAAGGGAATTGAATTCACCTTGTAATTTTCTTCTCAAACTAGTACCAACAAAAGCTTCAACCAAACTCTCAATTCTCTCAAGAGAAGACAAATCTATGATCATCAAAAACTAAGACTCAAAATGAGTTATTCTCACTATTTATAGTTTAGGCTAATTTATTATAAAAGTAGCCCAAAAGTAGCTCTTTGAGTAAATATTACAAATATAGCCCTACTTTGCAAACTAGGCCTCATTTCCTTCTTCCTAAGCAATCGTCAACACATGAAATCCCCTATTTGGCATCAAGGTGTGCTCAAGCACCTCTATCTTCATGAATAGCCCTTGTAAAGCTTGGAGGTTCCAAGCTTGGATACTTGGGAGTGACCTTGATGCAACTTGGATTGCATCATTCTCCCCTTCTTGAAAAGAATTTGTCCTCAAATTTAAAGGATCACCATCATAAATATAAAAGAGTGAGAGATCGGATAGAAGGTCAACCTTGTAGGCATTATCATTGAGCCTTGCAAGAACTTGGAATGGCCCATCACCTCTAGGTATCAACCTGGTCTTCCTCTTGGTTAGAAACTTCTCCTTGCGGAAGTGTACCCACACCCAATCTCCTGGTTCAAACACAACTCTCTTACGAACCTTATTTGCTTTCTTAGCCATGTATTGATTCTTTTTCTCAAGGTGAAGTCGCACCTTTTCATGAAATTTCTTCATATCATCGCCCCTTTTGTTTCCATCTAAACTCAAAACAACATCTTGATACAAAGGGGTGAGATCTAAAGGGGTTAGTGGGTTAAAACCATAAACAACCTCAATTGGAGACATGCCAACAGTGTTATGAATAACTCTATTATAAGCAAACACAACTAAAGGCAAATGTTCTTCCCAAGAAGTCAACTTTCCATTCACGATGGCTCGAAGCATAGAACCTAAGGACTTATTCATAACTTCGGTTTGGCCATCGATTTGTGGGTGACAAGAGGTAGAAAACAACAATTTAATACTAAGTCTACCCCACAATTCTTTCCAAAAGTGACTAGGAATCTTAGGATCCCTATCACTCACAATGGTCTTGGGAGTACCATTCAACTTGAACACATTATCAACAAATAAAGATGCAATATGAGAAGCTTGATCACATTCATGACATGTAATAAAATGAGCCATCTTTGAAAATCGGTCAATAACCACAAAAATGCTATCATTTCCCTTTTTAGTCCTTGGCAAACCCAAAACAAAATCCATAGAAATATCAAGCCAAGGTCCTTGAGGGGTGGGGAGAGGGGTATACAAACCATGGAGAAGAAGTCTAGATTTAGAACTTTTACATTCAATACATTGGCCACAAATTATAGGAATATCATTACGCATTTTAGGCCAATAAAATTGTTCCTCAAGAATTCCTAAGGTCTTATCAATACCAAAATAACCCATTAATCATCCATCATGTGCCTTCCGCATAAAGAGTTCCCTCGAAGAGCTCATGGGCACACAAAGTCTCTTATTCTTGAATAAGAAACCATCAAACTTGGAATAAGGAATATAATATCTATTCCGAAGCCACCTTTCCCTTTCCCATTCTTCACAATCTTGAATGATTTTAGCAAAAATGGGGTCTTTGAGATACCATGTATTTAAGCATTCAAAACCCAACAATTTAGAAGACAAAGTATTGATCAAGACATATTTTCTAGACAAGGCATCCACCATAATATTATCCTTTCCCTTTTTATAATGAATCACATAAGGGAAGGTTTCAAGAAATTCAATCCATTTGGCATGCCTTTTGTTCAACTTTCCTTGGGCCCTAAGATATTTAAAGGCTCATGATCAGTTCTAATCACAAACTCTTTAGGCCACAAGTAATGTTGCCAATTACCCAATGTACGAATTAAAGCATACAATTCAAGATCATAAGTAGAATAATTCAAAGTTGCACCTTTGAGCTTTTCGCTAAAATAGGCAATTGGTTTTTGGTCTTGCATTAAAACGGCACCAATACCTAGTTTGCTAGCATCACATTTAACTTCAAATATCTTCAAAAATTGGGTAATTGCAATAATGGTGGTGAGCTAAGCATTTCCTTTAAGGAATCACAAGCCTTCATTTGCTTATCACCCCAAGAAAAAGGTCTATCCTTTCAGATCACCTCGGTCAAGGGAGAGGCTATAGTGTTAAAACCCTTGACAAATCGCGTATAGAAACTAGCCAACCTATGAAAACTTCGAACATATCCTATAGATGTAGGTGTTGGCCAATTTCTAATGGCGTCTATCTTGGATTCATCCACTTCAATTCCCCTTGAGCTCACCACAAAGCCCAAAAACAGAACCTTATCAACATAAAATGAGCATTTTGACACATTAGCATATAATTGTTCATGACGAAGTACCTCAAACACACATTTCAAATGGGCCTCATGCTCATCCATGGTTTTACTATACACTAAGATATCATCAAAATAAACAACCACAAACTTGCCAATGAATGGCTTCATCACATGATTCATCAAATGCATAAAAGTGCTAGGAGCGTTAGTGAGACCAAAAGGCATCACTAACTATTCATATAGACCAAACTTGGTCTTGAATGTGGTTTTTCACTCATCACCGGGTTTTATTCGAATTTGATGGTAACCACTCCTAAGATCAATCTTAGAGAAGATGCAATAACCATTCAACTCATCAAGCATGCCACCTAAATGAGGTATGGGATGGCGATACTTTACTGTTATCTTATTAATGGCTCGACAATCCATGCATATTCTCTAAGTCCTATTCTTCTTTAGAATCAAGATGGCCAGTACCGCACAAGGACTCTTTTTTTTTCACAACGCCTTTAGCTAGGAGTTTCTCAACTTGTCTTTGAAGTTCTTTTGTATCCTCTGGGTTACTTTGATAAGCTGTATTATTTGGCAATTGGGACCCCGGGATAAAGTCTATTTGATGTTCTATTCCTCTAAGGGGTGGCAATCCCCTTGGGAGTTTCTTTAGAAATACATCCTCATAATCCTGTAAAAGATAAGAAATAGAGCTAGGAAAAAAAAAGGTTAGTTCATTAGTAAGTAAGGAGTAATCCCTATGCATGATAAGGATCACCGGTCTTTATTCTTCCACCTCCTCCCTAATCTCCTTATAATTTGACAAGAGGGCCACTTTGTCCATTACCTTGGACTCCCTTCATTTCACTACTCCCTCCTCGGCAACTTCCGCACTACTTTCTTCTCCCTCACCCTTGCCTTTCGCCTTAAGTTCCCTCATCTTTTGATTTACCTCCCCAACTTGCAAAGGTGTCATTGGTTGAAGAAGGTACTGGTGATCATGCAACAACACCGAGTACCTATTGGTTCTTCCATCATGTCTAGTCATACGGTTAAATTGCCAAGGTCTTCCAAGTAGTAGGTGACAAGCTTACATTGGAACCACATTACAAAATATCTCATCGCTGTAATCCCCTACTTTGACCTTAATCAACACTTGTTTTTGCCCTTTCAAATCCCTATATTCATTAAGCCATTGAAGTTTGTAGGTATTGGCATGTTTTATAATTGGAAGATTCAAAAAATTTACTAAAGTAGTACTATCTACATTGACATAACTCCCGCTATCCATAATTAAGACACATCCATTACCTTTGATTAGATATTTTGCATGGAAGAGGTTTTCCCATTGACTTGGATCATCTATAGATTGGCTAATCATGACCCTTCTTGCAACATAATTTGGAACGGTGATATCCCCTTCTTGTTCCAAGGCTTCTTGTGCAAACTTCTCATCATTCTCAAAGTCATCATCTTTACCTTGGGGATCATCAAAATTACCCACATGTTCTTCCTCATCCACAGGACAAGGAATTTCTTCTCTTATCACAAAATATTTTTTATTAGGACATTCACTCATTATATGGCCCAACCTTTACATTTGAAACATTGGAGCGGCTTATTACCTCCTTCTTTTGGTATATGCTTCGGAATATTTTGCTCTTGTGGGGGGGTCTTCTCAAGCGGTTTTTTAAATTCTTGCCTTGTGTCTTTGGATTTAGACCAATTGGAAGAATTTCCAACCCCCTTTCCCCTACCCCATGAGTTTGAGAACCCCATTGGGTTGTATTGTTTGTCCTATTTGAGTCCCGCCTCTACTTCAATAGCCGCTTCAACTATTTCATCTAGAGTTGGATACTTGTGAAGGCGAATTTGAGAAGCAATCTCTTTGTTCAATCTGGGCCTAAATCGAGTAGTGTCATAAGCTTCTTCTCCTACAAATTCAATCCTCATTTTCAAGGTTTGAAACTCATCATAATACTCTTCAATGCTCTTGAATCCTTGCCCCAATGTGAAGATTTTTTTGAGATAATCTTGCTTGTACTGCTCGATGATGTACTTTCTCCTCATGATCATTTTCAATTTTTTCCAAGTAGGAATGACGTAGACTCCCATATCCCTTTTACCTCTTACTATAGAGTCCCACCAAGTCGAAGCAAACCCTTCAAATTGAGTAATAGCATAGGTAACTTTCTTCACGTTGATTATGTCATTAGTTTGGAAAATTTGATCACATTGAGTTTCCCAATTGAGGTATTCTTTGGGATTACTAGTACCTTTGAAATTTGGAAGAGTGACCTTGATGGAGTTGATCCCATGATCACAACCTCCATAGTTCCCATGGTCACCATATTGATCATTCCCATAATTGAACTCTTGATTTCCACAGTCTTGATAACTGCCATGTCTTCCCCGTTGCATGTGCATTTGCATTCTACCTCCTCTATTGCCCCCTCTATTCTCAAACCTCCCTTGTACTCTGTGTCTCCCCATTTTTTCTTCATAGTTGTCATCATACTCGTCAAGATCATCATGTGGATCATTGGCTCTGGAGTTTCATTTCAAAGTTGTGGATTTGGATTTGGATTTGAAAGGTTTGGTTGATCATAGGCTTGTGGGGTTAGAATAGGCTTAAGGTTGATATTTAGATTAATAGGATTTTGTTGAGTGGGTTGGGTAGCCATTTGCGGAGATGGATTATATAAGTGATGGAAGGTAGTGGGGGAGATGGTTTGAGAAGATTCTCGACGATCTATCCCACTTGCTTGTCCTTCAAAAAAGACTCGAGGTGACATCTCCCTTATATCATTTTCTACGAAGCCCATTCTTTTTGTTAAGTCGGATAAAATCCTCATCACATCCACAAGTGTTGATTCCTCATTAGAAACTCAGATATTCCCCTACGTTGACATAGTACCTATTAAAATACACTCAATAAAATAAGCAAACAAGTTAGTAGTTAGTAAATAACCTCACAAGTTGCTCGAGGGTATACACCTTTGAGTGATCTTCCAGTTGGTTCAGCGAATGTTGAAACTTGTTCAATTCGATGAGTTGCAAGAGTCCAATCTCTACTTGAGGTCAAGAATAGATTTTTTTTTACTCTAGAAAGAACACTCAAAGCTACGGATGAGAGCAAACAAGTTTCAACGAAAATAAGCAAGAAAAGTTGAAGAAAAAAAATTGGCAAGAAAAAAGTTCGGACTCAAGAACCAAGTAACAAGAAGTAGAAAGGTTTACTTCTTGTTAATTCATTGTAAGAATCAAAAAAATTAGAAGAAGATGAAGAGGAATGAGTGTAATAGAAGGAAAAAATTTGACACTTAGAAAAAAATTTGAGGTCTTGAAAAGATCCAACACTTAGAAAAAAATTGGAGTCTTGAAAGTTTTCCCAACACTGCGCTGACATAGAAGTTGTACTGCATACGCATGCAGGGTTGAGTGGGCAAGTTGCAGCAGTCAGCTACTATGTTGGCAATTGACTGGACGTTGCACTGACGTAGCAGTTGACTGCTGATATGGCAGTCCATGTGGATGTTTTTTTTTCAAATTCATTTTTTTTTCAATTAAAAACTTTCACTTGTGGACTCATCAAACACTCTTTGCCAACAAATTAAGAATACTTGAAGATTAAATGTACTCTTTTTACCATCTTCTTCTTCAAGAACACTTGAACATTTTCAAGAATACCCAAAACAAAACCCTTCTTTAAAACTTCACCAAAACACTCTAAATTTTAGGATTATCTCCCCCTCGACCTAGGGAACAAATCTCAATCACCAATAAGCTCGAATTCACCCAAAATCAACAAGACCTGCTTGAATTTCTTCAAGTTTTCAAAGCTTCAAACCTCTTCCATGGTAGAATCTTCACCACAACTTGAAATGACTTGAAACTTTGGATTTACACTAAAATGATACTATGGAACAAGAATCTAGCATCAAAAATAACAAAATAAACAAAAAGAAATTTTGGATTTTTTTTTATATCAAATCCCAAGACTAGATTTGTGAAAACAAATCTAATCCAAGCTCTGATACCAATTGATATAAAGCTATCTATGAAATCAAAACTCCAAGCTAAGAACAAGGAATAAGAATATAAAAGCTAGACATAAGTAAGGAATTCAATTGACAATCATGATAATGATAAGAAAACCTTCAATTGAAAGATTACCAAACAAGCACCTAAACTATCAAAGGAACCTCAAGGGAATTGAATTCACCTTGCAATTCCCTTCTCAAATAAGTACTAATAAAAGCTTCAACCAAGCTCTCAATTCTCTTAAAAGAAGACAAGTCTATGATCATCAAAAACAAAGACTCAAAATGAGCTATTCTCACTATTTATAGTTTAGGCTAATTTATTACAAAAGTAGACCAAAAGTGGCTCTTTGAGTAAAAATTATAAATATAGCCCTACTTTGCAAACTAGGCCTTATTTCCTTCTTCCCAAGCAATCATCAAGGCATAAAATCCCCTCTTTGGCATCAAGGTGTGCTCAAGCACCTCTATCTTCATGAATAGCCTTTGTAAAGCTTGAAAGTCCCGAGCTTGGCTACTTGGTAGTGACCTTGATGCAACTTGGATTACATTAACTGAACTGGCAGTGGGATCATCCACCTTTGTCGATGATACGAGATTACCCAAATCATCTGCTTTTATGTCATCTTCTCTTAGTATCTAAATCATAGACCACTTCTTGAACCGAGAAAGGAACGCTCGAACTATCTCTAATTATTTTTGCATCCTTTTATCATTAGCTTCATATATCTCATGGACTTGATTCACCAATAACTGAGAATCACACTTGATTTCATAATGCTTGTTAGCATTCTAGTGTCCATGGAAACTGGTTCTTCTTCTTCAATAGTAAGGATAACCAATGACACTTCTTAGATGACCTCGAGATAAACTTGTTAAGGGTTTTTATGCGATCGGTGATTCTTTGCACTACTTTCATGCGATCGAGCACATCTGGCATGTCTTTAATGGCCTTGATCTTATCCGAGTTTACTTTGATTCCTTAATTTGACATAAGAAAATCGAGGAATTTCCTTGATCTAACTCCAAAGGTGCATTTGTCTGGGTTAAGCTTCATGTTGTGCTCCCTCAAGACATCAAATATTATTTGCAAATGACTTAAATGGTCCTCCACATGCAAAAATCTAACAAGCATAACATCAATGTAAACTTGCCAATGCATTTTTCAAACATTTTATTTGCGAGTCTTTGATAAATGGCACTCGCATTTTTTAAATCAAAAAATATCACGTTGTAATAATATGTGCCAAAATTGGTGATGAATGAAGTTTTCTCTTGGTCACCATGTCCATCTGTATTTGGTTGTATCAGTAGTATACATCAAGAAAATGCATTATCTCATGTCCTACCAAGGCATTAATCATTTGATTAATGTTCGATACCAGAAATGAGTCCTTTGGGCAAGCTTTGTACAAATCTTTAAAATCAACATACATTCCAAACTTGTTTTGTTCATTTGGTACTACAACTACATTATCCAACCATTCCTGATACGGTACCTCTCGAATGGACCCTATGTTGAGTAACATGTTTACCTCTTCTTTAATAAGCCTATTTTCTCTTCTTATATAGGGCGCTTCTTTTGTCTTAGTAGGGGAAAACTTGAATCCATCCCCAGCTTGTGGAATACTATGTTCAGAGTAATACATATTATATCTATATGGGATCATACAAAGCAATCGATGTTAGATTTAAGAAACTTAATGAGTTTTACTTTGTGCTCAAGTCTTAGACCCATGCCCAGATATACCTTTATATCCTAAAGATCAACAAACAGAATGACTTATTTGAGCCTTTTTGTTGTTGACTTGGTGGCATTCCTATTATCCAGAACCAAAAAAGACCTCGGTACTTGGTATCAGTCTTGATCTGCTTCCTTAATTTCCTAAAGTTCATCTTCTATGTCAGCCCTAAATCTCTTCTCACATCTGACCAAAACCTTAGCCTTTTGTGAAGTTGAAAATGTTACTCTGCTACCCTCTTTTCCCCGATTATCATGTTAACCACATGTTGAGGCAGATTGGGTTTGATCAACTACTTGTTTCCTTACGCTTCTTTCCCTTGATTGGTCTTGGCTCAATCACTCATGAATTTCCTCAAGTGACCATTCCTGAGCAGTATGGCCACCTTTTCTCAAAGATGTCTACAGTCTTGTGCCTATGTGTTCTATAGAATTCACACCATAGAATTTTGCCCCTAGAACCGGGATTGAACCATATCGGCTTTGAGAAATGGGTTTTCTTTATGCTCTTTATAGTTGAAACAAGCTGCACCAAGTTGATGTTAAAGTCATACTTCAAAAGCCTTGAAACCTCATCAGCTATGTAAATTGAGTTAGAATACCCTCCCACTTCTTTTCTCTGTAAACCTCTTTAACTCTGGTCCCTATCATTCCACTTATCAAACCATGGTCTTTTTGTAGACCAAAATCCTCAATCATGTGACTTATGCTTGTCTTTGAACTAGATGGATAAGGAGATAATTGA
Source organism: Jaltomata sinuosa (assembly GCA_003996215.1). NCBI lineage: Eukaryota > Viridiplantae > Streptophyta > Magnoliopsida > Solanales > Solanaceae > Jaltomata > Jaltomata sinuosa. Next base: position 35,425 of record QJPP01002757.1, on the reverse strand, counting down.
ATCTTTCCGCGCTTCGAGTCCACATCCCAAACCTTTGCCATTTTATCATGGGACTGATAGCAATCATCATCTACCTGGATCTTTGACTTATATTAATTATACATATTGTCCTTCGCATGCCTAGACCTTGTTAACTGGAGCATGGACAATATAATATGGGGGCCCAACATTGATGAACAAAGAATTGAGATGGACCTGGCTCTGATACTATGTAAAGAAATGAATCTTGGGCCTAACTCAACCCCAAAATCTAGCTCATAAATAAGAATTGTCCAAGTTCATATAAGGAGATCAATTGCCCATTTATCTTTTGATGTGGGACTCTTAACAGCCTTAAACTCCGTCAAACTTTCTTTTAATTTTTTAGAAGCAACTGAATTATTTGGGTTTAAACCTTTCTTATTAGCTTTTGTATCCCAATCATCCAGAATCGCAGGCAACAACATCCTTTCTTTCTGGAATCTAATTATAAAGTTACGGAGCAGTTCATAATTGCATAGTTCAATTTAAAGATATTTGTTCTTCTAGCTTACACCTTACTAGCTCCAGCATGTGCATTGTTAAAAGAATAAAAAAGCATAACAAAAGAATCAATAGAATATGAAAGCAATAATGAGTACCATGCCAGAGCACCCGTAGATAGAATTTCTCCAAACTTCTTGATCAGGACCAACTTGATTTCATCCTCGGACATGTTATTTCCCTTGACTGTTGTTGTAAAATCCAGAATGTGCTCAAAGGGATCTAATGTTCCATTGTACTTTGAAATATTTGGCATCTTGAACCTTTGCGATGAGCTTTGGTGTCACGCTGGTTTTATAGGGCAACTGTTGTACTTTCTTGAATCCAGTCCCTTCAAGAGCGAAGTTGTCCTCGGAATCTGATCCACACGGGTGCGCAACTCCCTTAGGCTTCTCATGAACTCCTCCCCAAGAGATTTTACTACCAGTATCTCTACTCCAGAATTTCTTCTTGACCCTCCAGCTCTGTCTTCTCCTGATTTGGTTTCCACAGTGAGACCAGTGCCCAAACTTCTCCACAGTGGAGTTGTTCCTGATGGCATATGTTCGCCTGTTCTGATGTTGTTAAAATCCATTGTAGTCATTTATTTCTACAACTCCACCCTTTGGTATTTATAGGCCATGTGATTCCACCAACGACCATTGTTGAGCAGTCATAACTTTCAGAATCTCCTTAATAGTCTCCATATCTAAGCGGTCGTAGTTCCAATGATGATTTTCTTTCTCATTAGATTGCTCATTGGGGGTTCTTCCTTTCACATCTCGGCATATGTTCCCATCTATCAAATATATGATTTCATAGCCGAATCCCTCTACAATAGAAGCGGCAGGGTGTTTCTCATCATGACCTGCTCGGTCCCAAGCACTGATGGAAAAGAGTGGTCCCTATGTCATATCTGGTCGACCATTAGCACCATTATTGTTTATAATTGTCATAGATTATTTCTGAAATGTAAGCGAATCTATGCAAGTTAGTGTATGAAATAGTAGGTCAAATCAATACTATAATTGTCCCTGCCCAATGGTGAGCGTCAAATTGTTTACTTGAAATATAGTACAGTTGAATTTGTTGTGAGGTTAAGGACACGCTGATTAATCTGACTTATGAAATAGAGATTATGTTAGTAAATACATTATTGAAAAATGGTATAAAGAATAATAATGTAATTAAACAAATGAATAGAACAGCAAAATCAAGGTATCGTTGCTTCAGTTATGATTTCGGTGACAGCTTCAAGTGTTGGTTTTGGAATCTGAGGTCTCAATATGTATGTTCTTATGAATATTGCCTTAGTCAGTAACATAATGAGAGAAAGCTGAGAATGTAAGAATATCAATATAGTGCCTTGTATTTTTAAAATTTCAACCCTTTTACAAATGAATAACTCAGTTATTTATAAACAACAAATAGAATACAACATGTCATCCAATAAAAACACTTCATTTCGCTCTACTTGGGCCCTACAGTATGTCATCCAATAAAAACACTTCATTTTGACATACCGTTATGCGCACCAATTGTAAATTTGCCGCAGTTTGCGCGATCTTGTACAGACTATTGACATGCCTATCCTTTCTTTCTTTTAATATGACTTTGGGCCACGAGTCCTTTCTTTCTTCTAACGTGACTTTAGGCCAGAGTCCCTTCCTTCATTGTCAAAAGCTCTAGAGGTTTTGAAGGAAATGGCTTGTTCCGGTAATGACCCCGGTTGTTCAAGGCAGTGATTCTCCGAAGATGGCTTGTTTTACCCAAATTGCCTTTTAGCATTATTCTAATGCCACATGTCTTCATCATGTATAACCACGTGATCGTGGTAATTTCCCCCCATACAAGTACATGGATGTATATCAACAATTTCAAATTTAAAAGTTAAACTTCTCTATCTATTAGGATTTAACGTGTAAATTATATGTATAGTGTAAAATAATTTTACATGATCGGTGTATTTTTTAATGTATATAGTAGATTATTTACTGCATCTTTAGGTTACCAAATTAAATTTACTATGAATTCTCACCTGAGATAACTGAGCCAAATGTACTTGTTAAATCTTGAGTTTAAAAAATGTGACATTGACTTAGTCAACTAAGAAAAAAAGAAAAGTGGGTCTGACTAGGATAATTAAAAACTTTGAGATGAAGATTAAAATTTTGAAAATTTTAAAAAAGACTTGACTCCTAATTTTGAATTTCAAATTTTCAAATTTCAAAATTTAAGTTTCCCCACTCTTCTTTATCTTTTCATCTAACTTTTCTTTCTTCTTCTTTCTCTTCTCTCTCCCGCATTCGCTATGCCATTTTTCTTCTTCTTCTTCCTTCCCCCTCCTCCTCTACCTCTTATTCTTCTTCTTCTTCTTTGTTGTCGTGTTCATCTTTTTTATCGCGTTCTTCATCTCCTTCTCATTTTTCCTCTTATTTTTATGGATTATTTTGCTTAGATCGTGAGAATTTTGAGAAGAGAATTTGATTTTTGTATAGCCAGCAGATAACAACCTCCCGTATTTTGTTGAACATATAAAGAACTCCAGCTTTATATATATAGCAGCCTTTTGCATCTATGCCTCAGGAAACTACAATGGTTTACTAGAGCATTAGGCCTATACATTAGTGAACGATACTTCTCAGTTTATTTACGTATAAGAACACTTGAAGAAAAGAAGACGCAAATCAGAGTTTGAATGGCTTCATTAATGGGATCCTTCAATGGATTTAAGTGTTACACTGATAATGTAAGTATTTTTAAACCATCAGCGACCTTATACATGTGTGATACTTTAGTTAATCATTTTTATTAGGTTATCTCGTAATTACCGTATAAGTGACCTAATATGAGCCATTCCACATGTTGCATGATTAGTTTCTACTGATAACGCCTCAATACCCTAAAGTGTACCTGAATGAACACCCGTTAATGATAAACCTATATGTCCCTCTACTTAAAAATTTCAAGTACCATCTTTGTAAGCTACTAATGTTAAAGTCTCCATTTAAGCCAAATTATCTCTTGCATGGGAACTTTACTTTTTCCTAATGGCAATTTTTCAATTCTACTTTGATAACCTGGTTTTTAGTAATCCTAAAGTGTAATAAAAAATATTATTTCCAAAACTTTGCAAATGCAAAGCAACAGCCGTTTTGTTTGGACTGATGAGTAGCAGAAAATTATAAGTCTCTCATTCACTCTCTCTTTTGTACAAAAGGAAAGAAAATAAGGAGCAGATTCTCTCGAGCATAAAAACTTGACTCCAAAACCTCTCAATTCAGAAGCAACTGAGGAAAGAACAGTTTATGCATGCAAAATGGATTCTTAAAATAGGACTCTAAGAAATATTAGGACAGATGTGATGTGTAGACCAAGAACAGAATGGTAGCTATGTGAAAGCTACTCTCTCTAATCCATTGCTAGAACAACACAGACTTTGACACCGGAAATGTTGCACTAAATACACTGAAGTTCAAAACTTCGGAGTTTATTAAAGACAATCCTATGTGCTAAGGGAGTTGGATGTCTCTAAGCTTCCATTTTAGACAACCTTTACATATTCCACTCCAGCTCAAAAACTGTTTCAGCTGCCTGAATGCAGAATTATGCCAAGCGCAAAGCTGATACTCATCAGCATTTCCCGTCTGATTTCCTCTCATTATCATCTCAGTACCACAGACCATGCCCATGAGTTTCTTTTGGCCCAAGGCATCAAGACATACGCTTCTCCATGATAAAATTCCCCCGAAATATGGGGGAAATGACTGGGAATAGTAATGCTTCTCTCAGCACCTCAAATGATTTTGTGCAACCCAATGTTCAAATCAGAAGATATAGAAATGAGGAGCGGGACCGCATGATGCCAAACAGCTTTGAAGACTCGCTTTTGATGGGCTTTGATGGACTGAGAAGGTTTGTGTGAATTATACCTTATGTCAAAAATGTGGATGACTGGATCAACTGACCCAGATGTTATGTACAAGCCATCAGGTGACCAAGCCTGGTTTATGAGAGCCGACTGTGAGTCACTACTTTCTTGCTTCCACCCAAAGGCATGAACCTCTGTCTGCCTCAATCTAAAATCAAATAAGCGAAGCTGCCTCTCTATAGTCCTGCATTAAAAACATGCAGTAATAGAATTAGATTAAGCAAAATGCGACTATGCAAGTACATTCCCTCAAAAGACACATTTGTGCTTAAATTCTACCTAGTGCAAGCAAGATGCTGTTTCCAAGTTTACTAATATCACAAAAAGAACTAAGCAAGAATTCAAATTTAAAGAGGCTTGGTACATATATTTTGAAAAAAAAGGAAAAGAAATCATCACAATACAAGAATGAACCTTGAGAACCTGCCCAATATCACCATGTTTTCTCCATCGAAGGCCAGAATCCCCCTGCTTTTCGGAGGTTTCCTAGCAATCCGGGATGATCACGGTTTTGATCAAAATGTCCTGCTTCTCTCGACTAAGTATGGATCCATATTAAATGCCAGAATTCCCAGTATTTAATAAATGCCTCTGCACTAATAGGTCTAAGATAAAAGGCTTGTCTAAGTGATTGAAGCCTCCAACATAAAGCAATATATCTTCCTTCTCCTCCATATTAACTACACCAATTTCTCCTCAAACCACTTTCATTCCAGAAGAATCTGGCTCTTGATTTAGTTAATAGCATCGCATTCTTTCCTTGCTTCGCATAGAATCCATCTAAATGATATTTGGACTTTTGATCCTGCTTCAACTTAAAAGATCACAACTCAGCCACTAAGATGATAACATTACCACATAGATTACTATGGCCACCCTCATTTTACCAACTGATCCCTTCAACCGTGGAGGTTGAAGATCTTATCACTGTCAAGGCTACTATAATAGATGAGTTTCTTTCTGTATTGGTTCTTACTATTCATTACAAATTGGGGTAGTGTCACAAAAAACAGATGAGGAAAACAATATTGCAATGTAGTTTGGTTCTGCCATAGAAAACTTCAAACATTTAAATATGAGCATGCTCATTCATGTGTCTACATCAAAGCCAGAAGCATGTCTTATTTCTACGCTTAACAGTATAGCTTTACAGCAAAAAGAGAACTCCTGGTTCTTATATCCATTTCAAGTCTCAGTATTGGCATTGGATGGAAAATTTCCCCTCTATAATTCAGAGATATAAAGCTTTTTGGCATTGGAACTTATGTTACTTCAACAATTTAGGGCACACTGCAGTGAGGATCTCAAATTACACATTTATGCAATGACTCAAAACAACCAAATACGGTACAACTACTACTACTGTTACACCTCAATCCCAAGCAAGTTGGGATCGGCACTCAAACAACCAAATACACTACAGTATTAGATACTTATAACCAAAGCATTTATGTTCATAAGTGTTATATCTTTTTTAAGTACTCAAGGAATAATTCACTAGAGTTTACAAGGGATTCTGGGGAAGTCTTCTAATACTGTATATCTCACGAGAATATATATTTTTGCGGAGTGAACATTATTCTAAATAAAAGTAATTACAATATTATAAGAAAAGAGGGACTTCTGCAGGAAAAAGGACTGGTAACATAGCTAGGAATCAGTATGTAAAAAATGCACCTAAAGATCATAGAAAGACTGCATCGTAAACTTTACCCTGTCTGAACCATAAAGAGATTGAAGTCGCACGGATTAGGTAGAATACTCATGCATTTATTTTCTATTTGATGCTTGTATTCTACTCTTTGAGCTAGCAAATCAAATCCAATGATCCGCTTGTCAGCTCCAGCAGACATCACAACTTTCTTATGCTGCAAACCGGCAACTCCCATCACTGCAGAAGAATGCAAACTTCTATGCAATGCTTTAGGCTTCCATGAATTTTCTCCATCTTTATTACTCCACATTATAACTGCATGATCACTACCACCAGTAACAAACTGGATATCTTCCCACGGCATGAAGATTATATTGTTGATTATCCCTTTAACATGAGGCTTCTCCTCCAAGAAACTTACACGCATCTTCTGTTGATAAAAAGCACATGAGAACATAATAGGGAAAAAATCAAAGAAATATTTGATGCGATAGGACGACTGATGCGCTTTGAAATACTACATACCTGAGGCTGAAGTACTACATACCTAAGCCTCAACTTCAGAAGCCGGACAGATTTTTTTATGAAAGAGATTGATTTTTATAGTGGAGACGACAGGAAAACAATGCAATTGTAGTTAATAGACCTTAGTTTAGTTTAGCTTAAGTCAGGGGGAACCTATGAGTACGAGGGTTATCTGAAGCCTCTAATATGACGGTTATCTGAAGAAAATGAAGAAGGAAAAAAGGATACTGAGCCTCATAGGATCATGATCATTAAATCCATATAAATTTACAAGTTAATCGTCATAAAAGGTACTTCCATGTGTACAGAATATTATGGACAAGAAAACAATAAGAGAACAACTAACAATATAAGTACTTTCATCCTCTTTAATGAACAAGTAACAATATAAGTATTTCAATCCTCTTTTACGGCTCAAACAAAAAACAATATAAGTACTTCAATTTATCAGGTTAAGGACCATAATTCAAGGAATCAGAGGACTTCCTCATCCTATCCTATGGCTCTCCATCAGAAAGACCTGTGATCTAGGTCTCATATGTCCATTAAACAATTACGACAAACCTTTGCATAACTTACTATGCCAAAATTCATAAAGTGAAAGTGGACCAATATACTGCTCTGTCTATAAAGAAATCATAATGCAACTCAATTCAGAGGACTTACCACATCTCACACGCATGTACATCCTCTTTCATTCAAGAAGGTTTTACAGTCCTATGCGTTTTGCCATATAATTTCAGGGGAGTTAATCTCAGACTTAAACCATTACCTCTTTTCCTTTGTTAAGATTCAAGATTGAAATTTGTGAATCCCCACCATCGGCACTATAAACTGAAAAGAGACTATCGCCTTCCGGATGCCAGGCTACATCTTCTGGCCATCTCCTATGCTTGGATGAAAGGCAATCAGTGGAACTAAGAAGATTAGCAGTTGACCTGATTATCCAAAAGAAAATAAAAATAGGTAACTCATAATCATCACTCATCAGAACACAAACATATGGTAAAACAATAAAATTAGCATTTAAAAGTTATTGCTTCCTGAAGTAGGATTGCCTTCCAAAATATAGTCTCACAAAGGAAAGAGATACTGATACGGCTAAGGAAATTGACTTTCGAAGTTCTAACATACCCTCTGCCATGTACCTGCCATAGGTTGACAAGCCCGTCCAACGCACTGCATATTCAAGGGTAACCTAAATTAGTATTCAGGATAAAATAAAGCTATATGTAGAACCCATTTGCTTCCTTCTATGCCAGATGCTCAAAAATGCCAAGGAAAGAACAAAAAATACAACTAAACTGGGCCTTAGTCAAGAGAAAATGAAGTGCAGTAGATATTACGTCAAGGAAAAGAAATCAGCTAGTGTCTTAACAAATTAAAAGATACTATCAGCAGGAAAGAGAGACTGCAGACTGCAATTGAGGAACTCAAATAATAGCTTCAGGATGAACACTTCAGATTGACCGCAGGATCTAAATCATGTACTGTAAAAGTGGAAGTTCTACTAGGATAAAGCTGCAATCATCATCAATGAATCTACATGATAACATCTTGCTTTCCTAAAAATGCTATGTCGAGAACTGCAGTTAAGCTCAAGCACAATTCCGCATAGAGAGCGGAAGAAGGAACCAGACAAGCTTTTTTCACTAAGTGTGTCCATTTTCAAATCATTGACAACTCTAGAAGCAAGGAATGAAATGCATCCATAATCAAAATTGTCATTAGCATGAGTGCATGACCTTCACACAGACTCTTAAGCACTGTGTGAGTCTTAATAAAAAAAATTACCTGCTTGCAAACAGTTGATCATTTGTAGGACACGAAATAATTGTTCTCAGCTTTCTCTTGTGTTGACTAGATATGACACAGGACGTCTGGCAGCGTATCATGCTTGCTGTAGAGTAACTACCTATCAATGGTATCAGCTCTCTATGCTCTTTCTGCTCTATATCTAGAAAGCAAACATGATAAATATATGCGTCAGTTGGTAACTTTCATATCCAAAAAGGCTTTATCCCTACATGCTACTACCAGTGATCAAATATAACGACCAGAATATTTCACGATATAACTACAATATTACCAAACTTCCTTTTTGTTCCTTTAGACTGAATTTCGGAAGCTTCCTTCTCAGGCATTCTGTGACTTTTATCTGCTTTTAGCCTTGTCATACTAGTAACATGAGCAAACCCTGATCCACCAGCCTGAGAATTAGAAGCACTTGAGATTTTAGGACCAGATTCTATCATCTTCAAAGGTTGAGATACTCTTGGTTTCACATCGGGAATGACAAGTGGTGGTTTCCCCTGGGGCACACTGCGAGAACCATATTCATTTTTCTGGGAAGGGCTTGCCATTTTCCGATCTGGCACTGGAGATTTCCTAAGAGGTGGATTGCTGTCCTGGCTACGTTGTGGTTTAGATTCAGGCAAGCTATGAGAAGACCCCTCACTTATCTGAATGGGACTTGTGGATCTTCTTTTGGATGTCACTGGACTTGCCCTGTTCCCCCGGGAGCTTGTGGATGCTGCTATGTTCTCTCGGCCCCGAAGACGAGCTAATTTCAGCTGTGTCTCCTCTAGCCTATTCTCAGCTTGATCAAACTGCACAACTCATCCAAAAAAGGAGAAAATGGGGATGTCAATTTTGCTCCAAAGAAGTACAAGAATGACTGTTTAAAGAAACAAAAATGTATTCTATGTACATATGAAAAGTAAATCATCCTCCAGGTTGCAGCTAACATTCCATACATCCTGCAGAATTTAATGCTTCGGTGAATTCTGCAAATTAAATAGGAAACGAACTGCGAATCTACAAGCAATTCTGTATCACTGTAATAACTTGAGCAATATAATTTCAGTTAAAGAAGACAAAACTTTTCTCTCCATACACAACGACACAACAGCAAACACGGCAAATTCTACTGCCGGAAACGGGCTAGTAAATTTATATCGGCTCCGCCGCTCCTCCCTACCGACCTCTTTGGTCCACCACTTCACCCTCCCCAACAACCCCCGGATCCTCCAGATCCAAAATTGAACAAGAACCCAATCCCCTTAGCCCCAAATAACTACAAAGATTTCAAAGATTCCAAAGCTACAGACCACCCCTGTTCTTCTTATGCCGGAGCTCTGGAAAATGCAGTTCTGAACCCCCTCAAGAAGAGGCCCATTCTGCAACCCAGAGCTCACGAATTCGTCAATGGCAGACCAACTGTGGTGTTCACTAAAGCAGAGCACGACATCCTTGCTAATATGTGCCGATGGACTATCATAGGTAAGTTCCTCCGAACTAGACCTGCCATTAAGAAGCTCTGAACCGAATTTGCTAAAATGGCCACCACTAAAGGCAATGTTAAAATAGGTGCTAAAGATCTATGACATATCTTCACAAAGAAGATTTTAACACGGTCTACTCGAAGAATTTCTTGCATTTTGAAGGCGACAACACTGTGAAGATTCTTAAATGGACCACTAAATTCGAACCGGATATTGAAACTACCCTTGCCCCTGTTTGGATCAATCTTCCGGATTATAGCAGATTATTTAACTTTAGCAGATTATTTTTGTACTTCTTTAACTGACATCAACATAAAGTTGAAGAATCTGCTTTTTCTTCAATCAAGAAGTTTGTAAAGACAGAAGAAAGAAATGACTTTGGAATGAATTTCTTGATTATATTCCATCGAGTATACTGAGATCTAAATAGTGCTAACAAGAAATTTCAAAAAAGGAAAAGAAAGTATTTCCTATTCCTAATTACACAATTACATCCTACAGGAATTTTAAACCTTTCCAATATTTACAAGTTGCAGATTCTTGCGATCTTATTATTTCCTAATATTGACATTCTTAAAAAAGTTGAGGAGACTACTATATCTGACAACCACTAAATGTTGCCTCAATTCTCTCCTAATATCTACTTGAACTTGGGAATGAAAGAAAGTGTATGGACAGTTTTTAGGTTTTCTAAATATAGTATCTAGCAATTGCACCTATCTTTACTGGAACACTTGTACCAATGGGAAGACAAAACAACCAACTAATGAGTGCAATAACATGTTATATGAAACCCTTCCCTTTGAAACATCCAGCTAACAAGTGTATCTAAATGTCGTATTAACTCCAAAGGGAAAGGACGAAAACAAACATGACAATTATCTTTTTACCCTAATTATAGTCCTTGCTGAGGACATGCTTTCCACCTTATCAAAGTTACCATATTTTTCACAAGGTTAACTTGTCCACTTGAAAGAATATGGTAAGAAGGGGTTCTTAAAATTAGATAACAAATTCAGTGCAAACAGATTTGAGAAATTATTGGGAATACAATCAAGGCAAATAGACAAGTCTTGCAACAGTCGAAAATAACTCCCCGTATCAGCGGCCAAGAAAAAAAATGGTAACTCTCTGGACTTAATTGACTGGATTTGTCACAGCGAATTTATTTGCAAATCATCCCATAATGAAAATCCAATAGGCTGGTATGGGTAGTAGGTAGGTAGCTTCAAGAAAAATTAAAAGGTACAAGCTTTAGACTTTCTCTTTGAGCTTTCAAGAAACAGAAAATTTTTAAAGAAGGTAAAGATGGGGAATGTCATTAATGCTCCAAAATTAAGAGAGAGACTTTGTAATAAAACAAACATGTACACATAAAAAGGTAAATCGTCTCCCAGTTGCAGTCCACATTCAACGCACATTCTTAGGTGAAGTAACTACTAGCTAGTGTAAGTTGCGAGGCAATTATAAGAAAGTATAAAGGTACTATATCACTCTAAGAGAAATTCTGAGGTCCAATAACTTAGGTTACAACATGGGTCTCTCATTGGCACGAGATAAATAAAAGGCTTTTACTTCTTTTTTTTTGATGCCCGTGGTGTCCGGGCCAGCTTTCGCACACCTCGACTAAATCCACGGGATACCTGCCACCTCCCATCAGCAACAGATACCGGGTAACTCTGTCTACCAAGGCTAGAACAGATGGGAAGAATCACCTAGTGTTTTTTGCCTCCGTTGGGATTTTAACCTGAGACCTCAGGCCTCATGGCTCTTTAACCCACTTCATTGACCACTAGGCCACACCCTTGGGTGCATAAATAAAAGGCTTTTACTCATTAATCATTTAATATAATGTTAACATATACTCCCTCCGTCCCAATTTATATGAGTGAGCTTGACTCGGCACGGAGTTTAAAAAATAAAGGACTTTTGAAATTTGTGGTCTAAAATAAGTCATAGATGTTTGTGTAGCTGTAAATCATTTCATTAAGGGTAAAATAGACATTTTAAAGTTAAATTGTTACTAAATATAGAAATGTGTCATTCTTTTTGGGACTGACTAAAAAGGAAAGTGAGTCATATAAACTGGGACAGAGGGAGTATATCTCAATGCATACAATGTACCAGTATGAAAAGGTATCACGGATCCTTCTCAGCGAGAGGGAAACTTGCAACTGCCAAAAATGGAGAAGAAAGAACAAAGATTCCACAATTCACATGCATGTATCTTTGCCAGCAACCTTGAGCTGAGGGTCTATCCGGAACAGCCTCTCTACCTTCTCGAGGAAGGGGTAAAGTTCGCATACACACTACCCTCCCCAGATCGAGGACCCCACCTGTGGGATTACACAGGGTTTGTTGTTGTTGTTGTTGTTGTTGTAGTATCTTTGTCAGCAAAACTATTGGATGTGCCAGCACCGTTACTGCATCGATTAATGACTTAAGTATCCAAAATAACAGCCAGCTCATTTTCAAGTTGACGTCCTCAACATGTCATCGTTTGCCTTAAAGGTGCATTGGTTCACATAATATCACTGACATGAACTGTACTCTATTTCATCTGACTGTGTCATAGAGACTGTTACATATTGTTACTACTAAACATTACCTTGATTCTTTATCCTCAAAAGTCCTTATACCGAGAAACTAAAATAAAAAGTGTCAGGAAACATTCCAGATTTCGCAAATATAGTATCTCGCAATTAAACCTATTTTACTGAACCACTTGTTACCAAGGGAAGACGAGACGTCCAACTAATGAGTGTATTAGCATGTATATTAACCCAAAAGGAGAAGACACAAACAAAAACGACAACTAGGATTTTACCCTAATTATAGTCCTTATGGAATATATGCTCTCCAACTTATTGAAATTGTCATGTTGCGCACAACAATAAATTCAACACTCTGTTAAGCAGGTATTCATAATATCAGATCACAAATGCAATCCAATGAATAATACACCAACACAGATACGAGAAATTAGTAGGAATCAAGCAATCAAATGGGCCAACATGCTCACAACCGAACTCATAGCATCCACAATATTCGCACCCAAATAGAGAAGGGAAACTTTCTTCCGATTAAGGTCCGTTATGGACGCACATTCATTTGCAAATCAGAACACTTGATGAAAAATCAATAGGCCACTATGACAGTATTTAACTTGAAGAAAAAGCAAAAGGTACATGTTCTACACCCTTTCTCTTGAATGTTTTGCACCTAGTATTGCTGCAGTGGGTGCTACCGATGGCACTGCTCTTGATTCGACTATAATTCACAACTAATTAATTTCAAACACATATATATGTGTGTGTGTGTGTGTGTGTGTGATGAATTTCTACGCATCTATCAAAACCTTGATAGGTAAGGTTCCCGCTGGTCGGTGGATTAGCTACCATGTCATAGAAAACTATGTGTGTCTATACTAAGTTCCCAGTCTCAAAGTAGCAAAAATTGCAATTCATTTATTGACTTATAATGCTGGATCCACCTGGGGGCAAAATGTAAAGAATGAGTAAAGAGAAGAAGTAGAAAAAACCTGAGATTTGTAATAGGTGATCCGTTGGCGAAGATGTTCGACTTCCTTTGTGCGGTGTTCAATGAGAGCAACAAGTGCTTCTTCTTGCTCCATTCTATTCTGCTCTTCCATTCCGTTAGAATTGACTCTTTCTTCTTCATTTTCAATTTTGGGCTTCTTCTGTACCGGAGGTGTATTCATCTTCACAACTCTTATTGCACCGGTGACGATGCTGCCGTCTTTCTCTTCCGTCCACCGTTGTCCGACCGCCTTCAAGGAGAGGATATTTGGTGTTTATCGGTGTGTCTTTTCATTTAATCGGTATAAATTTACATATATACTACTAGTTGATTTACTGCTAATAAAGAAATTAAAAAGACTCAATTAGGTAATATTGTTATTCATTCAACAAATCACAAAGATTTATTACTCCAAGTTTTTTTTTCCTTTTTTCGACCATCAAATAATCCAAACTCCTTTACCCATATTTTACGAGTTTGCTGAAACTTGAATCCTCATTCTATTCGTACCTTAGTAATTACATAAGCATTCAAAATTCATTTAAACACGACCAATTGCATTAATACATCATTGTTTTAATCCTTTATGTATAAAATATCGATCAAGTTTTTTTGTTTTTTTAAAGATGGATTTCGCACCAGAAAAAAATTTGTCATTCTTTTAATATTTATAACTTTGATATTAATTCCATTAGGTAATAATAGTGGACAAACATTCTAAAAGAAGGTCCTACTAGTTGTTATTTGAAGTTCCAAATTCATGTCCACTTCTTACCTATATATGAATTGTTATTAATGCTTCTAAAATACTATATATATTTTTATCACAATCGTACTTTACGTGCTCTTTCAACTTTCAAGTATCAAGCATAAAAATTTCAGGATCTATTAATTGTTTTAATTTTATTAAAACAAAACATATGTTAACTATTTCTTCTTTTTTTCACATAATAAACATCCATACAAAGTAACATGAAAATGTATGTTAAAACTTTATATATTTATAAAATAGTATAGAATAAATAGATGGATTAGAAAATTATCCTTACTACACTATAAAAGGATTAATATTTAATATAAAGATTAGCACTATGAAGCTGCATTGTAATACGAAGATGTATTGTACATTAGAACATATAATATAAATTATTCGTTTAAAAAATTAGCGCTTATGAAATCGTAGTATGATCTATTACTAACTTGTTTTTGTTATTCAATTTGTATTCGAACAAGCTATTTATGAATAAAAACGGAATAATAGAGATGAAGAAGATTAAAATTGAGCCCACTACCTTCACAATGTGTCCTTAAGAAAATTATTTCCCTCAATATACCCAAGGTAATGAAATATATCCTCCCAAGATAAAATGATTCACTCACCAGTATAGCAGTACCACAAACTCCAATGAACAACGAACTCACTTGACAATAGTAAATCACACGAGAATTTTTAACGTGCAAGAAGAAGAAGAGTAGAAGATTAGAAAATTCGTAAGGAATATCTGAGGATTCATCAGGAATATATGGCCATTGAAGTGTTGGTTAAGAAAGATCGCACTGATTTAGAATGGTCGCACCCACGGGCCGTCCTGTCAGTCGTGATTCCTGAGGAACAGAGGACCCCCATTTTCCTAGCTCAAAACCACGAGTCACAGGATCATCTGTCATTCAGTTCCACGGACAGTCAACTGACTCGTGGAATGAAGTTCAGCAGACCCCAAAAAGGTTCCAAGTTCCACGGGTCATTTCACCGGCCGTGGATTGATTTCACCGGTCGTGGTTCCTCCGTGAAACTCTCAGACTGCCAGTTTTCAGAACCCGTTCAGTAAGGGTAAAACAATCTTTTCTCCATTCTTCTAAAGGCTAAGCTATGTTGTTTTGACTAGCCTAATTCTATTTACTAAGCCTAAAACTACCCAAATCCCTCATTCCCTCAGGTTACAATCGATACTTAGCAGAATAGGAGAAAAATAAATGTTCCTTTCTTCTCAAGAACAAACAGAAGGGTTCTTAAAGTTCAGGCTCAAACTCAAGGATTCTTCTTAGGATTCTACTCTCAGGTATCTGGGATTTCATCAATGGATTCCTTTCACTCATTGAGTCCCTAGATTAACTCAAGTTCTTCAGTTCCAGTTCAGTTTTTAGAACCTAGGGTTCCTATGATTTTGGTGAATTCCTTTGTATTTCAGTTTCCCTATTATATAAGAACCTGTATTGCATGTTTCTTCGAAGTTTAACATTATTGTATTCTCAGAATCCTCAAAACCGTCATCATGTGGTATTATCTTTGAAATTTGAATTAAAATTACGAATCCCATATTTCAGTCAAATTCTAGAATTGTTAAGAGTAGTTCAATCTCTTAAGATGGTGGGTTATGAACACCCGATCAGTTTAGGGTTTCATGCATTTTCAGTTAAATGCTCAATTATTCAGAATTACATGATTTGAATGCTTTCAGTTTCAGTGTTATTGTGCATTCTTAGAAAAGTCAGTATTTTGATTTATCCAGTATATCAGTTCATTACTTATTTAGTTGGGAGTAGATTTAGCACCGAGCGTATAAGGAGATGAAGGCTCACCCGTCAGTTTAGGCTGAAGCCTTTAGTAGAAGTCCCTAAGTCCCAAAACTATGACGCCGCTGTAGGTTCTAAAGGGGTCACTCGTAAGATCAGGCTTGACACCCTAATCCTTTTTGGACATCAAATTAGTCGATCCACGCCAGTAAATGTTTGTACTCTTGGCAAGGTATGAACACCCTTCCAGCCAGGGTTACAAGTTGGCCCCATAGTTAGCTCTACTTGAGGTAGTCGGTTAGCAGAAGCTCCCGCAGTTCAGATTTAGTATTGCATGACCTTGTATTCAGTTCAGTTCAACATTATACAGTTGCATGTTTAATACCAGGTCATTGCATTAGCTTACCTTTCAATTTCATGTTTCAACTTATCCTTCATGTCTAGATTATCTCATCATGTTCGGTATATATGTATATAGATTAGTGCATATCCCGCATGCTCAGCACATTCAGAGTACTGACACATACTTTTGTCCTACATCCTGTTATGATATAGGTTCAGACGCTCAGCATCCAGACCGCGCTTAATGCGATTCTCCAATCCCTTCAACAGCTCTGTTGGTGAGTCCTCATATTTCGAGGACAAGATTTATCCTTATTTCATTCAGTCTTTATTCATAGATTTTCAGACTCTTAGAGTTAGCTGGGGGCTTGTCCCAACAACTCATCTCAGATAGAGGCTTTCAGACAGATTTAGTTTTTAGCTTTTGTAGTCAGCTTTACATTTCAGACTTATTTTATATTTAGAGATTATTGTTTTATCATCCCAACTTATATTATTAAACTAGTCAGCTTCCACATAGATATTACTTTATTCATAAATGCTTAGTATATAACAGATCATGGGTTAGCTTGGGTTCACTTGTAACTCTAAGCACTGTGTTGCGTCTAGGGAGTAGCTTTGAGGCATGACATTAGACCTAAAATCGGATAAGGGATAAGGGTAAACGTCTGTCAGTCAAAACTCATCATCCTAGGAGCTGATGTTGCGGCAGGCTGCAATCCCAAATACTGGTAAGCAGGCATGGTAGGCATGGCTACAGTACCTCCCAGTCCACTCAGAAAACCAAGTACCTGCTAAATTAGCTTAGATGACATCTAGGGATGGGCTGCACCTGCCAAAACTGCATTGCCTCCTCCTCCTCCAGAACCTCCTTATTCACAACCTCATCATGCTGATTCTAAGGTAGGGAAGGTACCTCATCTCTCTGTTAGGCTGGATTAGCTGCAGCCCGGGCAACACCCGTTCTCTCCCCATTCTCCTACCCCGTCCTCTGCCTTTGGCAATGGGTTTTGCAACTGGATCTGCTTGTGTGGGAGCTGGCTGGATTAGCTGCAGCCCGGGAAAAACTCGTTCTCTCCTCCTTCCCCTACCCCATCCTCTGCTTTTGGAAATGGGTTTTGCAACTGGATGTGCTTGTACGGGAGCTGCTTCTCTAGTTCTGTTAGCTCTCATATTCACCATATGTGAAACAATAGAGTGAAGAGGTCAGTTACCAATTTGGATCGCCAAATACCAACTGAAATCAAGTTATAGCACGAAGGAAGAAAGAAATCTATAATTTCCTAAAGTCTTATAGCCTCTCGAAGAAAAGTACAAACGTCTCCATACCGTTCTATGAGACTCTACTCGACTCATTTGGTACAACAAGATCAACGAACCTAAGGCTCTGATGCCAATTTTGTCACGACCTAAACTCGTCGTGAGTGGCACCCATAATAACCCTCTGGTGGGAAAATAAATTAACCTCAATTATCCAATAATAATAATACTTAACAACTTTTAAGCCTTAAATAAGCCATTCCATTATAAAACAAGAATTTTGGATAAGTCAAAAATCAAATAGTGCAGAAAGATGAAAATGTCTAAAATGCCCTCAGAAACTGAAAGTCAATATACCAAAATATTTAAATAAGAATATCTCTGGGTACAACCCAGAAAACTAAAATGACTAAAGTGTCTATGTCCAAAATAAGTGGACTAGAACATAGCATACGATGACCTATGACTGCTCGAAAGATGAAGCTCACCTTTGAGTTAGAAACGATCGCTGACTACAACTGAGGTCTCATGGAAGTCGCTGGAATATGCTCTGCACTCAACAAAAAGAAAAGCACAGGTATTATCAGTACAAAACCACTATGTATTAGTAGGGTCATCAGCCAACTCAACTTAATAAATATGAATATATAACCAACAAATTGTAAACAAGTACAACCATGAACACTTAGCAATATACCTTATCCTAGTCTTTTCTCAACAATAACCAAGTAAACCAGACAAGTATTAGACAGTTACAAGAAATTCATCAAATCAACCATGACTAATAAACCGTTTACTCAACCTTGCCATAATTACTTTTTACTTGACCTTAGCAATTGATCACACATTCAAGTAAGACAATAGCCTGGACCGCTCATGGATCAAAAATAACATCAACAATGAAACCCGATCCATTCATAGAACCGTCAAACTCACTAATACCGTATACACATGCTATGGGTCTTATAAATGCCCACTAGCCATTACCTGCAGGGGAAGAGCTTAGTCCAAGTACCAAATAACCAAGACAACTAATGTCTGCCACTCTTATGCCAAACCAATGTTATACCACTCTTATTCTAATGTCCCCACCCTTATACCTCCCGAGTTCCACCAATTTTGTGACAATGACCTTTACCGGTTCATTTCACAATATCAACTCATGTCACAACACTTACAATCATAATATGAGATAACATAACCACATTGCACTTGAAAATAAGTCTTTTTACACAATCTCATTTCAGATGAATAAGCACTTGCAACATTATCCATTCAGTTAACAATTACAACATGAGTTGCAACAAGTAAACAAAGAGGCAGTTAACATGCACACACTAACTAAATTGAGTCTCCACTATAATTCAACCATCACCTACCTCAATCCAAGCCTTGCACTGCTCTAACAAACTTGAGCCTTTCCCTTTCTTGCAATCTCGAATTGATTGGGGTCTGAAAACAACAAAGTAATCACCATTCAACAAAAATCCTACCAAATATAAGGATTATAGCCTAACCCTATAACCCCAGTGCCAAAAATCATGATCATTCCTTTATTCTAGGGCTTTTCTACATTCATTCCACCTTAATTCTATCAAATTCAAGTTTATAACAATGATTTCTAAGCATGCAATAATAATTTATCCACCCTTGACAAAAACCCAAGGATTACACCTTGTCTTCGCCAATTTACATAGAAAATCAACCTAGGTCAAGTCAAATCTTTCTCCACCATCAAAACCTAGTGATTCTAAGGATTTGCCTATGAAAAATTAGTTAAACGGGTGGATTAACTTACCTCAATAAAGGAATTTGGGTGAAAACTAATGGAGTTCGCCCTAAATTGCCTCTCCCAAGTCTCGAACGAACATGGAATGGAAATTAACGTTTTAAGTATAAAATTGCATTTAACATTGCATAACCCACTATAGCGGCCCGATTCCTGCTATAGCGGTATCTCTATAGCGGGATCCGCCCGCTATAGCGGGATTGACCAAGCTGACTTCTGCTATAGCGAGAAAATTCCCGCTATAGTGGCCTAGTGGTAGCACCCTGCCTCTCTCTACAACATCCTAGGCGAGGTAGAAAGTTCAGAAATCCTATATTTTTGCAAGTTTTACAACACACTCCGAAATATTGACATCACAAACTAACCCTTTTATGTCAAATGCGATAATCGAAGTTCTACTAACCTGAATATACTTTCAAAAGTTACTATGAACTCCTTAAACCCTTAGCTATCATAATATGGTCTCACATCTTATAAACACCGACCTATCTATTATCGAGTTCATTTAGACCATACAACACTCGAAATTTATCCCAGACTAGCCTAGATTGAAATTTCTAATACTTTATTCAGGGAGAATCCTAACCCAAATTTTACTATGCTAGACTATACTGTAACAATGAAAAGGGTCATTATAGCTCTAGAACAAAATATGAGTTGTGAGAAAATAATCTAGAAAAGCTAAAAATGCATAGGTATACTGCTCGTTATCTCATTGCGATGAGCCCGATTCTCATCGCGATGAGTCATCACGATGAAGATGACTTGCCACGATGACTCATCACAATGAGAGTGCCCTTTGTTGCAATGAATGCCAATTTCTAGAATGTCAAATTCTCTCCCCAAATACCATATTTCATAATACATTTTATTTCCTAAACATCATGAAATAATCGAGATGGGGCCATGTTCATAACCAGAGTTCTATGAATTCGATTCTATCTCAAAACTTCCTATGGGATCCTATGATAGTCAACTATCTATATACGGACTCCACACTACTAATCCATGAACCATGAGACCCCAACCGTCTCTAAGGTACAGAACACTATATTTTTGTCAAAGCTCACCCTAGCTTGAGATTTTATCAACTCTCACCTGAGAGACTTTTCTAGTAGGGTACTTATGCCCTTACTCTACTATAATGATGAAATAGGTCTTTACAAACTAGATAATATAAAACTTCATGAAAGTAGATTCATATACCTGTTGCCATTTTGCATGAATGTGTGAATAATATCATATATAAAAAATGAGTAATTAATTTATAATTGGTTTTTTGGATTTTGAAAATTTGATTTATAATCTGTGATATGTTAAAAATCCTAAAACATCAAGAGAGGGTTGCCAGCCGATGTCAAGCCAATGACTAGCCAAAATCTGCCGATGTTGAGTGCTAAAGTGATGACAGACGCGTGTGCAGCGTGGCCAAAAAGTCATGCCAACCCCTGCCAATGTGCCAAAATAGGCCAATTTGGAATTCTTAATTTTTTTGACGAGCTCCGAATGACCTAAAATTTGGTTGGTTTATCAAAAATGGACCAATAAAAAATACCCACTGCTTTTCTATGATTAAAGTCATATTTTGGCCATTCAAAGTCATTTTGATGGGCTTTTAGGCATTTTTCAATTTTTAAAAAAATTAAAAATTAAGAAAAAAAATATTTTCTTGTAACCAGTGGTGGAAGAGTTCAATCTCTATGGTTTTCATTGATATATAACAGTAATATAATGAGTTTACATGTTGACATTGGTCTTCTTTTCCCATTGGATAGCTTTATTATGGTAAATTATTGTGTTTTAGTATCCTGTTATTGATAACTTGTGTTAACTCTCTATCTAAGTTATTTGTTGGTTTAATGAAACAAAGATTCATAAAATTGGATATCAACCTGTCTTAAGTAAGAAGTTTTCTCTACATCTAAGTTGGTTCTATTTTAATTTATGGGGTAAATATCTGACATGACTCATAGTTTGCATGAATAGTTAAGTTTCTCTATCGAATCTAGATGTTCAATATACATGGTTGTATGTGTTATGTGTTTACACAAATTTAAGTACTCTTGCTTCATGCCTAATGATCTATTTAATATTTTATATCTCACAAATTAATCATGCCTTCATTCAATCCCCTTACCTCCATTTTGAACTAAAACAAGTCAAAGAGCCCAAATTATATTGACTAGAAAAGAAATCAAGATATTGTCCTAACTGCTGAAGGGTACAATTTTTTTAGTTGAAGTGTGTCTTGAAAGACCTGAGGACGCCACTAAGGATCAAATCAAAGCCTATGAAAAGTGGGTTAAGACTGATGAGATGATGCAATGTTACATTCTTGCATCAATCTCAAATATTTTGTAGCATCAGCATTAGTCTATGGAGTCTGCTTACGACATGCTCAAAAGTCTCAAAGAGATGTTCGATGAGCATAATTATTGTGATGACTCTTCAAGTCATCTTCGTGTTTATGCCTTCTTTGTACTGTTAGAGCTTTCCTATAGCGATCTCAAGTCATTTATGACTTGCTGGAACTGATGGTTCGGTGCCCTGGTCGTTTGTTTGGTCGTTTTGGTCGTTTGCCTATTTTAGAGCCTAAACTTAGAATATTATTGACTTTAGTCAACATTCTTGGTAAACATGCTCAGAATTGAATTCTGACAGTTTTATTAGCTCCAGAGCATGGATTTTGGTCTAGATAGACCCTTGGTCGGGTTCTGGGAGCTTTCAGTTCTGTTTTGTCTTGGTTTTTGTATTTTAGCCTAGTTGAACTTAAAAGTTTGACTTTGATCAACATTTAGAGAATACAGTCTCGGATGGAAATTTTGACAACACTGTTAGCTCAGGAATATTGACTTTGGGCTAGAGGGATCTTTGGTTCGGGTCCCAAGACTTACAGACTCGTTTTAGGCCTTGGTGTTCCATTTTGAAAAGTTTGGCCAAAGTTGGTTCTTAGGTGTGGGGCCCACTTTTCATGCTATCAACCTTTGATAGAATTGTTGTCAATTCCATTAAATCTGAAATGCCATTTTTAGTTGAGTAGCATAGTTCGTTTGTGTCTGTGGGACCCCAAATAAATTCTGAGGGTCCATTCGAGCACTTTCAACTTTGCTGGTTTTGGCATGAGTTACTGAACCTGTTGGGTCCGTATTTGTGGACATTTGACCGTATTAGCGGTAGGATGCCGTATTTGTGGCACCATATTTTCGAACATCTCTCTGCATTTACAGAGGTCCTGCATGCTGTGGGTTTTCGCATTTATGGTGATCCACTGCATCTGCGACTTCCGCATTTGCGGTGGTTTATCCGCATTTGCGGCAACCGATGGCAACCTATATAAGGCCCTCACTCTAAATTCTAAACCTTCTTCTCTCTTCTTCCACTCATTTCCACCATTAATACCAGTCCCAAGCTTCATTCCAGTCACCATTTTGCTTGATAATTTGTCGGAGGAATATTGTAGTACTTTGTGATCGTTTTCCAGTTTCAAATTGGTAAGTTCCCTTCCTTCCCTAAGTTGATTGTCTTCCTCTATTATTGGGATTCTAAACCTTGGTTTCCTTGAAGAATATGTTCCCTTGGGGGTTGCATGCTGCATGGATTCCTCAATTCATATCCTTGGCATAGTTCTCTAGTTGTGGTAAGCGCTCCATGTTAAATTCTGGTTTTATTCCCTTTTTGGGTTCTTGACTTCTAGGGGTTGTTTTAGCTCAAATTCCTTGCCCAATTACTTTGATTTTCTAGGGATGTACACCCATGGTCATGGTGATCATGTTGTGTGCTTTCATTTTTAGTTTTGGGTTGCGGGGCCTATGGTCCAGCCGGTGACCCAAATTTCAACCCGGCTATATCAATAGCTTTATGGGTATCGTTAGACTTATTTTGATTTATTACTTATGTTTGTGATAGTTTGATTATCGTTCGGGACTTCTCAGAGTGATTTAGGCTTGGAAATCATTGTCCCAATAGCTTGTCGTTGGATGATGGGTAGGTTACGATTTAAACTCTTTAGACTACGCATATATAGGATAAAATTTTATTAATGGGCATCCTTGGGTTGAGTTTACTAGTTGGTACCACAGACCTTGACCACTTTATTCATGTCCGATTCCTTTCTTTCTCCGATGGTTGTAGCATTTGTGATAGATGATATTATCACCCTTGTGGTCCTGTGAGGCCTTATATTGACTCTGGAACATAGATGGTGGGAAATTAGAAATGTTCGTGAGTCTCGAACATCGTTATTATTGTTATAGAGCTGGCTATCTTCGTTGTAGAACGATTGGAGCCTTTGCAGGGTCGATAGGTTGATTGTGAGCCATTGGGCTATTGATTGTGATTGAGCATACCATTATCATGCATATAAAAGGATTTTCTTTATGATTTTACTACAGTTTTGGCTTTGGAACTTCTATTGATGTTTTCTAAATCTTGCATGGCCCATGGGGCCCATTTTTGGTAAAATTGATTATGAATTGATTTGGTATCATTTTAAATGGATCTTCTTGGGGTAAGGAAAGTTAAAAGAAAGATTTGTTATAGTTTTCCTACTATACATTAGACCCGATTGAATTGAGGTGCTAGATTGACCCTGTTATGGATGAGAAATGATATTAGACTCGATAAAGCCGAGCATCAGACTTGATTTACTACTGTTTTAGACCCAGATACGTCCGGGCACCCTTGAAGGGGGTTTATGAGACTCATTTTATTGATTTAGACCTGGATAGAATTCAGGCATGCATTTTGGGCATTCAAGTACTAGTTTGGATCCGGTGGCTCTCTGGACTAATATTTTGAGGTTAGAGTGTAGTATGTGGTCTAGGAGTAGACCTCCATGGACTCTGTCATTCCAGACCAAGTGCTACGGGCAAAAGGGTGACTAGGGGTAAGGGTGTACATCAGAGTAGATGTACTCGAGAGAAGTCCTTCCATGGATCCCGCCTTTATTGGACCTTTGGGGCACCAGAGGGGGTAATATACTGACACTGTGGTTACACTTGGTTCGGCATATCATATCATATCATTCATTTATGTGAGGTGTCACCCTTGTTTGCTGTTTGTTGATTGTATGCTTTGGTAGTATGGGATGTCGGAGGGTTAGTCTTCACCTGTTTGTGTTCCTTGGGTATATGGGCGCCCGTGGGACTATAGGTAGACTTATTGTTACTATTTCGCTCTATTGGTTCCTATTGTGGTTCTTATGACCTTGGATATTGTTAAGGTTAAACTTGGGCTTCCATTTGTTGAATTCTTGACTTGAGATTGCATTCTTGGTGATCTTGGGCATATTTATATGCCCGTTTATCGTATTTTACCCATGTTTACCTTGTGTTTTAAGAATATTATTTACTATATATTGTGTGTTTTGAGTTGAATTGCTATATGTTGTACTAAGACACATGATTAGATGCTTGCAGGCAAAATGATGCGGGAAATTAACCATGGAAAGAGGAAATGGAAGAGTAAAGCATGTAAGTGACGTAGAAGAATGCTCGAGAGCAAACAAAGAAGAGAAAATAGGCACTGGAGCACACTGGGCGCGGCACCCCAGGCCTCAAACATCAAAAGGGTCATCTTGGCGTCTTGCTGGCGCACCACCCCAGCACTGGAACTGTCGAAGCCCAGGCCTGGCGCATCAGTAGAGAGTCGCTCCAATCACATATCCGACGTGGAATTTTGGGTTTCTCCTATTCTGATTCCAAGAAGGAAAAGGGGTTATTTCCCAAGCCCTATAGATAGAACCTTGGACGTCTTTTGTAGGGGTTCCGTCATATTTTCAGAGCACAAAGGAGATATTAGAATTCATCATTAGGTTTCTTTTCTTCTTCCTTTTCTTATCCATAACTTTGGATGAAAACATTGCTATTTGTGTTTTTGATTAGTATGAGTGGATAAGAACCCTTGTTCTGGGGTTACAGCTACAAACACATGATTATTTAGTATAAAGTTGAATTGATTAGTTCGTTTACCATTACTAGTTGTTCTTATATTCCTGTGTTTAGTATTTTAATGCTTGGCCGCCATAAGATAAACCTATAATTTTGTTGTGAACTCGAGAGAAGAATCAACAAGATAGACTGAGGAATATAAGGAGCAAGGCCTCTCTTTTGTAACGTAAAGGGTAGGTTAGCGACTAGGATAGGAATATACCTAGAACGCCTTGCTTGGTTTATACGGGAAGATATATAAATGCTTTCGAAATAAGATGTCATATCCCCGCTCAACGATGTAGTTGTGATGCTATTTTGGATAGGCAACTAGAGGCTCGGAAGACCATAGTTGTAAAATCAACCCCGAAATCAGCAACTAGGTGAATGAACAAGTCAATTCAAGTGACTACTACTTATGATTGCGTAATAAAGCTGTAACCCTGGAATTCTCTCTAAACTTGGAACCAAAAATCATTACTTACTTGCATTTAATTATTTCATTTTGTTTTAGATCTTTTCTTACTACAAAACTCATACTTTAGTTACTTTTATAGTTGTTTATTTTAGTGGTATACGAATAATCTAGAATATTTGTTAAGTCATAAGTCTCTTGGGTACGATATCCGGACTAACCAGTCTATATTACTTGGACGATCACATACACTTGCGTGTGAATGGCAAGTCGCCTAACAAGTTTTGGCACTTGTCAAACGGCTTACAAAATTCCCATTGGAGCTTCTCCTTATCGGATTGTATATGGTAAGGCTTGTTATCTACTGGTGGATTTGGAACACTAAGCGTATTGGGCTATAAAGAAGCTGAATCTGGATAAAGAACTAGTGGGGAAGAAGAGACAACTGCAGCTTAATGAACTGGATGATTTTAGGTTGCAGGCATATGATAATGCCAAGCTATACAAGGAGAATACAAAGAGGTGGCACGACAAGCACATCATTTCCCGCTCATTTGAACCTGGTTAAAGATTCCTCCTATTCAATTCAAGACTGAAGCTTTTCCCTGGAAATCTTAAGTCTAAGTGGTCTGGACCATTTGAAGTAGTAAGGATGACACCACATGGCGCAGTTGAGCTTTGGAGGGCCGACAAAACAGGTACATTCTTGGTTAACGGTCAAAGAGTGAAGCATTATTGAGCTGAGCATGTGGACAGAGAGAAGACCTCAATCACCTTATCGAATGAGTAATTTTTATGATGCCTCATGCCGCGATGTTAAATTAGGCGCTGCGTGGGTGGCAACCCATGAATGTATTGTAATAGTTTAGGACAAAAATAACAAAAATACAAAAATATGAGTCGTGCCACGACCAAAATTAAGGCACTAGGTGGGAGGCAACCCACCATTTTCTAATGGTTTGTTGTTTTTGTAGGAAGAAAAGGGAAAATGCGAGCTAAGGACGACATGGGGAGAGGTAAGTAATGAAAAAATTGCATCCCAAGGGTCTGGTGGAGCCTTTGTGCGCTGCCCCAGGGACCAAACTTCCGAGGAGGCATTCTGGTGCCTTGGTGGCATGCCGGCCTATGTGGAAACCCAGCTGGGCGCACCCTTGGCGCATCGCCCCAGGGGTAAAACTACTATGGGGGCATCTTGGCACATCTCAGGTGCACTGCCCCATGCGGAAAACCCAATTAGCGCATCTCAGGTGCGCTGCCCCAAGGGCAAAACATTTGACTGCCTTGACTGGGCAGCTATGGCGCAACGCGCCATGGGGTAAACTCCCATAAGCCTTCTTTGGCGTATCAGGGGCATGGCATCCTATGACCCTTCCCAGGCATCCGAACAAAAAGAAAAATGGGACGAGTCAAGAGTCAACTGACCCAAGACCCAAGACCCAAAATTTTTAAGTTCCTACTCTTTAAAACCCCTAATTTTCCTAAAATCCTCTTCATTCTTCACCATTAGAGCACCGCCCACACTCTTTCTCTCTCAAATTTCCTCCTCTTCCTTCATTGTTACTCCCCTCAAGCTTGAACATTCTCTATAAATTCTCAAGGTAAGATCTCCCTCTACTTTCTAACACTCTCTACTTCTTATATGCTTTCCATTATCAAGGTTGGTAGGTGTAAACTTGTTTCATCTTGTTGGAAGAACTAAAACTTTTTCCACCATTGATGAATGCTTGAACTCTTAAAATACACCCACAAAGAAGATTAATTTTTCGTATATGCACTAGTAATGGTGGATTTAGAATTTTTCTCTTGTTTTATTCAAAAGATGAAGGTGGCGGAGATGAGAATGTTGCTATGGATGTGCGGATTTACTAGGAGAGATAGGATTAGGAATGAGGATATCCGAGATAAGGTGGGTGTGGCGTCGGTGGAAGATAAGATGCGGGAAGCGAGGTTGAGATGGTTCGGACATGTGAGGAGGAGAGGCACGGATGCTCTAGTGCGGAGGTGTGAGAGGTTGTCTATGGATGGTTATAGGAGAGGATGAGGTAGACCGAAAAAGTATTGGGGAGAGGTGATTCGACAGGATATGGCGCAGTTGCAGCTTACCGAGGACATGACCCTAGATAGGAAGGTGTGGAGAACGCGGATTAGGGTAGAAGAGTAGTAGGTAGAAGTGTGTGTAGGCTAGTAGGTAGGAGTGTTTTTCCTTATTGTCCCGACTAGTAATCGTAGTACTACGCTTAAGTGTGTGTAGAAGAGTAGTAGGATTCCTCGTGGTAGTATTTTGTGGCAATGCTCTGTTTCTGTCTGTTGTTTGTTACTACATATTACTTCCTATCGTCTCTTGTAGTTTTATCTTGTATTTTTATCCTGTATCATTGTTACGTCATTTTTAGCCTATTTTTAGACTGTTTTGTCTTGATCCGGGGGTCTATTGGAAACAGCCTCTCTACCTCACCTCTGAGGTAGTGGTATGGACTGCGTACACTCTACCCTCCCCAGACCCCACACTGTGGGAATACACTGGGTATGTTGTTGTTGTTGTTGTTGTTTTATTAATGGGTCTTGATATGTGGAAAGCAAAGTAAGTAGTAGGAGACGATGGGTTACTCAAAAACTTCAAGAAAAATGGTGAATTTGTACTATATTGAGTGAAGTTGTGGCCATGAATAATGTCTAATCTTGAAATTAGGTAGTGAATACATGAGAATTGTTTGGAATAAAATTATGGGAATTGTTTGGTTGATATGGTGTCATAAGATGATGAAAACACAATTTTGTGAAAAGAGGGAAGTCTGAGTACCTCCATCAACCTATAGACACCATGCTAGCAAATTAAGTGTGGGGTTGTTATGACCCTATAAAAACACTAATTTAGCTAGTCTTGATTGTGCTGGGCTGATTTGTTTAAATTGTGTGTTATAGGTACAATGCCTTCACAAGGAAAGAAGCCTGCTATAGAAGGAATGGGAAGCAAAAGATTCCAAAAGGGTAAATCATCTGGGATAGCAGCTTCGCTGATCCTATGGGCACCCCCGCAAAAGTTTGGGAAAAGAGCAGTATGGATTCAGGGGATCAACTGGTTTGACTCGCAAAAAGAAGTAAAGTACCATGGAGATGAGCATGTTGATGAGGCTCGGTTACAAGCAGAATTCCCCGAAATTCATGAGATGGTCTACAGATTAGGAATTCAATACATCTCTTAGGATCAAGGAGAGTGAGACCTTACAATGGTTTGAGAATTTTATGCAAACTAGCAAACAGGGGAAGGTAGAAGCTAAAAAGTGGATGTTCGGGGAAAGGTGCTCTAGTTCACCACACGGGTCCTGAATGAATTTCTAGGGATGCCACATGTTGATGCTGCACCCTACTTGGAAATGAAAGAGGAGCCATCATATCAAGACATACGCCACACACTTTGTGGAGTAAATTCAATAGCTTGTTGGGAAAGAAGTAAAGACACTGGGCGACATGCCACCTTACATTATGCGTACTTCAACCAAGAGGCTAGAGTGTGGTTGAAAATTGTGTGTAGCACCCTTCTACCATGCAAGCACACAACTAAGGTGATTAAATACAGGGTGGTATTGGTATACATGCTCATGAAGGGAATGCCAATCAATGTGGCTTTGGTGCTGAGGCACAATATGATGAAATTCTGCAACAACGAAAGGTGGAATTTTTGGTATGGAGGGTTGGTGACCCGCTTTATAAGAAGAGAAGATGTTAAGGAAGAAATTCATGATATGTGCCCACCACAAGTTCCATACCTTATGAGTCAATTGGTTGATGTGATGAAGACTAAACCCCAAGATACTTCACATGGGGTGATACTTTCTAGTGTGAACCGTCAGGCACGAGATGACAGCTGGATGGGCAGAATGTATGGGATGGCGGAGCTACAATTAAGGATTGGTGGTCGACCTTTGACCGAGGAGGAGATGGCTATGCTGAGCTATTGGTACCTATTGACTGACAGTGCAATGTATATGTGCAAGATGGGCCAACATTTTAGGAGCCTTTGGATGATGATGAGCCGATCGTACATAACACTAATGACGATGAAGATGATGAGGTCGATGATGCTGGTACTGCTTTGATGGCGGTTGATGATACTACAGCTGAGTAGGATGAATAATTCATTCCTGATAATGAGGAGGAGGACGACGCCTAGAGGCCCAGGGAGTTCATTTTCTTACTCTTACTTTTGTACTTATTTGAAGCACTGAGGACAATGCTATGTTTAAGTGTGGGGTGGAGAAGTGACTTCCTATGATTTTCATTGTTATATCTTGAGTGTTGTGAGCGTCATGTGACTGGTTTTAGCTGTTAGCCAGGATGGTTGGTAGTATGCTTAGTTAGGTTTTTTTTATATATATTTTTAGGTTGGATTGCTTGGCTTTTGTTTCCGGTTCTTTTCCTGAGGATAGCCCCTTTGAACTGGGTAGAATATTTTAGGATAGATTTTTAGAAAAGTCATAGTAGTAATGACTTTTCCCGATGATGGATGGATGACGACCGTCTTAAGGGAAAATTAGTCATAGGATTGTAGGATTAGGAACCTTGCCTTCGAAACCTAGAAATCCCACTTGGAGTTTAGCTAGACGTCATGGGTAGTTCATGTGAAGCTATGCAAGGGACTGAGAACTTCATGAGAGACACATAGGCTCTTTAACTAGACTCAAAAGATGAAGGAAACGAGCTTACTTGTGTAAATTCACGCAATATATTTATGTATGAGCATGCAAGTGTAACCTTCCTATATATGCATCATGGTGTCATGTGGGTGAGTTTTTTTGATTGGTTTCTTGCATAGAGTAACATCTAGAACTTACCCCGCGTGTGTGTGAACTTTTACTAGCATTAAATTCATGAAAGATGATTAAGGCATTTTCTTAGAAAGCCATTTTTCTTGTTTCTTTGATAAGTGCTTGTGCCACCTTGACGTTGCCACTAGTGAACCCCTTTGAGCCTTAAAGCATATTTCTTTGTTAAGATGCATAATGATCCTATCCACTTTATTGATACTCGATAAATTTGATCCAAATGAGAGTCCCTAATGCACTATGAACTCGAAAAATTATGGAAAAAAGGGAAACAAAGGAGAAGGGTAGATGAAAGTGAAGGTGAATGTAGTGAAACAAAGATGTGGATCCCGGTTAAAGTTTGTAAAATTCTTGTTGTTAGGAGTCAAAAAGAGAATGAGAAGAAGAGAAAAGAAAAATAAATAAGGTTTTTACTAGCAACAAGTACGCATCAATGAAAGGGCAAAAAGTAGATAGAATAAGTGGTAGTGCAAGATGGTGTGAACATAGATTAAAAAAAAGAGAAAGAAAAGAGTAAAAATGTAGTGTCATGTACAATAGGGAAAAGAGTCACTTTGGAGTAAAAATGTAGTGTCATGTGCAATAGGGAAAAGAGTCACTTTGTACCTAAAAGTATCCTACCCGTCCCGAAGCCGACATTACAACCAAATGAAAGTCCTTTTGATTTCATGAATGTGATTGCTTTGTTAAGTTCACGGTACACTAAGGGCAAGCCTATGGCATGTTGTGATATGTTTGAAACATCTTTTGAGAGAGTGAGTACGTTAATGATTCAAAATTCCCCATTGAAAGTAAATGTGTCTGATTGAAAAATAGGGGCACTACTAAATTGTGAGGGCACTCATGGCATATATTTGGTAGTGTTATTACTTGCACTGTTTACACATGGATATGTTGGCCCGAGATGGTGATGAAGATTTAGTTATAGAGGTTATGTTGTTTCAAGTGGAAGATCTTAGAGCTAAAAAGGGTGTTTTGGAAGTTGCTTGCTACATGAACTACGAGAGCATGATTTAAAATTGTCTAGCTGCTTGCAAGTGAGGATGGAAAGTTCCTTAGGTGTTTATGGTGAATCTTAGTATAGAGGATAGTGAGTTGTTCAAGAACGAACAAAGGTTTAAGCGTGGGGTGGTGATCTTGGGCATATTTATATGCCCGTTTATCATATTTTACCCATGTTTACCTTGTGTTTTAAGAATATTACTTACTATATATTGTGTGTTTTGAGTTGAATTGCTATATATTGTACTAAGACATATGATTAGATGCTTGTAGGCAAAATAACGCGGGAAATTAACCATACAAAGAGGAAACGGAAGAGTAAAGCATAGAAGTGATGTAGAGGAATGCTTGGGAGCAAACAAAGAAGAGAAAATAGGCACTGGAGCACACCGGGCGCGGTACCCCAGGCCTCAAACATCAGAAGGGTCATCTTGGCATCTTGCTGGTGCATCACCTTAGCACTGGAACTGCCAAAACCCAGGCCTGGCGCATCAGTGGTGCGTCGTGCCAGGCACATATCCGATGTGGAATTTTGGCTTTCTCCTATTCCGATTCCAAGAAGGAAAAGGGGTTATTTCCCAAGCCCTATAAATAGAACCTTGGACGTCTTTTGTAGGGGTTCCGTCATATTTTCAGAGCACAAAGGAGAGATTAGAATTCATCATTAGGTTTCTTTTCTTCTTCCTTTTCTTAGCCATAACTTTGGATGAAAACATTGCTATTTGTGTTTTTGATTAGTATGAGTGGCTAAGAACCCTTGTTCTGGGTTTACGGCTACAAACACATGATTATTTAGTATAAAGTTGAATTGATTAGTTCATTTACCATTACTAGTTGTTCTTATATTCCTGTGTTTAGTATTTTAATGCTTGGATGCCATAAAATAAACCTATAATTTTGTTGTGAACTCGAGAGAAGAATAAACAAGATAGACTGAGGAATATAAGGAGCAAGGCCTCTCTTTTGTAACGTAAAGGGTAGGTTAGCGACTAGGATAGGAATATACCTAAAACGCCTTGCTTGGTTTATACGGGAAGATATATAAATGCTTTCGAAATAAGATGTCACATTCCTGCTCAACGATGTAGTTGTGCTGCTATTTTGGATAGGCAGTTAGAGGCTAGGAAGGCCATAGTTGTAAAATCAATCCCGAAATCAGCAACTAGGTGAATGAACAAGTCGATTCAATTGACTACTACTTATGATTGCGTAATAAAGCTGTAACCCTGGAATTCTCTCTAAACTTGGAACCAAAAATCATTACTTACTTGCATTTAATTATGTCATTTTTTTTCAGATCTTTTCTTACTACAAAACTCATACTTTAGTTACTTTCATATTTGTTTATTTTAGCGGTATACGAATAATCTAGAATATTTGTTAAGTCAAAAGTCTCTTGGGTACAATATCCAGACTAAGTAGTCTATATTACTTGGACGACCACGTACACTTGCGTGTGAGTGGGAAGTCCTCTAACACTAGGTTGGGTTATCGTTCCTTGTATTTGAGCATGTTTACTATTTTCTTTCTCTCCTTCTCTACTCGTTGAGGTTACCAGTATACCATATGCTTTCTAAACTCTTCTTTATATACTTATTGTTGCCAAGATCCCGGGTACATGTTTCTTTCTTTTGCCTGTGATGTGTATTCTTTTAGCTAGCCTTATGTATTGTTCCTGATTGTATTCCTTCTGTGCTAGCTTTTGTGTACTTATTCATTGCCTTCTGTGACTAATTATTTTCTATTCTGCTTATTACTGCTCTTTTATTTTATATGTGCCCAGTCGGCCTATGATACCTACTGGCTATCTTTTGCTTTACATTTGGTGCTCATACTACACTCTACATCTTCTGGTGCAGATCATAGTATGGGCCGTCGCCACTAGATTGTGGGATTGGTGCTTGGAGATCTTTTGGTCTATCCAGACTGAGGGTGAGCTCTTGGCGACTGGAGCTTAGCTTTTAGTTATCTTTTATATCATGTACTCTATTACTACTCGGAGACATCTGTATATATTATTTTGGATCCTCGTATTCCTTATATGTAGTTCTGGCTCTATTCTATGATACCAGGTTTTGGAGTGTTGGTTTAGATTCCGCATATGTATATATGTTCATGTATCTACTTTCTTCAGCTTATTTTCCCTTGCTTCCGCTTATTTATGTCGTTCTTCTGCTAAATTGTTAGATGGTAGCCCATTACTAACCATTTCGAGCTACGGGGGTTGGTTCACCTACTGGGGAGTTGTAGGTGCCATTATGACCGAGAAATCGGGTCGTGACAACTTGGTATTAGAACCCAGGTTCACCGGTATCATCGGTATAGGAGCCAATGTCTAGTAGAGTCCTGTGGATTGGGGTGGAGTTGTCCGTACTCAATCTTCGGGAGGCTATAGTGACATCTTAGGAAATGTGACTCTATTATTTGCTTCTATATCATGCGTAATCCTTGGGAGTTTCTTGAAATCTCACTTGTTCTCGTTCATTCTTTTGCAAATGGCTCGTATGAGATCGTTGGCGTCAGGCAGAGATGAGACTCTGACTCTAGCTAGGGGCCAGGGAGGTCATATAGGTCGGGGTTGAAGACATCCCCAAGCAGCGACACCTGCCAGAGCTGCTAGAGTTGAGAGAGAGCCCGAGTATGATTATGAGCTAGTGTTTGCTCCCGAGCAGCATGTAGACCAGGGGGAAGTCCAGGTACTACTAGCGCTAAGGCCAGCTTCAGCCCCAGCTCAATCTTCAGATATTCGAGATTTACTACTTCAACTATTGGGTATGATTAGAGAGCGACCTTCTGAGGTAGCACAGACATCCACTCAGGGGGCAGCCCTGGGTGTTCAGAGTTAAGGAGCACAGCCTGCTACTGCGGCTCCCTGTGCTGAGATTATTCTGGTTCCAATGGTTGCACAACCTCTTGCTCCTCGCCCAGCTATGACAGATGGGGAGAAGAAGGCCTCGAGTAGATTTCAGATATTGGCACCACTGAGATTCGCTGGTACATCGGATTAGGATCCACATGACTTCATTACTACCTGTGAGGAGATGTTACACCATCTGGGTTTGCTAGAGACTCACGGGATTTGATATAATACGTATCAGCTGGAGGGTCCAGCAAAGTTATGGTGGAGGGCACATGTTGCTTGCAGACCTTCTACATCACCTCTGATGCCTTGGTCTGAGTTTTATGAGGCCTTCATGGCCAAGTTCTTACCTCAGAGTGATCGTGAGCATCGCCGGGAGTAGTTCACAAGGTTTATGTAGGGATCCATGTCTATATTTGAGTATGAGACCCGTTTCTATCAGCTTACTCCATTTGGAGCTATGATCATTCCCACCAAGCTGGACAGGATTCACAGATTATTTGGGGATTGCAGACAGAGCTTAGACAACCAGCTGAGATATTGGTTTCTAGTGGTCGATCATCTTAGGCTATTGTAGACTATGTTCGTACTATGGAGGACTTGTATCAACATAATTAGGGGGCTAGAGATCAGAGGCCTCGTTATCAGGGTAGCTATGGTGTCACGACCCAATTTCTCGATCATGATGGCACCTACAACCCCCGGTAGGTAAACCAATCCCCGTAGCCCAGAACAGTTAGCAATGGGCTACTATCTAACAAATAAGAGAACAAGACGAAGGGAACAGATAAAAGGAATATAAATATATACATATGCGGAAACTAAACCAAACCCCAAGACCTGGTATCATAGTATAGAGCCAAACTACATACATGGAGTGCAAATAAACCAAAACTATATATACAGATGTCTCTGAATGGTAATAGAGTACATGAAGCAAAAGATAAACTAAGCTAAGCTCCGATCGCCAAGAGCTCACCCTCAGTCTGAAGTAGTCCCCAACAGATCTTCAAGCACGAATCACAACGATCTAACGGCGATGGCCCATGCTAGGATCT